>CM069450.1:66929698-67431203 GCA_035610835.1 Ophiura sarsii | reverse complement strand
TAGACCAAATTTAACCATTTAAGCTTAAAATGGCACAAAAATGTGCGCAATTTGCGCGCATAGGTTTTTTCATGCCCCATAAAAAAGCGTTGCTACCAGACGCTACGATGGACTCAGACGCGTAGCCAGGGTCACTTGTCAGGGGGGGGGGGGGGGGGGGGCGAGTGCCCCCCTCCCCTGAAAAAAAGACCGGGAAAATCCAAAAGGCAAAGGAAGTGAAAGAAAGGGAGAAGAGGAGACAAAAAGGAAGGAAAGGGGAAAGGGACAGAAAGGAGATGAGAAAGGAAGAGGGCAAATTAGTTGGAAAATTGCAGTTGCGGCACGCCTCTACCCCCCCCTGCACCACCGGGTCGAACAGGTGTTCACTGGGGAAAAAATACCCTTTGCTCCCCCTCCCGTAGCCAGGGTCACTTGTCAGGGGGGGGGGGGGGGGCGAGTGCCCCCCTCCCCTGAAAAAAAGACCGCGAAAATCCAAAAGGCAAAGGAAGTGAAAGAAAGGGAGAAGAGAAGACAAAAAGGGAAGGAAAGGGGAAAGGGACAGAAAGGAGATGAGAAAGGAAGAGGGCAAATTAGTTGGAAAATTGCAGTTGCGGCACGCTTCTACCCCCCTGCACCACCGGGTCGAACAGGTGTTCACTGGGGGAAAAATACCCCCCGCTCCCCCTCCCCCCCCCCCCCCCCCCCCCCCCCCCATTCATGAAGTCTTGAAAAGTGATTTCTCATCCGGGGTTTCCCCACGAGTTTTATCTTTAGCGAAGCAACCCAGTGGGAATTTTTTAAAAATGAAGTAGGGGATAGGTTTTGAGCCAATGACGAGATCCACTTCATTTTATTCCTGCTCATTTGCTATTAATTCATTGTTCATTGGCTCATCTTTGACTTGACTTTGGCCCATTGGCTCGTTTGCTCATTTGCTCTTTGGTTCATTGGTTCATTGATTGAAATTGATATCGTAGAAATAACAACCAGAAACGAAAGTCCACAAATGATTTAGACCTTTTGAAGAATTTAATTAGCTATTTGAGACCTTGTTTTGATACCAAACCGATCGATCGATGAGGAACTATATTGCATTAAATCTCCATCAATCTAGAAATAGGCCTATAGTGAACGTATCAAATGGGAATCACATGTAACGGGCACTAAACTTTGTCAAAGGTCTAATCCGGGGCGGGGTCTAACTCTTGAAATTGGATAGAAATGCTCCCCCCCCCCCCACCGCCCATCAACTCCACTCTGCATGGAGCAAGTTCCATTTTTAGCGTCTCATGCATGGTCACACCAGGATTTGACAGATGTAAAACACCCCTAGTCACACGTCCTTAACACTTTCCACGCGGCTATTAGTTTTACCATATACAAAACATACTTTTTCAGAAACCTTTCGCAATTTTCAAAGTATATCTCAAGGATTACTGAACCAATACTAGGCATGTTCGTACTTATTTCAAAGCATTTCTTATGATGATTCCAAATATGCGAATGAAATTCAATAATGTTGACATTTTTGAAACATTCTGTGACATTTTGGAATGTCGTCTGCAGTGCAGATCGGAAGAGCAAAATCCGAGCACGTTAAAAGGTCACAGACTCCTTCGTAAAGAGTAGGGGATCATCCCGGTCTGTGGCTGTACACACATCAGTCCTAGGTCACAGGGCAGGGGTTGCACAGTTAACACGTCCTGTGTGTTCAAGCCCCCTTCGCGTGTTATTCCACTAGGAATGTTGCGAAGTATTCAAGAAGAAGAAGAAGCAGACGCCTGCCGCATGGAAAGTGTTAACAATGTCTTTTGCCTAAATCAAGAAATAATTATACGTATTTCCGGCACCGCCTGGTACTGGTAATGTTACTTCCTATCTAAAAACAGGGAAGTTCAAGATGGCGAAAGTTTGTGAGAAGTTGTCTTTGCTTGAAAAATGCCCCGGTGAAATGTTGGATTCTGTGAGTACCTATGTATCATTATTCAGCGATATTTTTGAATGTTACTCTAGAATTTTACAGACGATTTGTATGTCGGATTGCCTATGAATTGCCGTAAATGTTGGGTCAACCAGTGAAGTTGCAGAATTTTGAAGCTTTGCAGGTGTTTCTTCAATCTTAATAAATGTACAGCCTACAGGGTGTCCCTAAAAAAATACAAGGCGGTAAAGGCACTTACACTGGCCCTTACACTTACAATTACAATTTAATGGGAAGTGATAGGATACGCCTTTAAATACTCCATATCTTTCCAATGTCTATTTTGAAGGCATTACTTAGTCGTTTTTGCTCCAATCACATCATATTCATGACATACTTCGGGAGTTTGTTCCATTGATTTATAACTCGCTGTGAGGAGAAGTCTGCTCTGCACTTCAGTGATTTGTCAAGTCTTGGTTTGAAGAGTTTCAAATTATGTCCTCTAGTGTCTGTGTCTGCTAGTTGAAAGAAGTAGCTCAGTTCGGCGGAACTCCAAATTCGGATACGTATCAGAATTCGGATATCCATATCCGATTTACGATACGGAGGGTATCCGAATTCGGATACTCAAATGTTGTTTTGCATTGGCGCACTCACCTAATTGATGGCGCAGACTGATAAGTACATGAGGTAATTCTTCCTTGTATAAACTATAAATTTATCTGTGTAAAATTCATTTCCATCTGTGTAAATTCCATAAAACGGCAGAAAACACCATATTTCGGCCAAAATTAGATGAAAAAATAAATAAAAATCCGTAAACATGTAGCTCTCATGTGCTGCCTTCAAGCATCATGACATGGCCGGCCAAACATGACATAACATGGCCGATCAAACAACATTTTGAGTATCCGAATTCGGATACCCTCATCGTAAATCGGATATGGATATCCGAATTCTGATACGTATCCGAATTTGGAGTTCCGCCGAACTGAGCTTGGTTGTGTCCTTTCGAAACCTTTCAGGATCTTGAATGTTTCAATCAAGTCGCCTCGTTCTCTTCTCTGCATACTAGGCTGTACAAGTCAAGCATAAACAGTCTGTCTTGGTACTCCAGATGTTTGTATTGCGGCACAAGTTTGGTGGCTCTTCTCTAAATCTTTTCCAAAATGTGGATGTCCTTTTTCAACCCTGGATTCCATGCCTGGACACAATACTCAAGATGTGGTCTTATGTAGGTCTTCTCTTGTACAGGATCGTAAAGCTGTCTTTATTGATGTATTTGAAGGTGCGCTTGATGACTCTAAGGCTGTTCATGGCTTTCTGTGCTGCTTTCGTACATTGAATGCTTGACTTGCAGTCATTTGTAATGAAGACGCCCAAGTCCTAGGCTTTTGTCGTTCATGTTGTAGACACCTTGTAAGTTATTGTTTCCTAGATGCATAGTTTTGCACTTGTCTGCGTTAAAGCGTAGTAGGCAGATGGTCTTCAGTATTGTTTAGCAACTCCTCGGTATTGTTAGGACAGAAGATTATCTCTCATTGACTGTATTCAATGACACTGTATGTACATCGATATGGCGGCACCGTCTGTTTATATGATTTTAGTTTTACATGTTTTATCACAAAAAAATGTATTGTTATTGTTCAGTTGTTGGATGTACTTGATTATTGATAGGTTAATCTGCTAAGTCGATCGGAGAAGTGCTCGAGGGGATTATCACCATCAATCTTCTGTCAGAACAATACTGATTGATACTGAAGACCATCTGCCTTTACTGCTTTGTAAAAAAAAGGGTGCATGTGTTCCACGACATTGCCCTCGTTGATGACTCAGTATTTGGCTGTAACCTTTCATGATCTTTATATAATCTGAATGATAATTTAGTTGGCTTTCAAATGCCGTTTATTAGATTGTAATTGCTCTTCCCAAACCAACAATAAAATTATGCTTGATCGATCAAAAAATGTGTTGTGCCACTTTTTAGGAAAAAAGATTATCGTGGAAAGAGTCGTCTTGCTCATTGAATATTGAATAATGTGTAAACGATGTTGACATGAGCTTCATGATGACTAAATTACCTCTCCAATGCCGTTTGTTTGGTCTCATTTGCCTTACCCTATCAGAAAATATTCTTGATTTAAGTTGACCCAAAAAATGGTAAGTTTGTGCTATTTTTATGAAGCTATGCTTCAAAGTATTAAACGTAATTCTACACATGGATGATTTCTTTAAAAAAACTAGCTCAACTTTGATCTTGTCTTCTTGTGGTCAAACAAGCATATCTTTGGATAGACTGACTGAAATTCGACAAAACATGAAAGTGCTAAGAGTAAAAGCAAGATACCAACAGGGTGTGGGGAAACGGGTAATAACAAGGGAGAATAACGCGATAAAACAGATAAATAACAAAAAACAAAAAAACACACGGAAATGCACTGGGATAAGCAAAGAAAATTGCTGTGCAATGAAACAACAAAGATGATATGGTAACAATAAAGACCGACGTTTCAAGTGGATATACCACCCTTCATCAGGGACAAAATATAAAAAACAAAAGTGTTAAGAACTATAAATAAGATAATGAACTAGACAAGTCCACCACTGTAATTATAGCACAATGTCAGTAATAGATGTTGACTACTGGACACCCAAGTTAACATAAGTGTATCCACTTGAAACGTCGGTCTTTATTGTTACCATATATCCCAGTGCATTTCCGTGTTTTTTTTGTTTTTTTGTTGTTATTTATCTGTTTTATCGCGTTATTCTCTCTTGTTATTACCCGTTTCCCCACACCCTGTTGGTATATCTTGCTTTTACTCTTAGCATTTTTACATTTTCGAGATATCCTCTTGTATCAGTTTTCTGATCCTTGGTGTGTTTTGTTCCTGGTTCCGTTGGATTCATCTTTTTACTTCTTGTAAAAACATGAAAGGTTATTCGACAAAGCATAATAGCATATGAAAGGTTATTTAGTCATCTTGAAGCTTAAGTTATACAAACATCGAATCCAAATACGAAATGTTTAATGACGAAAATAACACGGGGCTACTCGAGGCGCTGGCAATACATGAGCGTAGAAAGAAAATGGATAGGACAGATGTTAACATTGTTGATGGGAGGAAGCTTTATTATTATTGATTATTTTTCTTTTTCTTTTTTGCCGTGTTAACTTGAGTTGTAGCATAGAATGTCCATCTGAACATACCGTAAACAATTATGAAAAGTCATTTGCTGGGTCTAAAAATCTGGAATTATATCTAAATGGCCACCAAGCTGATTTTGTGATTTTAAGTTGCAGATTGTTATAACTTTGACAATATTACAATGTATGGTAATAGTATAATGCTAATTACTCATGTAGACTTTCAGACCAAGACGGGCTTGAAATTTACAACTTGTGAGGGAATACGTTTAGATTCTTGCAAATAACCTTTTGTGGAATTTGTAGATTCCTGCTAAAATCAACAATTCTGATTCTCACCAGGAATCTCAAGCAAATTAGATTCTTGGATTCTCACCCATTTTGAAGATTTGCAAGATAATGGGATAATAATTACCACTATTCCTGTCAGAATATGCAGATTATTTGTTGCTGTAAACTATGTAGTTCCTGCACTAGGTTGTTGATGGTATGAGTGGACATTGCCTACCAAAATAGTCGAATAATTATTGGCTATTATTCCAGTCAGTGATCACAATGAATATGCATTGCTAATGAATATGCATTGCTAATTATTTGCATGTTGT
This sequence comes from Ophiura sarsii, assembly GCA_035610835.1. Classification (NCBI taxonomy): domain Eukaryota; kingdom Metazoa; phylum Echinodermata; class Ophiuroidea; order Amphilepidida; family Ophiuridae; genus Ophiura; species Ophiura sarsii. Next base: position 67,425,550 of record CM069450.1, on the reverse strand, counting down.
TTTTTACTTGTAGTTCCTGCACCAGGTGGTCGATGGTATGTGTGGACATTGCAGACCAAGATATCAGGATTATGGCAAAGTTTGGAGCATTGATGTATGGTATGACATACTTACAGCCTATGAACAATTTATCAAGTCTTGTGCAAAACGCTGCTTGACCAAAGATGAGGTGCGTACATGTATCCAAGCACTGCAAATAAAGAAAGGTCTATTGTTTGATTCTTGTAATTTGTAGCAGACCTTGGACAGTGGCGTAGCTAGAGGGGGGGTGTTGCCCCCAATATCACGAGCAGCCCTCAAATTAACCGAAGGCACCGAAGGCAATTGCCGTCGGTGCCCCACCTAGTTGCCTCGATGCCCTCAACTTCTGGCTGTTTTTACTCCATTGAAAAGTACATAATTGCCTTGGTTGAAGTTGGTGCCCCTTTCAAATTGCCTGAAATTGCCTTGCCCTTTCCATTTCTTAATTTGAGGGCTGATCACGAGTCTGTCGGTTGAGACTGGTTCTGTTGGTTTATTTGATAAGGGGAATCATATAATTTTACTGTCAAATTAGTTGTTGGGTAAGTTTTGTCGGTTCACTTTTATTTCTTGCCCCTCCAATATGAAAAACCTAGCTACGCCACTGACCTTTGATGAATATTGGTACTACAGTGCAACTTACCATAAATGCCCTTTTATATCAAATTCACTTTAAATGACTATAAAAAGACCATTTTCCTTTCAATGAAGTCAAGTTTGGTGACAAATTTATATGTATTGTTAAAGTTTACAATTACATACAATAACAAGAAATCATCATAATGTATTGTATTAATTTTATGAAAAGAGTCAACTGTTAAAATTCAATGGTCACAAAATTATTTAAATTGTAAAGGATCAATGAGTTTTTATATAAATGATGACAAGCAAAATGGACTTGTAACATGTCATTAAAATTTGATTGTTCAAAAATGTCTAAATATGTAAATGACAAAGTGTTCTTTTTCCATATTTGGTTTCTACTGTAATTTAATAGGTAATGACAGAGCTGAACGACTCAGTACCTAATACACAACTTCAGCAGAGTGTAGCTGATTGTATAGCTATTCGACAGACAGAAATACGCAACATATTATTGGCTGAAACAGCATCTATTTCACAAGCCTTCATGAGGGACTTTGACTGGAAAGTAAAGGTAACAAAAATACAACCCCTTACAACTTTTACTTGTTTGTTTTGTTGGTATGTGTCATAATTGTTATCATACAATGAAGAATATTCATACACTTGTAGTAGTTACAAACCAATCAGAGAGCAGGAAACTAAAATATGCAGAGTGCATTGAAAGTGTCTAATGCACTCCGTGTGCGCCGTACATGCGTGCACCACACGCTTTGTTTTGATTCATTGTTCACAGCGTACAGGTTTGCAGGTTTAACTGTGGGTGATATAAAACTTGTTAACATGTTTTTATTCAATATTAGAGAGATTAAAAGTACGCACAGAAGTTTAAATTTTTGACTTGTATTGTCATGAATGAATAAGGTCAATACATGCATACGTTTTGTTTCTCATAAAACTATAAAAATCAATGCTCTTGCGCAAATGTTGATATGCTCACAATCATGGCCTGAAAAAATGTTTTTTTCCCGGCAAGCGATTCCAAATTTCCCTCCAAAATGGAATGCATTTCTTAACGAAAGAGTAACATTTCCCTCCAAATGCCAAATTTTCCCTCCAAATGCTCAAATTTCCCGGCAAGGAGCTTTCTGTATTGCCTACTTTTTCAGCCTGTGCTCACAATAGCACTCCCCCTACGGAGTTGTGCCATTATTCACACATCAACATCAGCGCGCAAGCATGTATTTGTCCAATTTATCTTGAAACAATGCATGCATTTATAGACCGTTAATTCATTCACTCTTATAGTAGTGCTGAACCAATCAGAAAGCAAGAAACTAAATAGGCAGAGTGCATTGAAAGTGTCTAATGCATTCCGTGTGTGCATCGTTCAATTCGTGCACCGCACGCTTTGTTTTGATCCGTTGTTCAGGAATCGCGGGTTTGCTGATTTTCACTGCATGTGTTAGCAAACGTGTCAACATGTTTTTATTCGTTTTTACATACATCAAAATTATGCTTAAATTGTGAATTTTGATTTGTTTAGTGTTGTGTATGAATTTGGTCAATACATGTGTATGTTTTGTTTCTCGAAAAATTAGAAAAATTGATGCACTTGCGCAAATGTTGATATGCTCACAACAGCACTCCCCCTACCAATCAGAAAGCAAGAAACTAAATAGGCAGAGTGCATTGAAAGTGTCTAATGCATTCCGTGTGTGCATCGTTCAATTCGTGCACCGCACGCTTTGTTTTGATCCGTTGTTCAGGAATCGCGGGTTTGCTGATTTTCACTGCAGGTGTTAGCAAACGTGTCAACATGTTTTTATTCGTTTTTACATACATCAAAATTATGCTTAAATTGTGAATTTTGATTTGTTTAGTGTTGTGTATGAATTTGGTCAATACATGTGTATGTATTGTTTCTCGAAAAATTAGAAAAATTGATGCACTTGCGCAAATGTTGATATGCTCACAACAGCACTCCCCCTACGGGGTCGTGCCATTATTCACACATCAACATCAGCGTGCATGCATTGATTTCTCTTCTCTCACAAACAACACATACGCATTTATTGACCTATAATCGATAGTTTAGTGCAACAAAGTCCTATCTATAATGATTACCATTTGTTAGATTGTGATATCACTAGGGCACATACTAACCCTAACAGCGACCGGGTTCATTTCTCGGTGGCCCTGGACCAAAAATGTTTATAGTCCTCCCTGTTGATCCCCTGCCCTAGTTCTGTGATCCATTGCCAATGCAAGACCGTGGGAGTTAGGGTTATTCAGGCTCTTTTTTCTGTTGTATTACCCTAACAGCACTACGTCATACAAAATCATCTGACCAGCAGCACCTGTGTGCACGTGCACATGAGGTTTATTCCCCCGATACCCCCCGGGTATAGATAGTCACCGAACATTAAGCCTGTCCAGGCCAGTGCCGGTGGTGTGGTGGCGGATTGACTCGCCTGTCAGTCTGGCGACCCAGGTTCAATTCTCGTTGGCCCCGGACCAAAAATGTTAGGCCTCCCTGTTGACCCCCTGCATCAGTTCTGTGGTCCATTGCCAATACAAGACCTTGGGAGGTTTAAAGCAGACTAATATATAACATGTGGCAGCTTTTGCATTTTCACATAACTGAAATGTAAGTGCAAACATGTCCTATCTGCTATAGCTGTATTGCATTTAGATTGGTGGATTGCCCTGTTTTGAACACGCACCCCTACCCCTCCAAAAAAAAACCTGATCAAGATTGGATACTTTTAATGACAAATGATGTTGTAGTTTCGAAGGCAACACACAAGTCTATGCTCCTATGAATAAATCAATATTTATGACATTCATTGTAGGTATTGCAACATTCATAACAGGGTTATAGCTAGAGCAATTTTAGTGCAGGACTCCAAATTCCTGGCCGGGGGTCCAGGGGTCAAATATTGATGTATTATGTGATCAAAACGGGGAAAATACCATACAAATACTCAGTTTAACTTCTAAGATCCTTCAACAATCAACACTAGTTAAAATTGTATATTTTAAGCATTATTTACTACAATTTCATGTTAATTAGTGGGAGGGCTGTGAATGCCAGGCACAAATTGCTTGTCTGGGGCCCGCCCATGTTCGCTGTAGCTACAACCCTGATTCATAACTTATGAATATGTGTGTACCACCCGGGGTACCACCATGTTTCTATATATCAATAACCAGTGTTCTAAGTCGGTTAATTAACCGCAATTTAACCGGTTAAATAACCGGTTAATTAACCGAACCATATTTTACCGGTGGTAAAATAGGTAAATTATAATTTTTCAATTATTTTGACACTTAACTACTTGAAACATTTAAGTATATCAGTAATTTGTTCATTGGGACCAATGACCATTCTATGCAAAACATATCCTTAGTGTACTTTGGATGTAGATGCAGTACTTTAAGGAATATAATGCCACCCACAATATACCTAATACTGTTTCCCGGGTACTGTTTCCAAACTAGCCTTGTAATTGGCAATTTTTTCAAAATAAATACTATGTTTACTGTAGGATTTCTCTCAGATTAGAAAAAGTGTTTGTATTGCATATGTTTAATTAATATGGCTCATTCCATGAAGTTGGGGCATATTATGTGACATCCAAGTGAAATTTTCAAAATGGATATTTTCCAACTCTTTCTTCTTTTTTAGGTTCTACATTTACCAAAGTCCAATGTAGAACTTTTTTTTTAAATGTAACATTTGGTGTAAAATAACCGCACATGTTCAACAGTTGGATGACATTTCCAAAAATCCTGATGCTACATGGACACCATTTCCCATTTCCATATCATTTTCTAATAAATTAGCTTAAGATGTGGGCCAAGTTTCTATACCTCAATTAACTACTTGGAACCACAAATACATGAAAAGAAACCAGATTTGTCTAGGTTGAACATAACTTAACGAACAAGACATCGTAGATTAACTGTTTTATGTAAAAACTCATTGAAAAGTGACTCTTTATTTTGCAATTTGTATAATGAATTTAAATAAAGTACATATCAATATTTGTTTGATGTAAAGTACTCTATAAACCATGCACATTGATTACATTATAGTCATAAAGTAAGTATATGAAGTATTATTTACCTGTATAATGTTTTAAAATGCACTACCGATGCTACATGGACACCGCGTCTTGTAACATTGTTAATAAATAAGACTATTCATACTGTTACAATTATTTGAGTGTGAATGGTTTGTCTACTTGTTCATCATATCAAGTAGATACACAGAGTGAATTGCTTGAAATTTATCTAAACACTGTTCATGTAAAATTTACCTTTTCTGTGTACTTAAGTATTACGATGCTACATGGACACCGTGCCCTAAAATATTTGGAACAGCTTGAACAGGTGCATCTTTTTCAGATCAATAGAGAGGATGTACTATGATGTTAACTTTTTATGTTATAAGCACACGATAAAATTAATAACATGGATTGTAAAACTACAAATTACACAAAAAGATAACCTGCCATGAAGCATAAAACATAATTACCTATGATACACATACACCATTTCTTACAATTACACAATAACAATACACCATTGATCAAAGAAACTTAAGATGTCCACTGAAACAAACTTCATGCAGTGTTGTTCTTAAAGTACCCTTTGTGATCTTAGTCTCTTTGCTCGTTTCTGATTGAATCATAAGATGATTGAAAAGTTTGATCACTTAAAAAGTCAGTTTGCAAAAAAATTATTTAATTGCCATGATGGATTTCTTTGGAAAGGTACTAGTTTTTGAAAATGATGGGTTCCTTGTCTTCATCTCAATAAATTCCAGGACGATAGAACTGTCTTCTGCATTAATGTCAAGAACCTGCAAAGCAAAACAAAATAAACCCTATGGCTTTAGTATCTTCATGGAACATTGTGTATCATGATATTGGAATAGATTATTTATTCATGTTGCACTTTTTGTGTTGCAGGAAAATATTTATATTAAAATTATGCTGGAGTATTTTATTTATTATTCATTTAACATGAAAAAGAATAGCAAAGGATAGAGAACTTAAATGATTTACAATTATTTGTTTTATTTATAGTAAATAAAACTAAAATAAGGGAATGTTTATTGTGAATTCAGTGAAATGCTAATGGAAATGGTGTCCATGTAGCATTGTGTATTAATATATTTCATTAGATATACATCTCTCATAATATGCCTTTTTTTCTGTAAAGTGTAGTAAAATGTAGGCAATGTTTTGAATGTTTTGGGTGATGGATAATTTTGAATGGGGTAATTGTTTTAGTCTAATTAGGCAAATTTAATGAAATGCTACATGGACATGGTGTCCATGTAGCATCGTATTGGTAAGCTATATTATTAGCATTAAAAGAGCAAAAACTAATTCATTATTAACTTCAAAGTTTATTAATGATGTGATTCTACAAAAAAATTACAATTTCAACGAACTATAACGATACCCAATGCAAAATATTGCCCATGCTATGCCCGATGCTACATGGACGCCAAATTATTATGGCGTCCGTGACTCAAAATTAATATCATAACATGAAAAGAAATTCTGATTCAGTGTTTCCCTTTCAATAAAAATGCATTAATAAATACAGACATACAAGCAACATTAAGAAATAATTACAATCGCACTTACCATTCACAAAACTATCCAATGTTTACATTTTGATGCTACATAAAAGTCCCGATGCTACAACTGGACATCAGCGACTGAAACCTTGATAAAACTAGCTCACATGTGGCAAATTCCAAACAAACCTGATAGCTATTGACCTCTATCCTTACACAAGAAATATGGAATGTTTTATTTATCTCCAGGGGGGGATTCCCACAAATTGCATAGGATGTTTATCACGATGCTACATTTTATGGTTAGGACACCATGCACACGGCACGGTATACTTTTTCATGAATATATGGAATGGTCTTCATGAAATTTATTCTCATTTGCAATAGTTTTCAATTGATAAATGCTCTTAATTTTGGAAAATAATTTAAAAATGTATGATAGAGAACTACCCCCATTCAGCAATGAAAACTCCCGATGCTACACGTGTATATTTTGTGGACACCGTGCGTAGCATCGGAAAGGCAATTTTCATGTTGCTTGGGTGAAAAATCAGTCCAGCGTGACGAGGTGTTTTGGTCAGTAAACTATGAATACATGTATCTTTTATTAATCAAAGCGATTTCCAAGCAATTCTATGATAGTTTTGCTTACATAAAACTCATATTAATTGTTGTGTTTTCCATGTCACGTTTTTTAGCAAAAATGGTCTTGGACACCACCTCATTTTTAATTTTTTTTTTCTTCAAGGAAGGGTTTATTATTTTTTTTCTTTTCATGGCTCAATACTATAACCTAGTACTGTTTTTGGACACTAACAAATTTGATATACACATAGAGTAAAACAGTTTATAAGCTGCCTAAAGTACCAAATTCTGCAATTTTAACAAATGCCCCAACTTCATGGAATGAGCCATATACTATTCAGTTAATCATTTATTTTTTAACAAAATATCAAAGTAGTTGGTACAGTGTGCCTTCATAAAATCATACCCAAGTCATTCTTTACTTAATATCAAAGTGTATCTATCTAACCCTAACCCTAACCAAATTTGGTTAAGGAAGTTTTCAATTTTTTTGAATTTTGTGAGTGCTGTAATCATTGAACTATTAATCAAATGCATATAAAAGTATACCTTTTTGGAAAGGAAATGGATCAGAGAATCAAAATTTTGCGTCAATTTTGACCAAAAATGTTTACTTTTGAGAAAATCACAAAAAAAATCACTTTTTTGACCCAAAAAAGTTCAACAAAGCTAACAAAAATAATTTTGAGTAAAAAATCCCCAAATTTCTAGATTATGATGTTAAGACACTAACTTAGGGACAATTTTTCTTTTTAGTTCCTAATCTAATATTTTTTGAAATTTTGACCAAAAAGCGCTACTTTTTTGTCAATATTTCAAAAAATATTAAATTAGGTTTTAAAAAAAAAAACGTCCCCAAGTTAATGTCTTTACATTATAATCTAGCAATTCGGGATTTTTTTGTTAAGTGATTGTTTGTGATTTTCTCATAAAATCAACATTTTTGGTCAAAATTGACCCAATGTGGATTCTCTGACCTATTTCCTTTCCAAAAATGTATACTTTTATATACATTTGAGTCATAGTTCAATAATTACAGCACTCACAAAATTTAAAAAGTGACTTCCCCCCTTAAGCCCCCCCCCCCTTATATCTCTGTATTTTGGAAGGAAACCTTTTTTATGAAGAAAATACTTTGAGTAACATGTAAATGGCTATGGAGGTTACATGTTCACAGTACTGCATGTTCATACAGATTACAGGCTGATATAGTGATAACCTAAAGTGTGACTTTGAAAGAGGTCGTTGTTTGGAATAAAAAAAGTTGACAACAAAATATGAACACCCACCCACCAGTGCAGTGTCAGTTGTTGATTTATTTCTAAACCATGTAATCAGTAAAACTGATTGAACCTAAGGCTTAAATTGCATGTCTAAAGCCAAAGAAGAAAAAAAAACATTTACCTGTTCATATTTTAATACATGACCATGGGTATATAACGTTGACAGACTTGTCAGTAAATCGAAAATCATACTATGACTTTTCATCATAATTTACCAATTTAACCGCTAATTAACGTTAAATAACCGGTTAATTAACCGCGATTTATAATTTACCGGTAAATTTTAAACACTGTCAATAACCTGCGCGTGTGTTCGCGTTTCCATATAACGATCGTTATATCGAAATGCAGATGCACAGCGCAGGTTATTGATATATTGCCAATACTTCTAAAATTGTTTTTTACGCCCTTCAATGCCCTGGGGCAGGGGTTTGTGTGATGCTGCATGGTAACAAGAGGCAGTTTTTTGCTTGAGTGGGGCCCTGGAACTTAGATACACCACACTTACTAAATTTAGCGCTTTCAAAGAATGATGACAATCAAAATAAAAACAATGCAAATGATAGAGATGTTAACTTACAAAATACTACTAAAAAACACACAAATCAATACGAAGATCACCATTTTTGTTTCATTGTATAACCTTGAGGGTAATTTCAATGGTAAACATCAAATTTGGTCTGGGTTTTCATGGAGATGGTTTCAATCCCTGGTGAGTGTGATTGCACACATGTGCTAGCTAGCCTACCGACATCCCTCAGAGCAAAGTTCTCAGGCAATTATAAGCTTCATCATGGACCCCCAACTTGATAAACTTTGTCAAAACCGGGGGCTAAAAACAACAACAATTTTCTCAATTCACAGACATTTTGGAAGCTAATTATGCAAGAACCCCCCCCCCCCCCCCCCAATTAAGAACCAACAACATGGGCAATGCGTCTTATCAAATGTAACTTTACAAATGTTTTATTTCAACAAATACATCTTCAAAATTGAAGAATTGTTGTTATTGTGTTTCAAGATCCAGGAGATGAACTCCATTGGTAGCCTGTTCACAGAACTTTCATCCTTTAAAAAGTTATGTTGTTACATGAGTGAATAAGATTGGTGACTTTGTATGGGCTATTTTAAGGTTCTTGTTTTAAATCCACGACTTTGTTGTGGTACCTCATGATTACCCCTCGGGGCGTGCTTCCCCCTTGGGAAGTCTTTGATTTAAAACCAGAACCTAGCCTGTAGCAGCCACCACCAAAACTACAACCTTGGAACTATCAAATAATCCGTAGTAATTTTGAACAATGTGTTTGTGTTGTACCAGGTTTATATCAAAATAGAGTCAACACAGTGGAAGTCCCAAGTGGTGCATATAAATTATATCATTAAAGTACAATCATGTTTACAGGTAAAACCTCAACAAAAACTTAGTAATTTCTTATTGTGCTGAGTGTGCAACTCAAGAAAATATTTTTGTTATCACGATTTGATAAAATTACATAAGTAAGTCAGTAGGTATGCTGGTTTCCTGCACCCTGGATCCCTGCGCCAACTCATCCATAAGGCCAAACAAATTGTTACGTTGTCCTCCACAACTTTCAGAGAGGAGGGGCGGGCGGGCGGACTTTTTTATTTTTTAAATTTTTTAAATTTTTTCTTTTACCAGCGGATATCTCAAAGTTCAGCCAACAAGAAGTTGAAATCACTCTAAGAGTCGCACATATATGTTATAAACACATTTTCAATTCAAACACATTATTTAATATTCAATGCCCATACTGTTGAGAAAAAAAATGTGAAAAAAAAAAAAAAAATGTGAACATATCGGAGCGGCCCTAAATCTGAAGCAGTCGAGGACAACATAACAATTTTTGTTTGTTGCCTAAGTGCAGGTATAGGCTTCTCCATAACTTACAAGAATTGACTCTACACCACATTACGTTGTCGTTCTGTTATCACATGGGAAATTACGATCAACACAAGTTGTAGTTGATAGGGGACTCATCGAAAGTAGTTGAGGGGACTCATGAAAACCATCGCCGCGCTGCCATGGCACGGGGCAATGGGGAGCATGCTACACCATGCATGTGAAGTCTGATGCTGGCGTGGGCGCAGACACAGTGTATTTTGTGTCAATCAGCCAATTTGTTATCGTTCTAAACGTGAAGCCGGCATTGACCACATTTATTTGTGGATTATTTTACGTTATTTCATGCATAAAAAATGCATGACTTTCATGCCAGCAAATCAATAAAATTGGATGCTTTATGCCCAATATTTTTAAAATTCATAGCTTTATCGATACATATGGGTGCAAAGTGTGTTACAGATGTGATATGGAAACCTTCAAATTTTAATGATGTAAAAGGTCACATACTAAAGGTTAAAGGTCATCTTGGGTCAAGTTGAAAAATAGGCTGTTAATTTTGAAGTTGAGGTCCAATGGACCTACGGCACATATTCTCCTGACCAGGGTCCGACATACACGGACGCACTTCGATCAGCTGCGCGCGCATGCTTGAAAAGTCACAAAATGACGCTAACCAATCAGAGCCGTGATGTCAAGCTTAAGTATTGCACACCACAGATTTCCGATGTCGCATACTTTACGCAAGGTCAACCTCATGTGACATGCGTCCATTGGAACCAAACTTGGGCTATAATAGATTTAACATGAAAAGTATCAAATTTGAATGAGGTCAAAGGTCATCTCAGGTATGGTTAAGGTTTTTGCTAAGTTAAAGTCCACTTGGAGCCAAACTTGGGTTAAAGATGTAACATGGGAACCCTCATATGTTAATGAGGTCTAAGGCCACAAACCAAGGTCAAAGGTCATCTCAGGTCACGTTGTTTAAACAGGCTTAACATAAAATTGGCCTTGTGTAAAGTTGGAATTCCAATTGGAACCAAACTTGACCCAAAAAACAGCTGGCAATATAGTGACTGAAAACAGGCGACACTTGTGAGCTGCGGATAGCCTTGTTTGATTTGCCCTTAATTATATCTTTTTACTGTTAATTTTGCAGCTAGCAGTTTCCAGTGATAAAATCTCTTCAGTACAAGACCCATTGGTTGATGTTGCATTGGATCTAGTAGAAGGCGAGGAAAACAAGACATTATCAGTGGAAATGAACAGGGAGGAGCTCAAACAACTCATACAGTCATTAGAGGCAGCAAACAAGGTATATAATATCAACTCATACAGTCATTAGAGGCAGCAAACAAGGTATATAATAACAAATCATACAGTCATTAAAGGCAGCAAACAAGGTATATAATAACAACTCATACAGTCATTAGAGGCAGCAAACAAGGTATATAATATCAACTCATACAGTCATTAGAGGCAGCAAACAAGGTATATAATATCAACTCATACAGTCATTAGAGGCAGCAAACAAGGTATATAATATCAACTCATACAGTCATTAGAGGCAGCAAACAAGGTATATAATAACAACTCATACAGTCATTAGAGGCAGCAAACAAGGTATATAATATCAACTCATACAGTCATTAAAGGCAGCAAACATGGTATATAATAACAACTCATACAGTCATTAGAGGCAGCAAACAAGGTATATAATATCAACTCATACAGTCATTAGAGGCAGCAAACAAGGTATATAATAACAACTCATACAGTCATTAGAGGCAGCAAACAAGGTATATAATATCAACTCATACAGTCATTAGAGGCAGCAAACAAGGTATATAATATCAACTCATACAGTCATTAGAGGCAGCAAACAAGGTATATAATAACAACTCATACAGTCATTAGAGGCAGCAAACAAGGTATATAATATCAACTCATACAGTCATTAGAGACAGCTAACAAGGTATAATATAATATTCCAATTGCCCTCTACAGTGCATTTATAGCTTTAATGCAGGCCTCGAAATAAGGAGGGCCCTCGGGTCAAAAGCCCTAAAAAGTAGTGAGGACCCTCGACTCTTCTATCATAGGGGTCCTCAGGACCCACAAAAATAAATTACATACAGAAAATTGTGTGCATTTTTTTAAACAAAAGATGTTGCTGATGACATATCCTATGATGTAGTAGCAGTGGCGTAGCCAGGTTTTTCTCAGTGGGGGGGCAAAGGGGGGGCCGGGAGTTTTGGTGGGGGGGCAACAACCAAATTGAGGATTGAATTTCCTTGTGTTGTGAATAGGTTAGTCCCAAATTATTTCAACTGACATTTCCCACAGGGGGGGCAACAGGGGGGGCAGAGAACCCCACAGGGGGGGCAGCTGCCCCCCCTTGCCCCCCCTTGGCTACGCCACTGTGTAGTAGGCCTACTTTAACATAAACAGCAGGGTTTAAAGTATGGGGAATCCACATTATGTTATGATATATTGTATACATGTTATCCAGACATCTTGAATCCAAAAGTAGCCCCACTCATGTCGAATTTCAAATGATTTGGACCCTTGAAAATAAGTGAGGACCCTTGGAATTTCAGAGTCAAGGGTCCAGAGGACCCTTTGATTTTTATTCTTATTTTGAGGCCTGCTTTAATGTGTTAGCCTTGAGCCTTTCACTCAGATCTGATGATGGATCTTTGTTGATCAATTGAGGCTCAATACTAGTCATAATCCATTGAAAAGCAGCCGCATATCTGTGTAAGTACCATGACTGATTATTCAATTGATTACAATTGATATGAATGTGTATTAGATTCCATCTAAGTAGTCATGGATCGATTCCATCTAAGCAGTCATGGATCGATTCCATTTAAGCAGTCATGGATCGATTCCATCTAAGCAGTCATGGATCGATTCCATCTAAGCAGTCATGGATCGATTCCATCTAAGCAGTCATGGATCGATACCATCTAAGCAGTCATGGATCGATTCCATCTAAGCATTCATGGATCGATTCCATCGAAGCATTCATGGATCGATTCCATCTAAGCATTCATGGATCGATTCCATCTAAGCAGTCATGGATCAATTCCATCTAAGCAGTCATGGATCAATTCCATCTAAGCAGTCATGGATTGATTCGATCTAAGCATTCATGGATCGATTCCATCTAAGCATTCATGGATCGATACCATCTAAGCAGTCATGGATCATTTCCATCTAAGCATTCATGGATCGATTCCATCGAAGCATTCATGGATCGATTCCATCGAAGCATTCATGGATCGATTCCATCTAAGCATTCATGGATCGATTCCATCTAAGCATTCATGGATCGATTCCATCTAAGCATTCATGGATCGATTCCATCTAAGCAGTCATGGATCGATTCCATCTAAGCATTCATGGATCGATTCCATCTAAGCAGTCATGGATCGATTCCGTCTAAGCAGTCATGGATCGATTCCATCTAAGCAGTCATGGATCAATTCCATCTAAGCAGTCATGGATCGATACCATCTAAGCAGTCATGGATCGATTCCATCTAAGCATTCATGGATCGATTCCATCGAAGCATTCATGGATCGATTCCATCTAAGCATTCATGGATCGATTCCATCTAAGCAGTCATGGATCAATTCCATCTAAGCAGTCATGAATCAATTCCATCTAAGCAGTCATGGATTGATTCGATCTAAGCAGTCATGGATCGATTCCATCTAAGCATTCATGGATCGATTCCATTTAAGCATTCATGGATTGATTCCATCTAAGCAGTCATGGATCAATCCCATCTAAGCAGTCATGGATTGATTCCATCTAAGCAGTCATGGGTCGATTCCATCTAAGCATTCATGGATCGATTCCATCTAAGCAGTCATGGGTCGATTCCATCTAAGCATTCATGGATCGATTCCATCTAAGCATTCATGGATCGATTCCATCTAAGCAGTCATGGATTGATTCCATCTAAGCAGTCATGGATCGATTCCATCTAAGCATTCATGGATCGATTCCATCTAAGCAGTCATGGGTCGATTCCATCTAAGCATTCATGGATCGATTCCATCTAAGCATTCATGGATCGATTCCATCTAAGCAGTCATGGATCAACTCCATCTAAGCAGTCATGAATCAATTCCATCTAAGCATTTATGGATCGATTCCATCTAAGCATTCATGGATCGATTCCATCTAAGTAGTCATGGATCAATTCCATCTAAGCAGTCATGAATCAATTCCATCTAAGCAGTCATGGATTGATTCCATCTAAGCATTCATGGGTCAATTCCATCTAAGCAGTCATGGATCGATTCCATCTAAGCAGTCATGGATCAATTCCATCGAAGCAGTCATGGATTGATTCCATCTAAGCATTCATGGGTCAATTCCATCTAAGCAGTCATGGATCGATTCCATCTAAGCAGTCATGGATCAATTCCATCTAAGCAGTCATGGATTGATTCCATCTAAGCATTCATGGGTCAATTCCATCTAAGCAGTCATGGATCGATTCCATCTAAGCAGTCATGGATCGATTCCATCTAAGCAGTCATGGATTGATTCCATCTAAGCAGTCATGGATCGATTCCATCTAAGCAGTCATGGATTGATTCCATCTAAGCAGTCATGGATCGATTCCATCTAAGCAGTCATGGATCGATTCTATCTACGCAGCCATGGATCGACCATCCACTGTGATATGTGATCGGTGTGAAAAGGATTAATGTGATTGCATATCAAAGCATGTATACAAATAGGAAAACACTTGTAAGATTTGTTTGTGATGAATTGTTTTGTAAAATGATGTGTCAAAGTATTAACCCCGTACATAAGGTGACGAAAAACCCAAACCCTGTTCTAAGGGCCCGACCGATCTATTTCTTTTGAATTTTCATTTTTTCATTTTTTTATTTGGACAATATTTACAACAAAAAAAAAGAAATTTGATTTTGAAATTTTTGAAATATTTTGGGAAAAAAAGAAAAGCCTGACTGACCGATGGACCCTACCTGAGAGGTCCCTCTGCCGGTAGAACAGGTATTTTTTTGTTGCCTAAGAGAGTCTTATCTCCATCTTCATAATGTTTCCAATACTAAACCTGCAATATGGCATTGTCCATGATTGTAGTTCTAAATGTCAGCTTCATAGATATTAGATATTATTATTTATATGAGCCTTCGAAACGGTACAATAAGTGTGAATTGAATATTGTGCATCAAGTTCCTGGATGTGCGTCCAATATTAAAAAAATATCGCCGTCCAATATTTGTGTGCCGCGCAGAAGATGTAAATATACGCAGAGAAGGTCAGTTCGGGCTAACTTATTTAGTTTTTTATCAAAACAGTCTGTTACATAAATAATAATAATAATATTGAATGTCTTATTTTCGGGTGATACAAGAATATATTGCACGAGCTATAAAAATCACTCTTAAAGCCATTCAATATTATATAAGTATACACTGCTTTGGGTACCTGTTTTTGTATTTAAAACAGTAGCTGTGGCAACTTGGCTTCTGATGGTTTAAATATTGAGATTGTTGCATTGAAATGTTTTGTGAATAGGCACTCTTTTTCAGCTCTTAAATGTTAGCTCCAAATGGTTGTTAGCTCTTTAAAGCCACATTTTTGTCATTGTGCCACTTGATTCCCCATAGGAAATAACTATTGAGATTGAACAGATGAATGGTGACAAAATGTTTAATTTATTCATGCCATCTATGCCATTTCCAGTAGTTTCCTTCACTTAGAGTTCCAGTTGAGTGCTGACAATCAATTCAAATTCCATTTAATTACTGGGATTTTAATCAGAATTGAAGGTGGCAATGTGCAGAATTGTTGCATGGTTTGTTTGTTACAAGGGCGGATCAAAAAGTGTTGTTACTTGGCCCATGTTTCTGAAGATGGCCATACAATTTCAAAAACTACAGTCACATTCCCTAGAAGTAGCTTCCCTTGACGTCTATACACTGATTGCATCCCCATCCCCCACTTTTCGAAGCATTGGCGGTACTCCAAAGTAGGGATTGTCTCATCTCTGAATGTACAGCTTTGGCTACATGTAGGTCTTTGATCCTTGAAAAAGGCCTCCCAGCAATCTATTATTTAATTGTTGGGAAAGAGCCAGAAGTCGAAGTAAGCCAAGTCAGGTGATTAGGGTGGACGTTCCATCAAATGGATACTATTTCTATCACTTGGTAAGTGTGGGTGAGGCAAGCTTTTTGAGTGATGCACCATGATTCGATGCCGTCTTCGTAGGTGCAATTTTACAGGTAGATATGTAGCTGCATAAATGAGCTTGGCAAATTCTATACAGGCTATATATTCCCACGAAATGTACATAAGAGGGAGCCAAGAATGTGGTATAAATGGTGACATAACAGTAACACAATAAAGACAGTATTGTCTTGTGTAGCTGGAGTTGCCTTTGGTGACAGAACGTAGTGATCTGCCCTCGTAAAAGTACATTAGCAAGTTAAGAGATGGATTGTCAGCAACACTGTTTGTGCTCTCAGAGTAAATTATCAGGAGGCAAAGTTGGCTGTGGGTTTGGCATGTTTTCTGAAAAGTTCCTAGGATTGTTGGTCTGTCACCCTAAACCTAAAGGGCGAAGATTGATAGGCCCTTAATTAGCCATTAAGCAAAGAACCCCCCTTCTACGGCCAAACAAACCTCTGAGGTACAAAAGAATGGGTCAGTCAGGCCGGAAGAACAGGTTTTTTTGTGTGGCCTTACCAAGAAAGGTGGAGTGCCCTTTTCCCCAATACAAAATATGTATGTTTTATCACACCTTTAACTGTGACTTTTGGGATGAGGTTGTGCAGAAATAACCACTGTATTTCCCATTGGAATGGAAACAATACTTGCTGTAAGAATAGCTAATTAATTGAAATAATTTGTTCATGCATATTTATACAATATCATGATAAATTGTTAGTAGCTTTCAGGTGGCAGTTTGACATTGAAGATTAATTGACTTTTAATATTGATGTTTTCTCTTCTATTTCTTAATAGGCTCTACTACAACTCAAGTCGTGATGGTATCTGTGTTGGAGAAGATAGTCATTGTACAGGCCACCCCATTAATCTTGATCAGATTACTTCAATACACATTTCGACCAAGCCAATTTAATAACATGTTTCTCATACCCTCTCACTTCAGTTTTGGACAAGTTTTAAAATTTGTTTGTTTAATTTCATATAAAAAGTCTGTTGGAGGTTCTTTTTCCTGGTAACATTGCAGAATAAGTTGTCTTGATATAAACTGATCAAAAATGGAAACATAGAAAAATCCAGCAATATAGATTTCCTACAAGTAATGATTAACAACCAAGACAAGACATAGTGTATCTGATAGTGTATACAGGAAATATATCTTTTGTTACTTGATGTAATTGTATTAATTTTGATTTGCATCTCATTGTGTATATTATGCGATCTTTTCCATGGGACGCCCTCTATCCTTTTTTTTTTGAAAGCAGATTTTCTTGCAGATTTACATTTCTGATCATAAATCATAAATACATTCCGAGTTTCAAATTGATACGATTCCAAATTACTTCAAAATCATGGTTTTAGAGTGAATTTAGAATGAAAATAAACTGTCCTGTAGCAGGATATCTATTTTCAACCTCTTTAAACCATGATTTTGAAGTTATTTGGAATCGTATCACTCTGTAAAACTGCAAGAAAATCTGCATTCCAAAAAAATCAAGGACAGAGGGTGTCCCATGGACAAAATTCGCATAATATGCCTTTAAATTCATAGTGGCGTCATTAAGTTTTGCCCTAGATAGGTGAGATGACCGTATCTAACCTATTTTTGGTCACATGTTTACCATCTGCATATCTTGTATATATGCTATTCCTTGTCTCATATCAGGTAGCCTCTTTGCAGAAATGACAATGATATCAAACTGTCTGTATTACCATAAATATTTGATAATGCTTAGATGTACCAAAGGGGGAAAGGAAATACACACAGTGATCAGATCAGTGACTTTTAAATTACAGGGATGACTAAGCCAGTATTATCTGTTGGAGCTATGTATGTCTCAGTAAAAAATGGATCATAAGGAAGCACCATCAAAGGCCATGTAGCCTCTTGCGCTATCACAAAATAACTTCCTCAACGGTTATAAATAACCCGACAATATCACTCCCAGAAACTATCATCAACCTGAAAAGATGCACTCATTGTCCCGAGTGCTCGTGGGTTCGAGTTAAGGTGTAATAAAACACTAAGTGAAACAGTTGTCTGAAATACTTTTATAGTTACGTATATCGCGTCGGTGAATTCATGCAATAATTTTAGTTGTTCAAAATGTTTGAAGGATTTGAATTTCCACCAACACATTTTTTCTGAAGAGAGATTAATATATCATAACATATAGTATGAGAGACAATTTGTTGTCGCAACTGACTACACACCCGTATTGAATACCGGACTTTTCAAACATAATTTGAAATTATTTTGAATTGACATGTAGTATCGTTGTATAGGGATTTAAATGTTACTATTACATTGATACTGGTAGATCATCAGAATCATGTTAATCATATCCACACTTGGATATATCATTTATACAGGGCAATTCAAAAAGAATGGTTGAAATTGATTATTGTGTTAAAGGTGTGTGTTCAGATTGCTGGCCTGATTTTCAACTTGATGTTTTCTATTCTACATGAAAGGTCATCCTTAAAATAGTTGTATTCCAAAGTTTGAGTTGCATAATTGATAACTCCAATGGTTCTTATTTTAGAAGCACAAGGAGACATGACATTTTCCCATTGAGAAGTACACAAACTGGCTGGATGGTTAACTACCTTTGAGTGTGATCCAAAACTGGTAAACATTTGATGAACATTTTAGAATTGCTCAAATTAATCAAAAAAGTACTTTAAATAGTAGAGGAAGGTCCATATTTTATTATGCCAAATTTAAAAAATAAAATTAAAAAATTTGCTAGGCGTACCGTGACGTCAACATTTAATGTGCTTTTTTATAGCGTGAGGGACGGACAAATGGAATATATAAGAAAATTGAGGTTTGAATATGAAAATAGTGAATACATCCTTTCTTATTTTACATATTGTAAGTATACAAACCATTTCATTGATATGTGATGACACTTTCAATAAACATCAACTTATGTAGCGGTTAGAGGTCGTAAAATGTGAATTCCAGTGATTTTGTCCGTCCCTCACGGAAAAAATACAACTTTTTTGTCTCCTAGCTACTAAACTTTTTTTTTAAAATAACAAAGTACCCTATCTATCGACAGACCCTGTCAGCTCTCCAAAAATAAATATTACAAGTCTCTGAAACCTTATTGGTCCTAGTAATTTAACTTTAAATGTGATGTCCGTCCCTCACTTTACTCTCCGTCCGTCCCTCACGTTATTGTTGTTTTTTCCCTTGCATCACAGCTGTTGTCAAATTTATTATTTATTTTGCTGTAATCTTGTTTACAAATGCACTTAGATGTCACAGATTATATCTCAATTGATTAAAATCACTTTAAGCAATGTAAAACACATATAAATGATAATGTGCTGCTGAAGGACAATAATGTCCGTCCCTCACGTCCGTCCCTCACGTCCGTCCCTCACATTATGAAATAAGGTCATAAAAGGGGCCTACACCCCAACTAAAAATAAGTGTCTTGTTTTTTTCTTCTCTCAAATGATTAGTTAACTGTCAAATATTATATTTCAAATTGAATTTGATCAATATTGTTGATTTAAAAAATTAGTCTCATTTTGTCCGTCCCTCACATAAAAAAGTGTCCGTCCCTCACACATTTTTAACGACGTCCCTCGGCTATCCCAAGTGCATTGGACTTGCAATTGTTTGATATTCATAAATGGTTTTATTCTCGAATTCATAATTTGTGAGAAAAGTTAATAAAAGTTGCATAGTTTCAATAAAATATTGTAAAGTGTACAGAATGGTTGTGTTACCCATTTCTATTGAAGTCCGTCCCTCACGCATCAAAAACGACCCCTACTTAAAATCGTAATGTTAATTTCACTTTATAATACATTTAATATGTGTATAAACATCATTAGCAAGTACACATATGTTCAATTTAGTTTCCATTTGTCATTTTCAGTAGGGAAAGCATTTTATCTATTGATTTCCGTCCCTCACGTGAGGGACGGAATTGGATCACACTCCTTTGGCAGTAATTCACTGCATTTTGGATATTATGTCTGAACGGAACATATCTGGCACCAAACATTTGACAAAAATAATGAGAAAAATATGGGGTGTCTTCTGATATCAAAATATGTTGATGGGCAAAAAAAAATCTAAAGTGATCGGAACATCCACCTTTAACATTTGACAATGTTGTTAGTAGAGTCCTCTTTTTCAAAGACAATATAATTGCCCCACACTTTCTCAAACCAGCCAGTCATAATAAATACTGTGAATTATGGCAATTCCTTGGATTGGTTCAGAAAAAAGGAGGTGTTTACTAAAATGGATGCAACATTACAACACAATAACTGGTTCAGAAAATTCTATTATTTTAATGTTCCTTTGCTAAAAAAGTGTCCATTCTTTCCGACTCACCCTGTGTATTTTTTCATGTCAGCAGCAAATCAAGTCATTTCTCAGTGGTCATCAATTATTGATGCTGTGGCATAGACTGCCATGCAGATAGTGATAAGGCTAACAATATTTGACACTGTCCTGGAGATGCATCCACAATTGTGTGAGGAATAATACATTGTTAAAGGGGCATTGAGAGATATGTATGGGAGTGCACCCTAAATATTTTTGGAAATCAGTTTTTTTGCACCAGCGTTATACTTAGGCATAATAATAACTACCATCTGAAACCGTTTACCTTAATTCGCCGTCTATCGTGTAAAATTTCAAAATTTGGTCAATTCGATGTCATCACATCGAAACTATCCGCATCACTCACCATATAACTTGCTTCAACCAAATTTCAATCTAGCGCCATTATTCAACTGTTTTCCCATAAATCGTTGCACTTTAGGGTTCTTACGTACATTATCTATTGAAACAATTAATTTATTCCAAATTTAAATTTCTTGGCAATCTCTCAATGCCCCTTTAATGATTTGACATACTTTTTGATATTTTAAGGCACCTTGCAAAAGTTATGAGAATCTTGCAACAGCTTAAATTTTTCTTCTTCTTATTTCACCAAATTTGCCATTTTATAAAGCGATTTTAATACAGCATAATGATTTTGTTGAAAATCTACTTACAAAGAAAGCTAGAGATGTTTTTTTCACCACAATGAACAAACTTATTATACTTTTTGATATAAAACCAAGAATTGTAGAAACCATGGGAATGACATAATATTTATGAGACATCCTATATTTAATATGATAATTAAGTTTGCTATTGGATTGGACACATTATTACTAGTTATACCCATTTATATCATATATTACAACATTTCAATTATATATATAAAAAATATATAAACAATGTATTATTGAAATTGTAAAATATTTAAAACATCCCTTTGTGTAAAACCAAGGAACAGAGAGATCATAGATAAAGTTGCCATGCTTATCATAGATGATGCTCTATGATATACTTGCCAATTTTTTTTTTTTCTTCTATCAAACAGAATTTAAGTAATCATGGTAACCACCATCTGCCATGTGTATAATAAAATTGTAAGAATAAAATGGTTCCAGTAAATTTTATAATTTGCATGATGAGAATTGAAAGATTATTATTAAATATTTTGTACAATTCCATTTGGACTCACAAAAAGTGTGAGCAAATTATACACTTGTCAAATGCTGCTGATCAATTAGTCTGAACATCTGAAAAGTACAGATATTTGTATTTATGAATGGTACTATGTTAAAAATATGCTTAAAGATCCGTTTTTTTTTGTGTGAAACATGCTGACTTCTAAATTTTGTGAATATAACTGAATGTATCAATGAAGATTTGCATAGAGTAAAGTTATCTTATTTCATTCTTTTGAGGGAGTTAACATACAGTGATTGTAGCTAACCTGATGTTAGTGCTGGCTAAATGAAGGTTCAAAATCCATAAGATTTGATTACTTAAGATACCCGATGACATCTGCCAGCAGTGGCTTAGCTAGGTTTTTCATATTGGAGGGGCAAGATTGTTACTATTTTCTACTTTAAACGCTATGATTGAGGTACATTTTGGCTCTTAACAAGCTTGAATTTTGAATTTTGAATCTTGGGGACACATGCGCCCTTAGCGCGTAAATATATTCCATATGTGTACTTTTGACCATCATAATTCCATGATTCCTTTTGTCAAATGATCCGACAGTGCCAATCTCAACCGACACGACAGTCAATATTGAGGGGGGGGGGGGGGGGGGGGGGGGGGGATGCCACCCCCTCTGGCTTCGCCACTGTCTGCCAGTTATTTTTAAGCACAATATATCCACATAACATTTGTGCAAGCCAAAATGGCTTTTACGACTCTGGAGTGCCATTTGCAAAGACCCAGTGGTGTTTGCTTGGAACCAGAACCAACCTTCTCCTTATACATAAATCCAATAATAAAAAATCATTCACTTTTCTACTTAAATCTTTTCAACATAAAAAAGTAAATAAAAGCTAAACTTTTGATTGTGTTTTGATAATTTATCCTTTCCAAAAAGGCTACATTGTTCTCAATTTGAAACCTCTAATAAATAAATTGGACACAGGCTAGTATAATAGCTGCAACCCTGGATTAAGCATTCACATGTCATTCAGAAGTTTAGTGCCATGTTCTGAAAACCTAAAAACTAATAATGTCAGTCTAGTTAGGACTGATAAGACTACTGTATTGTAATTATTGAATGAACATGTTTGAATATCTAGTAATATATAAACATGTACTATATTATACTATGGTAACATAATTTGCATTATTGTGTTAGGAGCAGTTCTTATTGTTTTAACATCGATTGGAATGCATTTTAGAAATCAGAAATTACCCACGATTGCACCGTAGGTAGATTACCCTTGCTTTATCATGTATATTTGCTTTTGGAGCATTTTGATAGGAGAATATTAAATGTATTATATATATTGATAATTAATTATTTGATCTGTGTTTGATTATGTGTTCAATGATTATTGTTATTTGTATTAACTAGGTCATATCGTTCTTGTCGCTCAGTTCCACAGCATTTAACCATCTGGACATCAAGACATATACAAAATTGGAGTTATACCAATGTTTGCTTGTTTGTTTCTTTGTTTAAACGGTCATTTTAATGGAAACACTTTTGGATCCTGCTGGTGTCTTAGCTTAGATTTGTACTGAAATTATAAATAAGAACCAAGACCTGTCAGCATGCTGGAGTAATGAAGATCCAGGTTTAGAAAAGTGTCAGGGTTTTAGCATTTCATAACACACAGAAACAATTCTTAATTGACTTAGGCCAACAAGTGTTAATACTTTGTCTCAGCAGCTGCTTGCTTTTAAAATGAGATTTAGCAGCAGCGACGTTTTTATTATTTTCTTTTTTTTTAACTAGTTTGTTTCGGCAATACTCAGCAACTATTATTATAAATGTAAAATTTGGAATCGGCGAAGTATCGCAAAACTATTGCCTATATTTTGATTTTTATGAAAGGTGACACATATTTTTATTTCTTAAATCACTACAACACACGTAAAAATAAAGATAAATCGCAAAGGACATAGCTCATGAAATATAAATAAATAAAAGGAATAGCACAGCACATAGCGTATTAGCCAAAAGGTGCTGAGACAAAGGATTCATTTTTGTTGGCCTTGTGAACTCTTCAAGCAAGTTCATTCTGTCCCTCTTCATTCCACTAAAAAGGGTTCCAAGTAGACCCTAAAAAGGTTCTTGAACTTGTCCTGTATGCAGAACCTTTGAGGTTTTTAATGAGAACCTTTGCAATGGGGTTCTTTCAAGAACCCTCTGAAAGGGTTCTAACAATAGAACCTAAAAAGGTTCTTCAGTTTTGTCCTGTATGCAGAACCTTTGCGGTTCTATCAAGAACCTTTCCGATAAAGTTCTTTCAAGAACCCTAAATAGAACCTAAAAAGGTTCTTCAGTTTTGTCCTGTATGCAGAACCTTTCCGATAAGGTTCTATCAAAAACCCTCTGAAAGGGTTCTTGAAGGAACCTAAAAAGTTCTTCAGTTTTTGCATGTATGTCGAACCCTTAACGTTCTATTAAATGGTGAACAAACTGACTGTGAATCTGACTATATTATTTACAAAAATACAGAATCAATGGTGTTAAATTAATAAAAGTCAGCAAGTCAAAAGTTTTAAGTCATTGATTATACTTGGTTATAATCATATCAATAAGGCCGTGTGTCTTGAACTCGCCACCCTTACCGTTGCATGTCCAGATTTTTACATTTTACAACATCTGAGATTCGAATTAGCATATCGCAATAACTATTTGTTCTACCCCATAAAAAGTATATATTTTCTGAACGGTAATCTCACAAGGAATCCAAATAGGCTATTAGAATTTAAATAAGACCTAATGGTAACATGTTGTGATTAAGAATGTTCAAAAAATATCGATTTTTTTCATATTTTGATTTAAGCTCAATAATAATTTTATACCTATCCCAATCATAATTTTACTGTGCATATTTAAGTTTCTCATGCAATTACCCACCAGAACATAATAGTTGTTAATGGTAAACATGTTGAAATATACTATATCGAGAAGTAAATGAGCACAAACGTTTAAATTTCATATTTATTAGAGTTTACAAGTATATTTTTTTTGGTATGCACCCTATCCTGATTTAAACGGCATTTTTGGATTCCCCTATTTGAGAGCTTTCCAAAAATGTATAATTTTGCTATCATCGGTTAAATATTTCTTTTGTTATAGTCATGTATGTAAAACCGATGAATTAGGGCAAGTTCACTGTGTAGCGAATAGGGAAAAAGCCAAGGACAACGCAATCGATTCATGATTACAATTGTTGCACAATAGTTGTAACATTTGTTGAAACAGAATCTTGTAGAATATAAAATAATCTATAAAATGAGAGCAAAATCATATTTGTACCATACAGGGATGAGGAGTTATAGTAAATTGAACGTAGAATTGGAAACATTTTCTATATTCCCCATAGAGATTGCACACAGCGCCGCCGCCACCGCCGCCGCCGCCACCGCCACCACCCCTGACTTTCACAACATAATCAATCATATCTCAGCCAAACATTTATAGAAATACCTGATTTATTAACACAATGTAGCTAGATAAATAGGCTTTCACATGACACCTCAACCATAGCTCTACCACATTTAGTTGTTGAGTTAATAGAGAGAGATGGATGATTTGTCACCAAAAATGCAACGCCACCACCCTTTTTGGGTGGTGAGTTCAAAACACATGGCCATAAAGAAATAAAGTAGAAAGTAAATATTTGTAATTTTTTACACAGTACCGTTTATTAACAGGGTTACAAAACAATTATTACATTGCGAACTCATTTATTAAGATGTACGTATGCAAACTTCAGCATTTGCGATAAGTCTACCAAGAGCCCCATTTTCCCCAAATAAGAGTTCTTTCTGGAACCATCTCACTACATAGAACCTTTAAAGGTTCTTTAGAGAAACATTGCTTTGGCAAGAACTATTTGCCATTTCAAGAACCCCGGTAGAACCCTTTTTTCTTAGAGTGTATTTCAGATTTAATGTAACCTGCCACTATAGGGAAATCTGACAAGTCATGTGATGGTCAGAATTAAGTCGACACATCCGCCACTGGACTGGCATTAGCCTGTATTCATAAAAATAAGCAATTGCTTTTACTAACCATTTACTTGAATCTTATACATAAAAATCAGCAATTACTTACGAGGGGCATTCAATAAATACCTGCAACCATTAAAAATCTCTGAACCGTGACACCTGTTAGTAAAATAAACTTATGATACTTACTAAACTATTAATCTTACTCTTTTTCTCACAGAAAATCTCGAACACGTAGGTCATTTATATCATTACATTTCAGCACTGTGAACACCGTGATCTCAGGGCACTGGTTAGAGAATTAAATGTTACAATGGCGGGAAATTTGAAAGACAAGTTTATGGCATGCACTAAGTGCAACATTAGAAACTGCATCATTTGTTATTCAAATGGCCACTGCTTCATCAATATTGGTGCTATTGTGACAAATGAGGTGATCCATTTTTTCCCCATATTTCGAATTTGGTCTTAGGAATTAAACACAGGGTATCTCGAAAAAAGTGGTTACTATATTTTTGTGCAGTGTTTATATACGTTAACAGTGTTAATATTGGCGCTTGATTTATAATGCTGATTCTTGTCAATTTTCAGTGCACAGACACCATGATGTTTATACAGTGCAACTTACTATAAATGCCCGTTTTAACCAACACCACTTACATGACAACAACAACAACACTTTTCTTCCAATTAAGTCAAGTTTGAAGACACGTGACATCAAAGCCTCAACGCAAATTTGTATTACAACTATTTTGCTAATTAAGCTCATTTGCATATGTTATGCATATTTAATTAGCATCTAGTCAAAAACACATTTGACTTTTTATCTAAAGATGTGTACATCATGGAAGCCTGGGAATAAGATATAATGTGCATATACTTAATTCCGACATTTTTGTATGAGCAAATTAAAACATTTCTTTGTATTTTTCTCTTTATTTAAATAATTTGCATAATTAAGTACCTATATTCGAGACTTAATTTGAACATAACCATACCTTTAATATGGGTTTGTGACCTATCAAATTAAAGCGTAAGACATACACAACAAAATGATATGAGAACATTGTATGATTTTGTTTTTGTTTTTAAACTGCACATATTTAAGCAATGAGTTTGCATTCTACACCCCTTCTTAGCTTTATTTGTATGCAAACAAATGATTCACCAGGCATAACCACAGGGAACGTGCATTTGAATCTACCGCGTTAGCACTGCACATGCCATTATGTGTGCAGTCATGCACACCCCTACATACAAGAGGTGGTGTGTGTGGTTTCATAGACCAGCTCCCTAGTATGTGCTTCTTTAGGTCTTTATAAATTGGAGATGTGTACTCAGCTGTGAAATCAAGGTCGGTTAAAAGCTAGCTTCTAGTTGGCTGTGCCCTATACAGTTGTGAATGGTGGGTACTGAAGCAAAGACCAATTACAAAGGAGGTTTAATAGAAATGCATAACAACATTAAAACTCACATAGGCCTACGGAGAGTAAATTATTTATTTGAACTTGAGTCATTTGAAAGCATTTGGATCACATACTGAATTGGTTTACTTTTCATTTTTCATGGACCAAAAGGAGGTTGTGTATAACCAATTGAAATAAAGGGCGTTTATGGTAAGTTGCACTGTAGTACTGAAATTACATGATAAAAATGACCCACATGTTTGAATTTTTCCGTGAGAAAGGGGTAAGGCTTACAGTTCAAGTATTAGTATCATAAGTTTATTTTATTGACACATGTCACGGTTTAGAGATTTTCAATGGTTGCAGGTATTTATTGAATGCACCTCGTATAAGCAAAATCTAGAAGCAAAGCAAAGCAAAAGTAATTACTAATTCTTATATAAGTAATTGCTAGACAGATTAGTAAATTTAAGAAAGGTTATGCATTAAAAACTCATGAGAACGAACATTTACTTGTGTTTTTACAAGCACCTCCATTTGAAGCCTGTTATTTCGCCAACACAATCACTTTTGCTGCATGTTTCTACTATGAGAGAGCAACCTTAGCTGTATAAGGACAGCTATAGTTTGACCATACTAAAGTCAATCCTACTACAGAACATTATTTAGGTTTGACAAGGAACATATGGATTGGCTTGCCGAAACATTTATATCGGAAAATAATGAGACTGGTGGTGGATGTTTGACACCATTGGCGCAAATGGAAACGACTTTGGCTTATTTAGCTGATCCGGCTAACTTCTGTAGGCCAGCAGATCTTGGGCATATCTCAGGCCACTGTTTCAAGATACGTCACACATACTTTAAATTGAATTATTGTATTATTGTTATATTGTTATATTCCGAGCAATTGCTAATTTGTGACAAGTAACAGGACTGGTGTTTTCATAAGTCAAAGCTTATGAATACGTTTTTAGCAATTACTTATGCTAGACCTTTTACTTGTCTAGAAATTGCTTTTACTTATAGCTTTTACTAGTTAGCAATTACTTATTTTTATGAATACGGGCTATTTTGAGCTACCATTTGGGTGTATATGATCTGCTTAATAAATTAATATTGTATTGTATACATTTTAAAGCTTACTCATATTCTTTCAAATGGTAACATGGGTTGCTGAATACAGGTGAGTCAAAATAGTCAGGTCCCGATTTCAACGATATTTTAAACCAGTTACAATGCAAACATTAATATATTTAATGCTTTGTCTACCAAGATGGCATTATGATGAGCTATAACCTTAATTTTATTTCATGCAAATTGGTTATTCGAAACGGGAGATATGGGCATTTCACCAAATTCTGTGAAATTAAATCTGTTCCAACTTATCTATGGGACCCCTATGGATGTAATTTTTTAACGGGCGCATTTTTAATAAGTCAATCAAAGGCGTGTTGATATTCTCAGCACTTTCTATTGTCTTTGCGGTTATGTATTTGAATAGGACTAGTTCAAAAACATATCCAAACAGGCAGGCGCGGATCCAGAATTTGTTTAGGGGGGAGGTGGGGGGGGGGGGGGGGGGCAAATAAATGAAATTGTTCTGGTACTATCCATCGCAGCACCACCCTCCGAGCTATGCTCGGACAGGGGGGAGTCAGAAGTAGATTTGTTACCTCCAAAATATAAGATTTCTCATCAACGTACGTACGCGTATTAATCCCGACCAACTTCCAATAAACTTCAAATGTTCTTATGTCCCTCGCATGCTTCCCTCCCGCCTTGTTGTATCCCGCCCCCACCCTCCCCACCCTTTTCTTTTTGCTTTTTCGTTTGTCCCCTCTTCTTCCCCTTTTTCCTTTCTTTTCCCCCTTTTTTCCAAGTTTTCCTTTTTTGTTTCCTTCCCCCTTTTTTTGGTGGAGGGGGGGGGGGGGGGGGGGGGGGGGGCGTCGAGCGCCCCCTGTATCCGCGCCTGCACACAGGGATACGAGTAACAAAGAAATCTAAGCAAGATGCAATTGACATTCATCATTATGTTTCAAAAACTTGATCAACATGGTTTGTGGATATGCCATTCAGCCAGCAGAGAGTGATCTAACTACATACAGACAAGAAGATAGTATTCCCGATAGTATTGTGGCGGAATTACTATAGCAGAGAGAGAGAGGGCGCTCTTTATCTTAATATTGTCACGTGATCGCCGCTGGACCACGTGACTTGGGGGGAAAATTGGGCTGTTCTGGCTGATTTAGGCAGAGGTGGGTTAGACTTTGGGCTGTGGAGTTGACTGGCAGTGCCTCTCTTGCTATACCACACACTACGCTCCTCCCAATCCTTTACTAGCGGATTGCGCCCGATGTCCTGTTAAATGATGATGAGAACTTAAAACCAATTGTGTGCCTGTATGTTTATTCCGGAGTCAATCTAACACAAGATCTGAACTAAGTGAGGAGTACCACCTCACGCCTACGCTATCAACTACTGAATGCTTTGACCGCTCGCTACCACAGTTGCATCGAAAGCAAAGGTTCGCCACATTGGCGGCAGCGGTGGGATCTATAAAGACAAACTGTAAGATTAGCAATCCGGAACAGCAATCCGGAACAATCATAGCAATCCGGAACAGCAATCCGTACCAATCATAGCAATCCGGAACAGCAATCCGGAACAATCATAGTAATCCGGAACAGCAATCCGGAACAATCATAGCAATCCGGAACAGCAATCCGAAACAATCATGGCATCCGGCGACCATGGCCATGATGGCGAAGGCTGGGACATCTGGATGGACAATTATGCCGGGTCACATGCTGACGAACTGGTACAAGCGGCCGAGAATGATCAACTCCGCGATCGATTCCAGCGATTTTCCGTCGACGAGAACGCAGCGAGGGGCGAATCGCTGAAGCTAGAGAATGAGAAGATGAAGGCAGAAAAGGACCAGTGTGACAGGGAGAGGCGGGATTATCAAGAACAGATAACACGATTACAAGAAGCCTTGGTCCAAGCTATGGGACCCAGCCGTATTTCTCGTATTAGGGCACGCACTCCTGCAGGATATCAAAGATCCACAACCTCAGATCCAGAGGTATTCATTAAAGACCGGGAAGGTAATACCTGTGCGAGATCAATGGATATCTTAGAAGGTAGGGACATTACATCTGAACCTATGGAGCAGGCACCAGCTAATCAGCAGAAACCCAAAACCACAGAACCGAGGAGAGCACATGAACATGTTGAAAAAGATACTTCTAGTGATCATCACCCGGAGCAATATCCGGGTCCGTCTAGACAGAGGAGCGAAACACATGTTGGTCCTTGGGCACTCAAGCGAGAAAAGAGAGTCTGCGTCCACAAGATTTTCAAAGAAGAATGGAACAGGCCAAGAGAAATATCTCCTGAAATTTTCTCTGGTGATATACCACTAAGGGAATATCTTAGCCAGTTCGAAGCATGTGGGTCGTGGAATGCGTGGAATCCGCAACAGATGGCCCAAAGATTGTTCATGAGTCTGCGAGGGAGGGCGCGAGGAGTGAGGAATGGCAGACTCTTACATATGAGGAACTTGTTGAACGACTGGAGCAAATGTTTTGTCCAAAAGGTCAATCTGAGCTATATTTGACCCAGCTTAGAGAGTCTGCAAGATCTCTCGCAAGCAGTAATCAAACTCACAGACCGAGCATATGAGGGAATGCAGGAGCAATCTCGTGACAGAATTGCTCGGAATCATTTCCTGGCAAATATCCGGGACCGCGAAATCCGATCAACGGTGCACCTATCTCGCCCTAATACCGTGGGCGAAGCTCTTCGAACAGCTTTAGAAACAGAGGAATTCATGTCAGCAGAAAAACAAAGATGCCCAAGCCCGGCCAAATACACCCGAGTAGTTGGAGGTGAAGAATCAAGCAGAGACGCTCAGATGAAAGATCTCGTACAAAAGGTGGAGCGTCACAGGGGACAGACATGAGTCATCCGAGATGGGAGAGGCGGCCGAGTCAACGCCACTGCCTTGCAGCCTGTCCCGTTCTTAAAGAGATGCGCTCAAAACAACCTTCGGGAAACGGGGAGCGACCCAACCAGGGGGCCATGGACGGGTCGAGAGCAACTAGCAAGTGAAGGTCCAGAATTAAAACCGACATTACAATCAAGGGGAACGGCGAGGGGCGGCTTGCATGTCGAAGGTAGACTTGGACCTGTAGGCGGCATTTTCTTGATCGATACCGGATCATCGGATACACTTTTGTCATCAAAAGTCTGGCAGTCCATTCCAACGAAGGAAAAGCCACATTTAAAAGCATTGACAACCATGAGGGAACAAGCGGACGGATCCCCGCTTTCCTTGATTGGATGTGCAGATATGGAAATTAGAGTAGGGACGGCTTGCACAGTAATGCCTATGCTGGTTCCCTGCATCTATGGGCTCCACACAACTTACCCATAGATGCAGGTACGCGCCGATTTCCACTCGAAGCTGATTTGCTGCCATAAAAAATCCACAAATAAATTCGATCAAGCCAGCGTCACGCTTAGAATGATAAAAAATGTGCTGATTGGCACAAACTACACGTGTATCGGCGCTAACCACAGCGCCGGACTTCACACGCACATGCACGCATGTCATAGCGCGTTCCCCATCGCGCCGTATCTATGGCAGCGCGACAATGACGCTTCAGCGTTCGATGCGGTATCTCAGCTACAGTGTGTTGATCGTTATTTACCGTATGCCATAACAGAGCGACAATGCAATGTGTTGAACTTACGGTTACGGCCGGCAATTGAGAACCCTGTACCTGCACCTACTATGGATAAGTTGGGCCGGGGATCCAGGGTGCAGGGAACCAGCATAAGTAATGCCTGTAATAGTCGCGGATTTCAAAAGCAGCGGCATCATTGGCATGGATTTCTTAGAGGCAATCAATTGTAGGATTGATATAGCAGGCAGAGAACTAATCATGAATGATGATATACAAGTACCTTGCTTGGACTCTAACAGCAGGAGCTTCTGTGCAAGAATTACGACCCGGGAGAAAGTTACAATTCCGGCTCTGCATAAAGTTATTATTTTCGGCAAAGTCAATGATGAATCCGTGCGAGGAGAAAGTATAATTGAACCAACAGAGCAAAGCCAGTTAACTGACACCGGAGCGATAATCCGACGACAACCGCAATTACTGTAAAGAAGGGAATGGCTGTGGGTAAACTAACTCGGGAACTAACTCCGGTGATTGAGTGCGAGTTACGACCATCCGGAGACATCGCAGATGATGTTGACAAAGTAGCACGTAACGTTCGTGCTACTGCTTATCTAAAGAGTTTATATGAAGCAAGTGTAAAAGAGCTTCCGGCGGATCAGCATTATAAGGTGGCGAGATTGCTTACAGAATACCAGGATGTATTCTCCAAGGGAGATGACGACCTAGGACACACTGATATTATCAATCACACAATTGACACTGGAGGAGCAGCACCAATAAGGCAAAGAGCTAGAAGGTTGCCATTTCATCATCAAGCAGAAGTGGACAGACAAGTGACGGACATGTTGAACAGAGGAATCATTGAACCATCCAAGAGTCCGTGGTCCGCACCTATAGTATTATGCACTTATCAATTGCAGTCCCGGGCGGGGACTATGCGGGGACCGTACACAAACGTACAAAAAAGCATGGCCCGGCTATATGCGGGGGCGTGTACCCGGGGCGTACAAAACGTGCCCCGCTAGCCGGGGCATAGCGGGGACGTACATTACTGAAAAATAGGCCGGGCATTGTAGCGGGGCGTACGCTAGGGTACACGAATGTATGCCCCGGGGCATAGCCGGGGCATAGCCGGGGCGTACACATACATAGCGGGGACGTACGCTAAGGTACAAAAAATGTACACCCCGGGGTGTAGCCGGGGTGTACGCACACATAGCGGGGATGTACGCTAAGGTACATATCATCCACACCGGGGCATAGAGATATAAAATACAGACATGCACTATATTAAACTTTAAAATTAGTCACCGCGATTGATCAATGCCTGGATTGTCACTACCATGACTGGTACGGTAAACTTAGTACAATTTGACCATATAGTGCTTTTGCCTGGAATAATGTACACGGTAGGGCCCGGACAGATAGACAACACCTACTTGCAGGCCCGCTCGTAAGTCAGGGAGGGGGAGCCCACCCCCTCAATTCCCCCTCCCAAGTCCCCAAGAAGGTCCAAAATCCCCCTCCCAAGTCAATTAGATCAATCATCATGTTGTCGGTCCATTTTTAAAACTTAAATACTGTTTGTTCATAATAAATAAATCGGATCAAAACTTTCCAATGTTGCCGGTGGGTACGCATGATCTATCAAAAATAAAGCTACACAATATGAAGCTACACACTACTTTATATCCATAAAGTGATTCTTTGACTCGATTCATTTCTGGTTGACATCAGACTGAGATAGATCATGCCAACATTATAGTATTTTTAGTTTTAGGCCTCTGGTAAGTTTTGTTCTGGAGCACTGTATAAACTAAACTATTCACAAACCATATAGTATTATCATGATTATAGTGAACGGTAAATCATGAAAATGCTCGCAGTGAACCGTGTAACATGATAACGATTCGCTAATATTGGCCCGGCTGTCTGAGGCCGGGCGTACACTATGCCCCGGCTATGGGGGCCGGGACCGTACGCCGTCGTACACTTTGTCCCGGCTATGGGGGGCCGGGACCGTACGCCGGCGTACACTTTGTCCCGGCCATGGGGGGCCGGGACTGTAGCGGGGGCGTACAAAAGGTGGTGCCCCGCCCTGCGGGGACCGTACACGACTGTAGCCGGGACGTCACATCGGCAATTTGTACGTCCCGGCCCTAATCCCCGGGTCCCCCGGGGCCGGGGCTGCAATTGATAAGTGCATTAGTGACAAAGAAAGACGGATCAAAGAGGTTTTGTGTGGACTAAAGGCGACTAAATTTCGTCACGGTGAAGGATTTTTATCCAATCCCACGAATAGACGAGTCTCTGGAATCATTGTCCGGTGCTAAATGAATTTCCACTCTAGATATGTGCGCCGGGTATTGGCAGGTCGAGTTAGACATAGAGGCAAGGGAGAAATCGGCATTTGTGGTTCGTGGAGGATTCTACCAATGGAAAGTAATGCCGGTCGAGAGACTTTTGGAGACAATATTCGCCGGACTACAGTGGGATACCCTGCTGATCTACTGAGACGACATCATTGTGTTTGGGAAAACCATCGATGATGAATTACACAGACTAAGTGTGGTGTTTCGGAGATTGAGAGGTGCAAAAAGTTAAAACCAAAGAAATGCGCACTCTTCCAGACCAGTGTCTCCTTTTTAGGACATATCGTCTCCGAATCCGGCATAGCTACCGATCCGGATAAAGTTGCAGCAGTCCACCAATGGCCAACTCCGACGTGTGTGCGGGATGTGAGAAGCTTTCTAGGACTGGCGTCCTATTACAGGCGATACATCAAGGACTTTGGAACCATTGCCTACCCGCTCAACCGTCTGACCGACAAGAATAGGGCATTCTGCTGGAATAAGGAATGTGAAGAAGCTTTTGCTCGACTAAAGAGGTGTTTGGTAACTGCTCCGATATTAGCTTACCCTGCAGAACTGGGACAGTTTTATCTAGATACGGATGCTAGCGGGTATGGTATAGGAGCGGTACTATCACAAGTACAAGACGGGCAAGAACGGGTGGTTGGATATGCGAGTAGAACTCTTAGTAAGCAAGAACGCAACTACTGTGTGACCCGCCGTGAGCTGCTAGCAGTAGTCGTGTATCTACGACATTTCCGTCCTTACCTATACGGACGACACGTCATCATCAGGACTGATCATCATGATCGTGGAGCTCTGCGGTGGTTAATCAATTTCCGTGATCCGCAGGGCCAGGTCGCCAGATGGTTAGAAACATTAGGGGAATACAACTACACCGTTGTACATCGACCGGGAAAGAGCCACCAGAATGCAGACAGTTTATCAAGAAAGACGTGTTCCCAATGTGGATGGGAGGCGAATCAGGATGCATCCGGTCAGGCCAACCTAGGTGAATAGGTGAATAGAGCGCGGTTGACTGACGCTGAAGTGAACAACAAATGTACTCGTGATAAGAAAGAAATGAAAAGCGTACGCTGGAGGGAAGAAAGTCAACTGGCTGAGATCCGGTACTTTGACTTCGATCCGGAAGAGAGAGCAAATATGAGCCGGATGAAGGAGTATTTCGATCATATTGGACATTGTAGAGGAATACAGCTACGACGACGGCAGCGAGAAAGTGCGCTGGTGAACATGGTGAATGATGCGAGAGAAGTAAGAACACAGAAGCGCAAGGAAAATCCGAAATGTATTTTCCCATCCAACAGGGCCAATATTTATCATGCCGGAGTAAGACGGGGCACGCAAAACAATCAGCACGATAGCGATCCGACTATTAAAACAACGGGTCATATGAAATCACGACAAATTAGTCTGCCGGCTTTATGGACTGTCGAAGAAATGGAAGCGGCACAAGAAGTGGATTCTGATATAAGCTTGGCGATGAAAGCAAAGCAGAACGGTGCACCGCGGCCTCCGTGGGTAGTGGTATCCCCACTATCCAAATCAGCGAAAACTTATTGGGCGGAGTGGGACAGATTGGAAGTCCGGAATAGAATACTACATAGACGATGGGAATCAAATAACGGGAAAGTGATCAAATGGCAGATGGTAGTCCCGGTAAAATATAAGGATCTGATCTTGCGGGAATAATAGAGAAAGTCCGGGAACGTTTCTGGTGGTATGGAGTAACCGTAGTAACGGTTGATATCCGCTCATGGATCAGGAGCTGCAATGTTTGTGCACGCCGAAAATCACCAAGCACGCGGAGGAGAGCTCCACTCCAACAAGAAATCGCTGGCCATAATCTTCAGAGAGCGGTGATGGACATAATGGGACCACTACCGGGCCTCAGCAAGAGGAAATCGTTATATACTACGTAGTGAGTGATTACTTCTCAAAATGGATAGAAGCTTACCCTATTCCTAACCAAGAGGC
Source organism: Ophiura sarsii (assembly GCA_035610835.1). Classification (NCBI taxonomy): domain Eukaryota; kingdom Metazoa; phylum Echinodermata; class Ophiuroidea; order Amphilepidida; family Ophiuridae; genus Ophiura; species Ophiura sarsii. The sequence goes on along the minus strand of CM069450.1, from coordinate 67,389,419 downwards.
AGCTACGTGAGCATGGTGAGCGAGAGTGTTCACGGAGGAGTGGATCTGCCGGCATGGTTGTCCGAGAATATTGCATAGTGATCAAGGCACAAATTTCGAAAGTCATTTGATGGCAGATGTGTGCAAGCTACTTGGGATCGAAAAAACAAGGGCAACTCCATTGATGCCGAAATCAGGTGGGTAGATAGAAAGGTTTAACCGTACAATGATTGATACCGTGTCAGTGCTTCTTGATCCAGAGAATCATCAAAGAGATTGGGACAAGGTGCTACAATACGCATTGATGGCGTATCGTAGTTCTGTACAGGAGTCGACAGGGGAATCGCCTCACATGATGATGTAATCAAGAAGACATAGTGTTGCCGGTGGATACCATGCCTGTAGAATCGGAAAATGATAATGAGTTAACTACAGACTACGTTAGAAACCTACGACAGAATTTGAGAGCAGCCCATGAAAGGGCTAGAACTGCACTCAAGAAAGCGGCAGCAAGGCAAAAGAAAACGTACGACAACAAGGGAGTGCGAAGAGAGCCATTGAGGGTTGGATCCTTTGTGTGGCTGCACAACGAGACTCGGAGAAAGGGGTATAGTCCTAAACTACAATTCAAATGGGAAGGACCATATCTCATCATAACCAGACTATCGGATGTAGTATATAGAATCCAGAAGTCACAGCAGTCAAAGCCTAAAGTTATTCACTATGACCGACTTTAGCCTTACGAAGGAAAGGAGCTGCATAGTTGGTTGAAGAAATAAGTTGCCACATCCAAATCATAACGTACCTAGGCCTAGCCTACTCACAAAACCATATCAGACGGATCAATCCGACGAGCTCATCACCACTATCCGACTGAGTCATTATTCCCATCCGGCATCGGATCATCAATCCGATGAAATCATCAATCTCATCCGGCATCAGATCATCAATCCGATGAAATCCTCATCTCATCCGGCATCGGGTCATCCATCCGACTGAGTCATCATTCTCATCCGGCATCGGATCATCAATCCGATGAAATCATCAATCCGATGAAATCATCAATCTTATCCGGCATCAGATCATCAATCCTATGAAATCCTCATCTCATCCGGCCTCGGGGCATCCATCCGACTGTCATCATTCTCATCCGGCATCGGATCATCAATCCGATGAAATCATCAATCTTATCCGGCATCAGATCATCAATCCTATGAAATCCTCATCTCATCCGGCATCGGGTCATCCATTCGACAGAGTCATCATTCTCATTCGGCATCGGATCATCAATCCGATGAAATCATCAATCTCATCCGGCATCAGATCATCAATCCTATGAAGTCCTCATCTCATCCGGCCTCGGGGCATCCATCCGACTGTCATCATTCTCATCCGGCATCGGATCATCACTCTGTTTACCTGTTTACCTGTTTACCTGTCGTCTCGGGCACTTAGGGTAGGCTTTATAGCCTATAACGCCCATCCATATTCATCATTACTTGACTGCAATAGAGTTTGTAATATTAATTTACTTTACATGTGACCTGCTCCAGAATGGTGCTGCCCATGTAGTCATATTTGTTGATGTGCTTGTCCAGGCCGATGAAATCCTCATCTCATCCAGCATCAGATCATCAATCCGATGAAATCCTCATCTCATCCGGCCTCGGGGCATCCATCTGACTGTCATCATTCTCATCCGGCATCGGATCATCAATCCGATGAAATCATCAATCTTATCCGGCATCAGATCATCAATCCGATGAAATCCTCATCTCATCCGCAAGGATCTTCTAGTAGTGACTACGCAGCAGCTGGATCCTCAAAACAGGGATGTAAACGACCTGCAGAAGATGTCAGCGATAGTATGGATAGCGAGAAAAGGCCTCGAGCTACGATTAACACATCATCATCAGAGCCGGGTGTTCGCACAGGGAGAGCTTCGTCGGCATCAACAAGCTCGTCAGCACCGGAGCAGTCACAACAGAGCGTGGGTCCTCTGACAGCCGGGCACATTGAACTTGTTTCTCCAGGAACAGCGGCACGCTTGGTGAAAATAAAGGAAACGATCACGATCGAGAGGGAGTATGTTTACCAGTGACACTCACCGTTGATTCCAAATGACCTTTACATACATATTGGATTGGTCACACACAAGTATTGGAAGATAATTTAAACATTTGTCATTTGTTATGTAATCTAACGACCCATTTTAGGATTTGCTTTCTCAAAGGAACATGATTATCAGTTATAAATGTAGGGACAGGCAATCCATCAGTATTAGTCTGGGTGTCGGATAGTCGGAGAGATTTGCTTGTGGTGTGTGTTTGGGTACCGCGGTACCGAGGACTTGATCCGCATAGTCCCGTGACACACTATCACTAGGGCTCTTTCGGCTTATCCGACCGATAGCTCAGATGAAAGCGGATGCTCTGTCCGTCCGATTGTTTATAAAATTCATGATTCATGGATATTGGATGATCTGTTCGTCATGTAACCTGCACATAAATTGAGGGGGGTGTCTGCTGCAAATAATATACGGTTCCCATTATGCATTTACGCTAATAGTTAGTTCAATCATTGATCATTTTGTGTTTATTCTATTGAAACATGTGAAAGGCATTAATGTTGATCCAAATTATCATGATTTGTAAAGATTATGGAGATGGGACCTTATACGGGATATTAGTTTAATAATTGTTTGGGTTTACATCTAATTTTGGTAAACTGCCAGTGAGCTCCGGATTCGATCTGAGTCAGAAGTAACCAAGTAATAAGGTATTTTGAAGAAATTGACAAATTTTTGACAAGAAGTATTTTTTCTGATTGTTTGAAAACGGAACCTGACTATTTTGATTCACCCTGCATTGCCCTGTACAGTTCATAATTCCTGCGATAAGTCTGCATCACTTTTGGCGATTTCAAGTAGGATGCCTCGCCAGCAATGATGGCTGCCAGTGTGGTGTCAGTAGGTGCGTAAAAACGGACTCTGTCAGATTTAATGTAAACTGCATATAAATGAAAAGCAGATGTGTTCACCAACTTCCCCCTTACAACGATACCTATCACATTTGTAGCAATCACTCCCAGTAATCGCTGTTTGAGGGCGTATCAGACGACGATGGCCACGCTATTACATGGTTCCAATATGGCAACGGGAGTGCGCCATTTTGAAATATGTTTAACAGTCATCGCCCGGTTAACGATGAGAATAATTTAAAAAATAGCACTTACAATGGAGTTGGTTAGCCAACTCAACGGTTTTGGATTGGAAAAAAAATCTTCTAATTTTGATGAAAATAAATGATAAGATTAACATTCGCGATTACGTGTTATTCCAATACGAATTCAAAATTTAGGATTCGCGTGCCCACCGTCGTCTATACCGTATGGTTCTCTACCCCCGAAATGTGTTCTGAACATAGTAAAGACATTCTATCTTTGTTAGTAAGAATATAAAAAACATTTTAAATTTTACAATACTGAATAAACACATGACTTTTGTGTCTTAAATGATGAGTAAATTGCTAATTTGTCTTTTCCAAGGTGCCTTGAAAATGTGACAGTGGAAGTATTTACCACAAATTGGTTTTAAATATGATCGGTTTGTTGAGTTTAAGTCTCATGGTCATTTGTGGCGCAAATTTATTTCCAAAAACTTTACATAATTTTAATATTATTTTTGCATTGTTAATGACTAACTTGTTAAAACACTTCTCAGAAGAAATAATTGTTTGGAACTATAGATTCAACTTCATCTTCCTACCAAATTAGTTGTACATTATTGACATGAGTGAGTGGCTTTTTCTTTTTGAGTCTAAAATACACAGATCTTGTTTTCCAAGAAACCGGAAAACTACTTATTATTCCGCTGTTTTAAACAGTTGCTTTCTCTGTCGTAATGGCACTTGTATCAGTTTATCAGGAATGTACGTACATATACGTGACTCCATTATGGCTACAATGATTTATACATTTACCCGCATTACTCGGACTCTAAATGTGCGGAAAACAAACACACAACGGTAAAAAGCAAAGAATAATACTGAACTGATTAGTTCTTTTAAGAACTATAAATGTTTTACGTCATGGAACCGACCGAGAAATAAGGTAACCTGAAAATCTGAAGACGATCGTGAAATTATACTAGGGGTTCTTATAAACACAATACGTAAGCTGACCGCACTCACCCCTAGCTTTCTAGAGAGTACCCCATTTAAAGGGGCGTGTACATCTCAAGTGTTTGTCCTGGACAAAAGTCACATGACTCCCTATGTATCTGAGTCTCCGTGTTTCCAAGTAATAATACCCATGGTGCAATAGATTTGCCGCGAATTTCAATCGATCAAACGTAATGGTGAAATTTATTTACGAACGAAATAGGTGTCTAGAATCGTTTCAAAAAATAGTGTTATGCATTATAATGAAATCAGAATTACAATCTCCTTCAGCATAAAATCAACTTTTGGGCGATAACCCATGTTAAAAATGCACACCAATCGAAATATAAAGCATTTTAGCCTCCGATTTAAGAGATATTTGTATTTTGAACTCTATGTAATGTTTTTCTTCAAAACGTTTATGTATAGCCTTCATTAGCTCAAACGTCAAAGCGCCGGCTTCACAATCATGAGGTCAGTGGTTCGAATCCTGCGGATGGGGATGGGGTTTTCTTTTCTGTTTTGTTATTACACTGTTTGTTTTTATAAATTGACAGGATTGCTTATCGTTCGCTATATTTATTGAATGTTGAATGATACTTTTTTTCTTTTGCAATTTCACTGCGATAAAGAATGTCCTGTAAATATAATTGTGTTTACTACTCCGTAGGCCTACATTGAATGGCCCCTAGCTAGTCTATGAACATGATCTGCAAAGGCCAATTGTTATGTAAATAAGAAGCCAGTCGGCTTATGTCCTTGAATCGATTTTCCTATTTCCTACACCACCGATATTTGTAATTTGCTTCAAAATTCAGAAAAGAGAGTTGTATCTCCAAAAGTACATTACGCGGTTCACGGCTTTCACGGCCTGATATGGGCGACAGTAGTTTGGCGTGGATTTTGATACCGTGCTGAACTCATCATGCTCATTGCTGCGAGAGCGTAATTATAAAATGCTGGCGTAACGTTTTAATGGAACTATTTTGAATTCGTGAAAATTATCAGATTTGCCTAAATTGACAATTTTTGCAACCAAGCTTAATTTCTTTTAGGATCACGTGCAAGGGTCGCGTTATTGCGCGTCCCCGCGTCCTAGGACCCCTCATTTTCTTGTGGGACGCGTAAGTTTACATATTGAACTTCACGAACGGGTCCCAATCGAAAATGAAGGGACCCCTTAAATCTGACGATGTATGGACGTGGAAACCTTAAGACATTCTGAAAATTGTCAATCTCCTACATTGTAAATTTCGTAATGTCCGTAAAAGATAAATACAATGCAAATCCTTTATTTTTAAAAGTTTTTAAATACATTAAATCGCTTTCTACTTGCTTCCGCAAAAGTTTCAAGCGATTTCCAAAACATTATATAAGTATCTTCTACTGATTAACATTGACACGACATAGGTATATGAGTTACACGTTCTTACGCTAGTGTGCGTATCTGTGTTAGCGATTGTTTGCAATGAGGGTCACAGACTCACAATTCAAATTCAACGATCTCTGTACAAGACCGAGCGTGAACAATGTGTAAAGCTACAATATATCAGCCTACTGAAAAACAGCGAAACACGCATGCCGTTAAATCGATTTTCGTACATGCATCGTTGCTGCTGTACACCTTTATCCATGACCATTCGAGGTAAACAATGGCTCCATCTAAGAAAATACGATCCGAGCATACAAGCCTAGATGGAAGAACCGATTTAAATGGTTAGAGTTCGATGTGGAGAAGATGTGGTGCACATCTTGCACCGAGGCAGCGTCGAGAAGATTAAAATCAAACGGGAAAAATGCGTTCCTTAAACAAAAAGGCTGCAGTAATTTCCAGCTCTCTGCGCTAAACTGAACCTTACTTTCTCTAAATCGGTTTTTGACCATTTTTAAAGGCTCACACTTCAGGACCCCTTATATTTCTGCCGGGACCCCTTAAATTTAGTTTTTGCAGTCCTTAAAGGGTCCTGAAAAATGTAATGGGACTCCTCATATTTTTGAGCCAGTGCTACCCCTGATCACGTGAGCATAAAATAAATAAAAAATGTTAGACTTGACTTGAGTGTCAAATCGACTATAATCTAATTGAACGCAACTATACAGATATAGTGCTCATTATGGTTATTTCGATATAACTAAAATAAAATGATACGAGTTGTTCGGAATTTTATTTAATTTAAACCTTGACTATAAATAAAACAGATACAAGTCACTGCCCGGGTCGATGACCTTTTCGAACCTTTTATTCACAATTTGATGGTTTCTTAAATGAGAAAACATATACACATTTTGAACAAATAAAAGATAGGCCTATTCGTTTGTGTTAATTTTCCACAAGAACAAATGAATTAGATGTTGTCCATATTATTGGTCTAATGCATACATCACCTGATAATTTACAATGGTGTTTGATACAATGTACATGTATATCCCGCTGCATATAGTTTGCAATAGTGAACATTATTTTCATGACGTCAGTTTTCAGCAATGTCAAACATGTCAAAAGTAAAGGTAATTTTTTCCCCCGAGATTGACTACAGTTCTCTTTTGTCAATTTCAATGGTACTAAGATCAGGAAAGATTGTAGGTTACGCTATTGTTCCTTATTTGCCAACTACCTTTTCTATTATATAAGCCAGTTTTAACACTTTCCACGTGGCAGGCGTCTGCAGACGACATTCTAAAATGTCTCAAACGGTTGTCAAAATTGTTAAATTTCATAACCATACTTGGAATCAGCATTTGAAATGCATTGAAATAAGTACAAACATACCTCGTTGGTTCAGTAATCCTTGAGATAGACTGGGAAAGATTTCTGAACATCTGTTTTTATATGGTAAAACCAATAGCCGCGTGGAAAGTGTTACGCAATATTCCGTAATTGTAGCTTTGAATCTCAGCTACAAGTGCATTGTACATTGATATCAGTACTGGTGTTCAGTGAAAACCAAATTTCCATTTAGTGTGAATTTCTGTGAAATAAGGTCAAATATAACCGGTCTAAATTTCAGATATCTCTTTCACAGACTGCAAACAATAGAAATGGCTAGTTTGATATTAAATTGCATTTTGATTATCCAGATCCAGGTCAAGACAACCATTAAGCTTTACCCTCCCCTATAAGAAATACTGCAAAAGTAGTTTGTTTTTGAACTGAGATATATCAATTACAGGACTAACTGAAGGGGATTCAAGTCTCTTCACGAATTGATTTTCTGTACGGTTGACTATCTGATTGGCTATTCTGAAGGTTGCACACAAAGAAACTCATAAAGTGACAATCATTCTAAAGATTTAACATAAGAGGCATCACTGTGGCATACATTTTACAATGAATGTGACCGATTAGAAATATTCCAGTATGCTAAAAGCATAGTAATACATTGGAGTTCATATTATGCTATCTGCAAGTACAAAACCTTTAACTCTTGCAATATGATCGTTCCATATTATATTTAGATATAATCCAACAATAATTCCATTTTCTGTGTTGAAATCGTGCTCCTAGTCTTACATCTATCGATACAATACGGAGAAAAACAGCAAAAACATGACTGTATACATTTTGAGGGTAATTTTACGTTTTCGCTGTCCAAAATCTCTCTCTCGTCTTGACCACATCATACCACAGGTGAAGCAGATATTTTATCTGTACTGTGAAACACTGTGAGACTTAAAGGCATATTATGTGATCTTTTCCAAGTAGCGCCCTCTATCATTGATTTTACTATGAAAGCAGATTTTCTTGCAGATTTGCATTTTTGATCATAATCTGTACATAGATCTTTTAAGTTACAGATCGATACGATTTCTAATTACTTCAAAATCATGCATGGTTTGAAAATAGATTGTACCGAGCGGTACAATTTATTTTTATTTTTAAATTTTACTCTAAATTCACTCTAAAACTATGATTTTGAGGTTATTAGGAATCGTATCACTCTGTACCTTGGAATATATTTATGATTTATGATCAGAAAAGTAAATCTGCAAGAAAATCTGCTTCCAATTTTTCCAGGATTGAGGGCGTCCCCTGGAAAAGATCACAGGTGGGTATGCCGACTAGTTTTATGTCTAAACTCAACATTATAGACATGATAGAGGCGACCGTCGTAGCGGGTGCGCCAAAAAGTGGCTCAATAAGTTGTAAAATAAGTTTTTAACATTAACAATTTCTGAGGCCCCATGAGCTATAAAATGTTTGATTGTATAACTCAAAACAATACACATTGATCAACTTTCAAACATGGTAAACACGTGCTCATTCTTCAGATTCCATTCATGTGGGTTTTTGCAAAAGAAATTGTCAAAACTTCAGTGTTATGCTAACATTACATAAATGAAACGTATTCCAAAGTGTTCAGAGAACATTTAAGTCTAATGCGCAAAATTGTCGGTTTCCAATTTGGTGCATTTATTCATACACAGGCTGTCACAAAATGATATATACCCATCGATGTCCAAATTTCAAATACCAGGGTTTGAGTAAAACTAAGAATGTATCGCCATTTTATATGTTCATTCTGTTTTGAGACAAAATCGCAACTTAACAGTGGACTAACTACACACCGTTGCTTCAATTGCTTGACAAATCTACCACTGTTTATTATATGCAAGTGACTATACGACCTATCATCGGGTAGGCAATTGCTTCACCAGACTATACAACCTATGGTACCAGACTGTACAACCTATGGTTAGGGTAAGGGTAATGGTTAGGTAGGGTAAGGGTAAGGGTAAGGGTAAGGGTAAGGGTAAGGGTAAGGGTAAGGGTAAGGGTAAGGGTAAGGGTAAGGGTAAGGGTAAGGGTAAGGGTAAGGGTAAGGGTAAGGGTAAGGGTAAGGGTAAGGGTAAGGGTAAGGGTAAGAAAAATAAATTGTTTGTTTGTCCACGTCCGACCTGATCGTGTACCATGGTGCCGACCGTATTCTTTTTTATTTTCGATTATTTTTTAAAACAACATCTTTAGCAATTTGAACGGCCAAACGGACCGTTTTATTCCTGATTTCGTATGACATATTCAATCTGGTCTTTATAACACCATCCCCCAATGCGCAATCTCGTGTAACATGATGTTTATTGCGTGAACTTGGCACCCGCGGGGACTATTAAAAGGAATAAATGAAAATTGTTCGCACGTGCAAGTGATGTCATTTTTTATACTGTAAGAAAATTTGAAGAAATCTAGTTACGGTTAATATTTGTTCCCAAAATGTTGCTCAACGGCATGAATATTAATTTCAACATAGTATAAAAAGTTGGGGTAGTTAGTACAGGAAAAATAGGTTTAGTAATACTCTCACGTATATATTTCTAACAAAACTTCAACACAACGTTCTTTCGCTTTCTGTAACAACGGTATCTGCGCGTTGCAAACTTGGTACAAAAATTATATTTGACCGAGTTTGCAGTGTTGCAACCAATTCGACAATATTGGAGATCGAAATCAGCAGTGTGAAGGTGGCCGAGAGTAAAGCAGCAATGTCGCAAACTCATGAACAAGAGTTCTATACTGTCAAAGCGATGTGTTTTGTGTTTGGACTTTAATTCACAGTATCCATGCCGAATTTAAATTCCCAAATACAATATCCGTATAAAAAAAACCAAGATCTTTTAACAAATCCGACCTACCGACCCTACCTTTTGTTGGCCTTAGGGTTAGGGTAAGAGTTAGAGTTAGGGTTGGGGTTAGGATTAGGGTAAGGGTTGCTGCCGGATCATCGGCTGTATAGCTTTTCACGAAATAGCTGCACGGTCATCTGTATATAGCTTTTGCCTATAGCAGCTTGGATTATATTATATTGAGATCAAATTCAAACATCCTTTTCGAGCCGCGAAATCCGTGAACCGTCCTAGCTAGTTTTAAATATATTACTCAGAAACTACAAATGGTGGTGTATAAACATTATTTCAATAATAATAATACAGGCACATTGATTTGTATTACATAATGGCTGGCATTTACTTTACAAGTTTAGCTCAATCGATAATAACACACAACGAGTTTTCTATTGTATTGGCCTGTTGCATAGGAGTAGGACAGTGCGGTGGTATACCGCGGTACATGTCACCTTTCATGATGCCATGCACACTAAACAGTCAGTGGAAAATTAAAATGAAATCGTAAATAATTCCCAATTCCAAAATAAACTATAATGGAACAATAATGAATAATTATACGAAATGATAAACAATATCGAAAACTAATTAAAAAAATGTCAAGCCGTGATAGGATTCGAACCCACGACCTCCGGTTTACTAGTCCAATGCTCTACAGCTGAGCCAACTATGCGCTATGTGAACGCAATAACAAACAAAAGTAATATGGTTCAACATACCAATGATGCCACTCTTCTCTAAATTAGATGTTTAAAATGCTTTATATTTCTTAATCTTTGCATTTTTAAGATTTTAAAAAGTTGTCACTATTTACTGTTAAAGAATGTAATTCTGATTTAAATGTAACGAATAACACTACTTTTTGAAACAATTCTACATATATTATATTTCGCTCGTACAGCATTTTGTCGATTTATGTGCACATCTTTTACGACTTAGTATTGCATCATGGGCTTTTTGCCGGGCACGCGAGCGAAGACTTGGGAGCGAAGCGAGTCATGTGATTTTTGTCCAGGACAAACACTTGAGATGTACACGCCCCTTTAAGGGAGTACCAATAGGCGGAAATCCCGGAAGGGTGGGGGGTGGGGGGGGGGGGGGGGGGGGGGGTGATATATCACACCTCCAATATTTTATCAGGGGAATGGCCTATGCAATCACCGCCCCCCCCCCATACGGCTTTAAATGGAAATGTGAATGGTATTAATGTATTGGAAGTTTATCTAATTTCCCCAGTATTCAACAAATTACACGGAAATGGTCGGCTTCCAAGAAGGGTGGGGGAGCGGGCACATCCCCCACCCACAGACACCCCCTGTGCGCAATCATTCCCTAATGCCAAAAGCAAATTTACGCCACTGGGATTACCCCGCACCGTAATTTGAGGCGTCTATCGAGAGTGTAATTACCTGGTACCCGGGCAGTAATTAATGAGGCTACATGTACTGCAAATATCGAGGAAAAGGTTGACATCCGGTTACTGAAAATGAACAACCGATTCGTATCCTAGTCACGCGTCCGTGTCAAGATCCGCTATAATTTAATTAATTGAAAGTGGGTAGGGAGATTTAGTGGAAAGTGAATAGCTTCACATACATTATTATCAATTTCGGGATATTTGGTTCACATTCTTCTAAAAGCACCAAATTTGGTCCATATGTTGCTCATACCATAACTCTTTTGATTTGTGATGGATGCCAAAATTTGAGGCTTTTGGGACTGCCATAATGGTCAATTCCAATATGGCCGCCATACTGGGGGATCAAAAATTCAAATTGTTTCAATTAAGCTAAGAAGCATACCAAATTGTTTGTCTTAGCACAAGGATTTCAAAAATGTATAGTTTGCCCCACTTCCGATGTGTGGTTACTGAGATATTGAGCAAAACGTCAAAAGGTCGTTGACCTTTGCTTTTGGGGTCAAAATTTGAACTTCAAATCACAAGGGTTCAAGAAATGGTAGTTTTTACCACCTGGAATCGTTTTTGTTCCTTATACAGGATCAAAAGGTCACAATCCCTATATACGCCTATACAATCCCTATAATAGCCTATAGGCTACGCCTATATAATTTGACCTTATGACCCCTGTACAAGGCACAATAACGGCTCCAGGTGGTAGAAACTACCATTTCTTGAACCCTTTTGATCTGACGAACAATTTGAAATATCGTTTGTCAAAATCGGAACATGTTCAAATTTTGACCCCAAAAGCAAAGGTCAACGACCTTTTCACGTTTTGCTCTATATCTCAGTAACCACACATCGGAGGTGGGGCAAACTATTAAGCTATTTATTGAAGCAATTTAAATTTTTGATCCTCCAGTATGGCGGCCATATTTGCAGTGGCGTAGCTAGAATTTTTTTCAGGGGGGGGGGGGGGGGCAAGATTTCTAAAATCTTCGTAAAAGGGGTGAGATCAAAAAGATTTCGCACAGTCACAAAATTTCGCATGGTCAAAAAATCGCACAGTCCAAAAAGCAGCACAGTCGACATATAATGGTCAAATCTCAGGCTTTTAATCAATTTTTTAAAATAAAATGTTCCTTTATTTATAAAAACCAGGCGAACAATGGTAATTTTTAAATGGTTATAACGCATATTACCTTAACAGGCGCGCATAGCGCGCGAAAAATGTGCTATTTTACAGTTTGCTATGATTGAGGATTGTCTGCATAAAAGCTTTATCAAGCTAAAGTTAATATTTGAAGTCACATTAGCGCGTAGCGCACAGAATTTCATACTTTATACTAATTTTTTATGAAGCTAAAGTTAATGTTTGAAGGTACATGCAGGCTTAGCGCGCAAAATGGGATACTTTACACTAATTTTGTCATAATTGAGTGACTTATTTGCTAAAAACAAGCTTCCTAAAAGTAATGTAACAATTTGAGGCACGTTATGATCGCGTACGGCGCAAAATTAGGCACTTACACTAATTTTGTCAAGATTGAGATACATTTCAGGGCTGTCAACTCTCCCGCATTAGGCGGGAGTCTCCCGCCTCAAAAATAAGTAAAGGGAAAGAAAAGAAAAGAGAAAGAAAAGAAAAGGGAAAGAAAAGAAATGGGAAAGAAAAAAAGGGAAAGAAGAGAAAAGGGAAAGAAGAGAGGAAAGAAAAACAGATGTCGATCGGTACATTGAAAAGGCCTAGTTGCACCTCCATGGGATATCAGTGGCGTGTCCAAATGGGGGTGGGGGATGGCTGATCTAATCCAGCTTGGAGGGGCACCCCTTAGAAATGGACAGATAGACATGGCATGAGCAGTGGCGTGTCCATAGAAGGGGCAATGCACCCGCGTTCGAGGGAATTAAAGGGTTCATATATTCAATTCTATCAAATTTCAAGGCTTCAGTCGAGGGAATCGAACCAAATTCTTAACAAACAGTATGAATGATTATGCAAGTGCTATGCGTGCATATGTCCAGAAATATCCTTCTAAAAGCCCCTTACAAACCAAAATATACATTATAGCCAGAACTGAGTATAAAATTTGTGCGCTCCGCGCGCATGTTTTCAGGAAAAAGGTAACCCGGAACTAAATTCATTCGGGTAGGGTTGGGATTATACTTATTCGGAGGAAATTAAGAGGTTTTTAGTAACTTATTCTTTCAACGCGTCAATCGGGGAAATCGAAACCTAATTTGTCTAAAATAGTATGAAAAATCAGTCGGAAAATAAATAAATAACGAACCTAAAGAGAGGGGTCATACATATAGCTTTTTGGGGAACCATTTTAAAGACCCAGGCATCTACTATATGTTGGTCAAAGTGACTGTGAATCTTGTTACTATACTTTTTACAACATATACAATCTATGGTGTTAAATTAAGAAAAAAGGAGCATCGTCAAAATTACATTTTTACGTTTCAAATCGTTTATCTATGTTATATCAACTGATTTATACGAACAATATTTGAAAATACAGTTCACCATATTTTTGAAAAGGAATCGGAGTCTATTGAACATGGATATCAAGAGTAAAAGGCATTTAAAACATTTGGTATTGCAGCGCCCTCTGTTGCTCAAATGTGGCAGATTGGCAGATTGGCTGGATTAAGCCACTGGTGGAATGAGTAGATGCCTGGGTCTTTAATATTTCGTTCTAAAAACGCTTAGAAAAACCCAAAAGAAACGTTCAAATATGCAAAAATTTCTGCTCGTTACGCTCGCATCATGTGACTTAACAGTTTCAGTTTTAATAAATTAGGCTGATTTTTTCGCAATTATTTTTTTGGGTCACGGTTCTGACAAAATATGTCTGATTGGGTCGAGGGCCAAAGATGTTAGGAACCAATGATCTATACTACTTCAATCAAGAAAAAATCATCAGGAAATATGCTCAACTTATTTTTTCTCGCATAATGAAATAGCTGTCTAACTTAGATAAAAAAGCCAATATTGATTGGAAATGAAGTGATGGCATTTCAATAGAAAATTGGTCAAAAGTACACACCAAATGCCGCCCTTCAAATTATGAGGGCGGCACATCCCCCCTCAGACCCCCCCCCTGTCCGCGTTACCGCGGAGGGCGGTGCTTCGCACCTCTTTGGTTACTCACAATAATAGTTACTCAATTTTTAGTTTTTTTAACCTTGATTCCCCCCCCCCCCCGGGCCCCCCTATACAAATACCCTGCCACCGCTACCCTGGCGCCGCTACCCTGGCGCCGCTACCCTGGCGCCGCTACCCTGGCGCCGCTACCCTGGCGCCGCCCCTGGCTGTAGCCTGTAGGCCTACATTTCGGACTGTGCGATTTTTTTTAGACTGTTCGATTTTGTTTTTACTCTCCCTCCCAGCAAATCCCAAAAGTTGACAGCCCTGACATTTTGGGTTAAAACAATGTTCTAAAACGTAAGTGAATGGTTTGAGGCACGTGCGCGCGTACGCGCAATTTTCTTGGCTATTTTACATATTTTGCCAATTTTCGCTGGTAACAAGCGGAAGCTTATAAAATTAAAGTAAATATTTGGAGGCACATGAGCGCATACCGCGAAATATTGGCTGAAAACTAGGTTCCAAAATTAAAGTTAACGTTCATAGCGCGCGAATTTTGTTTACCTATTTTACATGAATTCTGCCGCGATTGAGAAACAAACCACGCAAGACAACTTCTAAAAATCTTAAGTTAACGGTTGGGGCATGTAAGTGCGTAATGCGTTAAATTTGCTATTTTAGCAATAATTGAAGTAAATACATTTTTGCTTTTCAAGGAGCTTCTATTTCAATAAAAAATAAAAAATAAAAACATTTAAAAAAATGTTTTTATTTTTATTTTTTTACGAAAACCCCTGGCTTCTTTATACTTATTTGCCACATTTGAGATATATTTTGGCCTTATAAAACTGCTTTTTAATGCGCTTAGCGCGCAAATGTTTTGCTACTTTACCCGATTTTGCCCGGATTGAGGTACATTTTGGCTTCAAACGATCTTCTTAATTTGGAATGAATCTAGCTATTTTTTAGGGAAGGGGCACTTATGCTCGTATTGCTCGAAAAAATCTTTGTATTTGAACGTCATTTTTCTATGATTTCTCTTATCAAAATTGAGGCGACAATGGCAAAATTGGGAGACAGGGGGGGGGGGGGGGGGGGGTGGGTGGGAGGAAGAGCGATCGGCCCCTCCTTAACCCTCTGGCTACGCCATTATTGCCTTGCTATGCCGGGAACGTACAAAATAAGGGGTGGGTTATGGAAACTACACAGAAAAAAATTACTGAGTCAAATGACTCATTTTGGTGAGTCTTTCAGTTGTCCATGTAGTGAGACACTTTGAAGTTAAACTGAGTCATTTGACTCATCCATAATGAGTCAATTGACTCACAAATGCAATTAGTGAGTCTTCTGACTCACCAAAAATGAGTCAATTGACTCACTAGTGACTCACCAGACTTGGTAATGGGTCACCTGACTCAATACTAATGAGTCAATTGAGCCTCCTGACTCACTTGTAACATGTCAATTGACTCAATAAGGAATCAAATTGGGTCATTTGACACATTTAAATGAGTCACTTGACTCACAGATAATATTAACTGAGTCGAATGACTCATTTTGATGAGTCTTTTGTTTGTCCGTGTACTGAGACACTTGGACGTTTTACTGAGTCAATTGACTCAGGTTGGATGAGTCAACTGACTCAGACTGGAATTTTCAGTTGAGCATTAGAATAGCATTGTTTTGTGACAATTAAAGACTATCACAAACATGGGCGGTGATCTCCGAAAAGTGTTAGTTTCTGTAGACACTGTATGTTGCCCATTATTATAAGCAGGCACTAAGTCCAACAAATAATGAAGTTAAATACATCCATAAGCTTACTGCAGTGTAACGACGAAGGTCCAACACTGTAAGCTTACTGAAGGTAAAAACACCGCCAAATGCAAAAAATTTACTGTTCTATCAGCTCCAGAAATTCCACATATTACTTATGAGTCTATGCAGTGTTTAATAACAAAGAAGTCCAAAAGAAATGACACAATTTGAGTCTTCAATCACTAACATCATGAACATACGCTATATAGTCACCAGTCCATGTGCAAAACAAAATGGCAGATCTAATAAATAAAAACAGCCTCGCTTTCATTTCGTATTTGACTCATTATTTTTATGAATGAGTCAAAAGTCGATCTTGACTCATCTTGCCCTGACAAGTGAGTCAATCTGGCAATACTGTACTGAGTCACCTGAAATTTGACTCATTAACAGATTATGCGTGAGTCAACTATGATACACTTAGTGCAATAAGTGAGTCAATGTGTATGTGACTCACTTAAAATGAGTCAATTGACTCAGCAAATGAGTCAACTTATTGATGACTCATTCCAAAATTGTCGAAGTGAGTCAAATGACTCGGTATTTTTTTTCTGTGTATAACAAAAAAGAACTATCCTCTACTATCTCTCTTTTCTTTCTTCCTCTTTCTCCTTTTTCTTTCTTTTTCTTCTTCTTTTTTGGTGGCAGGGACCCGGGGAGCACGCGCTCCCAGGCCCCCTGGCCCCGCCAATGTGTATAATGGGTTCTGTTTTCTAGGTGACCTCTGACCAGTCTAATCGAGAAATAAAGATTAGAGTCGGCTTCATCCCCACGAGACAGTTACGTCCCTGCGTTTACTGATCATAAAGGCGCTGACGTACGTATACGGTATACACACACGTGAAGAAAAACGGAAGATACAAACAAATGCGTAAATGCTGCTCCTGTGAGGTGATGTCTGTGTCCAAAGGAAGAGAAATAGACTATTACAATCCCCGACAGATGATCTTGAAAGTAATTACCCTATCGATATCGACATGGATAATCCTGATAATATAACAGTGAAAATACGCAGTAATGTCGAGTCACTACTCTATTTGTCTTCCTCTGGACAATGACGTAACTTAACAGGCGCAGCTTTTAACGCACGCGTATGTATCTTCCGTCTTTCAACGCTCGTGTGTATACGCCAGTGCCTCGAGTAGGCGCGCGCGTTATGTGCTGCAATAAGTAGAATACGCAGTTACGTCACTGTCTCGCGATGGCCAAATAGACTATAGCAGAAATACTTAATATAGTCTTATACGAGTAATATTAACGTAATAACGCGCTACAAGAGTGTCTAGTCTTTAGGAAACCTTAAATTATTCCAAAAACTTATTTTGCGCGCTGACAATTGATCAAATGTTTTGAATCCCATTTGAATAAGAAATGTAAATGGCAATGTAAAACTTTAATTTACAGCAGTTGCTAGTACAGTACCATCTGTCATAGAATCATTTCCTCTAGAACCCATCATTTCTTTCCCAAAGATGTGAGATTATTCCCACCGCTTAGGGCAAATAAGGGAAAAATAATTCCCCTGAGCGCGTCCAAATATACAAATATCCCGCTGGCTATGGTTACTCCACGACGACAATGGTACAGATAAATACATGTTTTTGCCAATGAAACAAACAGGAAATAAATTAGTTTGCTTATTCTTCGCAAAACAGGAATAGTTTCGGGCTATTTACATGTAAGTTGTTTATCAGTCTATTTGAACATCTGATCCCGTGTGGATATTTGCATTATTTTTTTCCTAAACGCTGCCAGGATGTTGTGACTCCCGGGGATATATTATCGCTGTTGCACCCTACTTCTTTCATCATATATTTATATATTTTTTTATTCATTCTTTTTGACAAATGCTGTCACTGTATGTAGGTTGATTTGCTGAACTTTTGACTCAGTCCTGAATGTTGTAAGTTTGGATCTTCTTTATCGTTGATTATGTTCGTCGTACATGCCGTAATCGTAATGAAAGTGTATTGAATAAATATCATTGTATGTAGACCTATATTTTTTTGAGTTTCATTAAAAAGAGCTTCTGGCAGTTATCCCGTATAAAATCTTTCAACCGTAATAAAGTGTGAGAGTTTAGCCGAGCGGTGTTTTCAAGTCATGAAATTACACTAAACCTGAGTCGAGACGTGAAGTATCAACAGGATAAGATACAGTTCCTTCTGTTTTTCTTTAATCCGTGGAAAATATTAAAACAAATAACGTTGAATCTTGATTTTTAACAATCGTTTTTACGTGCCATCTCGCACAGCATTTTAAGATGAACTGATTTTAAATCTAATTTATAAATTACATTTTATCGTAAGTCACGCCCAACTCTATTATCTGCGCTGTGATTGGCCAATAATAATACACATTTAGCGACGGTGATATAAACCGTAGCCCGATTGGTCCATACTATTACGCAAACATCGTAGCACCTTTGATTGACAGGTTGATAAGGGACAGTGATGGCACTGAATCAAAAATGTGAGAGGTCCCATGAACTTTTTCAGGACCTCTTAGGACTTCAAAAAACAAATTTAAGGGGTCCCCCAAGAAATTGAGGGGTTCTGAAGTTTGGGTATTTGAAAAATTTACTTTTTACGGACAGTTTTAATGAATTTATATTGTGAGCAAAGGATGGATATGTAATTTACAGAATTTCTTAAGGTTTCCATTTCCATACATCGTCAAATTTAAGGGGTCCCTTCAATTTTGATCGGGACCCGCAAGTCTTTACAATTTGAAACCGGACGCGTCACTACAAGAAAGTGAGAGGTCTAGGACGCGCAGACGCGTCAGAATGCGACCCCAGGATTTCCCCAGAATCTGAAACTGCATTCATCAAAAAGCTGGTCTTGATTAATCTAGATTAAAGGCGTACCACCGTACTTTACGTTACCCAGCGATAATAAAATATAACCGTTTTCTTTTGTACGATTCTACTTTATTATCATGTAAAGTCAAATATTCAAGGTTTACCGTAAGTGCGCACGAAGAAATATTCAGATATTTCTATCCGAGCTACAATAAATGGGGCGCAGCCATAATCGAAATTATGTTATTGTAAACTTATTGGTATGCCGTCAATCATTAACCTAACCAATTACCGCACGGTCTTCGCCAATTAAACCAACAAGAACATCTAATTGCGTTTTGGGGGATGGAATTAACCCTGAAAAAAGTAATACTAAAAAAAATACAGAAAAGCCGAACATCTGTTTTTTTCTCACTTGTCCTTTGATAACCTTTTCTGTGAATTAGTGAATTAAACTACTTTGGGTTTAAAAATTGAACATCTATAAAAACCTAATTTCTACAAACCTAATGATTTTATTGGCGAAGTACGTGTACATGCTGACTGATTTTGCATTATTTGAAGACTTTGGCCATTCGTCATTAGAGAATGTTGAGAGTTCTGAGAAGGAATCTATGAAAATATATTAATAAAATACTGAGTAAAATAAAAATGTAATCAAAGCAATAATATAAATTGATCCTTTATTGTGCATGCACGCGCGTGACCCGGATATTGCATAAATGGTATATCAGTGCTTTGAATAGAACATTTTAAATTCAAGTTTATAGACAAACAGAATACCAGATTGTGAAACTGAAGATCGAAATGATTTTAGGTATCGCTAATAATAGAATGATCGACATTTGAATGTTCGGGAAATATAGACTGACCTAAAAAAAAGACACCGACATATAAACAAAGAGAACAAAATCATCTAAATTGTTCAATATCATTTTGAACCACATCTCGTCTTCATCATGTTTAGTCTGCTTTTCTCTGCAACAATATCCCCTTGAGAGATCAGAAAATATGCTGCAACTCCATCACAATTTGTAAGAAAATCGTTAAATTTTCTTTTAAGAACATATCTGCTTCTGTACTATTAGCTGAATATTGTCTAGATGTTTCCCTTGTATACCGTCACTCGTCACTGAATACTATAATGATATGTTGTCAATTCCTAACCAATTATGATATGTTTCTAATGAATAGAATGATACGCTTTTGTGCGAGTCCTATCACAAAAGTATCATTGCTAAGTTTACTAAGAAGAGCATATCACAACACAAAGTCATTGAGTTGCGTAGATTAGAAAAACAAATCATTCTTGTTTCCAATGCGTCCTACTCTATGAAAACTGCGCAGATGAAGGGTATATTTCACAATCTATTTCGCGAAGTTTTCTGTTCAAGCGCCTCATCAAACATAAGTTCATGCGCTAGTTTACCTGAAACAGTTCTCCTAATGAAGATTATTAGGTTACGAACGTTTCCTTGTTCCTTCCATCGAAGATCCATTGATAACATACGTTTCCCTGCTCTAACACTTTATTATAAATTACTCATTGATGTACTTTTCCTATTCCATCAATCTCTTTAAAAATCCCTCGATAACGTGCGTTTCCATGTCTAGCACTCCCTTCGAAGATCCGTCGGTAACGTACATATCTCTGATCCAGCACTCCTTTCAAAGATCCTTCAATAACGTACGTTTCCATGTCTAGCACTTCCTTCGAAGATTCGTCGATAACGTACGTATCTCTATTCTCTGATCCAGCACTACTTTCAAAGATCCCTCCATAACTAACGTTTCCCTGTTCCAGCATTCCCTTCAAAGACCTCTCAATAACGTACGTTTCCATGTTCCAGAGTTACAGAACATCCACTATCTGCTAATATCGCCATCCTTAGCTGTATTTGTAGACACCGTCAATCACTTAATCGTAATAAATTTATTATTCATCAAAAGACTTCGTTTAACATCGTTCACGATATTAGTTGAAACTTAAATTTGGGTAATCAAAAAAGAATACCAAGAATTGTTTGATTAAAAGCAGCAGTCTGCATTGACGCGTTTTATCAAGTTTATTATCAAGCATGCACGTGCGTGACTCCATTATTCCTGTAATGATTAAAATGCTTACCCACGTCTCTCTGCCTCTAGATTTTTCCATTTTGTCTCTTATCTTAATCAAATATAGCACTCTTGAGGTAGTAAATTAGTAATAAGATGGCAGAACGAACGTGTGAAACTCACGTCCATCTAGCTAGTAAAAGGAAAGTGAAGGGTGTAGGGAACCTCTGTTTGTGCGGACATTTGTACAAATTAATACTAAAATCAAAATTAAAGACAAACACACAACAACGGTAAAAAGTAAATTGTGGACATATTGAGACTGAACTGATTATTTCTTAAATGATACAATATGGAACAAATAGGTATCGCTGCAAATCTGATAAGGTGCGTGAAATTAGGGGTTCTTAAAAACACAATCCGCGAGCTGGGCCGCTCGAACCGATCACACGATGCATTCCTCTAGCTTTCAAAAAGGAGTAGCCCGGCCCGTAATATGATAAGGTCTATCGAGAAGGCAAATAAATGGAGCCATTATAAAAATAGGGGAAAAGTTCGAAATTAGGTGAATGCTATTAAATGAACAACTGACTCGTATCCTAGTCACGCGCACGTGTCCAGATCCGCTATAATTTGCTGAATTCAAATGGGCAGGGAAATTAGTGTAGGTGTAGCGTCCTATAAATGAGTATCAATTTCGGGTAATTTTTTTCATATCCTATGGGCTTTATTATTATTCTCTTCACATTTGAAGTAATATGGAAATCCTACCAAATTTTGTACAAAAGAACAATAGAGAAAAGGAAATCTGTGAGTCTTATAGGAATAGCTTCAGGCCACGGAATGAAATCGTTCAAATTGTCGGATAACAACACCTGATCCCAGAGATGTTTACCTGTTTACATATTACTGACATAATATCCTGGCTCTCTCGATAAGGTAAAATACTGCTTTCTTCCAGTTTACTGAACTGGCCAATCTTATTTGGTCCTTTTCCGAAATCTTATTTGTAGCACTTAAATCCCCTGCAATTTACTTGAATGATAACATGTTCTGGTGATTTACAGATCGTCAGCTCCTTACACTACTATTACAACATCGTCAAATATGCACACAATTCTAAAAAGCGGGGTCAAATTGTGACAACTTTAGAGGTTTGGTGCATAATCTGACCCCGTTTTTGAGGCTGTGTGCATATTTGACGCCGTCCTTAGACAATATGAAGGGAGCAAAAGCTTCTGTAACTAGACACGTCACAACAGTACGTTGCGTTCAGATTTAAATTTGTGTGATGTTTTTGCACATATCCGAATACTGTCGTATCAATATGTTTCTGGATAAAACGAAATACATAACAAAATATTCTGAATATTATATCTTGCTTTTATCAGGATCGTTTTAAGTTGGGTAACCATTCGATTAATGGGTTATAGAACAGTAGAAACATATATAATATGAGTCTATACTAATTTGACGATTTGATATTGAATTATCATTGCATTGTTTACCTACTATTATATTCTATGGCCATCAAGAGACAGTGACGTAACTGCGTATTCTACTTATTGCAGCACATAACGCGCGCGCCTACTTAAGGCGCTGGCGTATACACAAGAGGGTAAGATACATACGCGTGCATAAAAGCTGCG
The DNA here is from genome assembly GCA_035610835.1 of Ophiura sarsii. Taxonomy (NCBI): domain Eukaryota; kingdom Metazoa; phylum Echinodermata; class Ophiuroidea; order Amphilepidida; family Ophiuridae; genus Ophiura; species Ophiura sarsii. Next base: position 67,366,843 of record CM069450.1, on the reverse strand, counting down.
CCCGTTAAGGGGGAAGTAGGGGTTGAGAGGTTTTATATTATGGATTTGGTTTCAAACAGCTTTCATTTGCTTTTTGTCCCAATACTCTACGATAAATAGTTTTTGAGATATCTTGCGCGCAAGGTGTCCTCGTAGTAAAAAAGATGATCCAAGATGGCCGCCGTTTCCATAATAATAATAATAAACAGGCATTTAAAAGACGCATTTCAAACCGCAAGGAAACTCAATGCGCCGCACAAAGATAAAATCAATAAAATAACAATTAAGATAAAAAACTAAAAATTAAAAAAAAATGCACAACCTGTACAATCATAAAATACCATAACAAAATAACCAATATTATATACATGAGTAAAAGGCAAAACACAATTGAAGCGCAAAAGTCAATATATAAACAGATTTGCCAAATTACGAGCGAGTGAAAAGGTAGTGCTTCAACCTGCACTTAAACTGTTCGATAGTGGTAGCAGAGCGAACCTTGGTGGGAAGCGCATTCCACAGTTTCGGGGCAGCCGCCGAAAACGAACGCTCGCCATACGTACGGGTATGAATTGCATGTGGTGGATCCAGCAGGTCCATGGATGAAGATCTTAGAGTCCGAGGAGGATCGTGTTTCTTTAAGAGTTCTGTCAGGTAAGAAGGGGCCAGACCATGAAGGCATTTGTAAGTTATAAGCAGCATCTTGTATTCAATGCGTTCGGTGATTGGCAACCAGTGAAGGTCTCTCAATATGTCACTGACGTGGTTGCGTTTCATCGCAGTGAGCCTAGCCGCAGAATTCTGTACACGCTGAAGCTTGCCAATCAGATATTGTGGTAAGGCATAAAGTAGACAGTTACAGTAGTCAAGGCGTGACGTCACAAATGCGTGGATGAGTCTTTCTGTGGTTTTCATATCAAGATATTTCCGAATTTGACCAATTCTATAAATGGCTAGCTCGTGTGCCTTAATGATATCCTGCAAAGCCGCACTGTATAAGGTGAACAAAATTGGTCCAATAACGGAGCCCTGAGGAACACCGTAGCGAAGTGGATGAGCGTCGGAGAGCGTTCTGCAAATAGAGACAGCTTGGACACGCCCAGACAAATATGAAGCAAACCATGACAGCGCAGTGTCAGATAACCCGTATCTGGTCCTTAGTCGTTGGATAAGAATCCTGTGATCGATGGTGTCAAAAGCTGATGAAAGATCTAGTAACACAAGAACAGCTTCCTGATGTTGGTCAACAGCACGCAAAAGATCATTGTTCACTCGGAGAAGGGCAGTCTCTGTGCTGTGGTATCGACGGTAGGCTGACTGCATACTAGCACTAAGATCCTGATCGTCAAGGTAATGTTGTAACTGCTTTGTGACAATTCGTTCTAGAACCTTTGCTAAAAGAGGCAAATTAGATATTGGTCGATAGTTCTGCAGGTTCTCAGGATCCAATTTAGCTTTCTTCAGTAGAGGGATGATGCGCGAGGACTTCAGTGCAGATGGCACTACGCCAGTTGCTATGGATTTGTTGATGATCTCAGTTATTACAGGAAGCAATTCTTCTTGGCACTGTTTGAAAAGCTTTGCAGGAAGGGGATCAAGATCAGACGACTTGATCCCCTCAGTTATGTTTTCCATGGCAGCGGGTCACATGACCGAACAAGTAGTAGTTTAAGTACATACCTAATTAACATTAACAGTACCTTTAATATTGTAGAAAAATTAGTTTTAGTAAAATGTGCTCTTAACCCCTACTTCCCCCCTTAAGTTACGTCACTGTCCAGAGGAATCCAAATAGAGAACAGTATTAAACACCCTGTTTGCGTAACTTATTCATGGGACTTCTGACTTACCCTGTATGATTCTGTATTCGCGTTGATGGGTGACCTATCAAGATTAGATAAAAGTAATGATTAGTCACCGATAAACTGTGAAACTATGAAAATATGATATAGATTAAGTAAGACAATAACAAGACAATGACTAGAAATGATTGGAAACGCCCAAAGACAGCTTCAAGATCGACTGTCTTAAAATAAAAGGTAATATCGCAAGTTCCAGGTACCTCTTTTCTATTGGGGAATTATGTTCAAAGCCATTGCACTCTAACCACTATTCTCTCATATTTTCCACAAAACTTGAATCCCACGTTATTAAGATGGAAATTAACAATATAAACTTCTAATTTCCAACTATAATTGACAGTACAGTACCATCAGTCCCCAGATTTATTTCCCCAGAACCAACATTTCTTACCCAAAGGTGAACGATTATTCCCCACCGTCAGGGTAGATAACGGCACTAGGTTCGCCTGAGCAGACCCAATTCTGTGGGCTACTGTCGTCTCCTCGACGATAAGGGTATAGATAAATACATGTTTGAGTAAATGGATTGGAAAAAGAAAATAGAGTTTGAGGCTATTTGCATGTAAGTCGTTTATCAATCTATCTGAACACCTGATCCCAAGAGGATATTTGCATCGTTCTGTCTGAGCGCTGCCAGGATGCTGTATCTCTCGGAGACGGATTTTCACATACTTACAACCTGCAACATACTTCTTTCCCCATATGCTTTTTATTTATTTATTTCTTTTGACAACTGTCATTTTTATGTAGGTTGATTTGTTGACCTTTTGATTCAGTCCTATATGTTATATAGAACTATTATAAGTTTTATCTTTGGTTTGTGCTCGTCATATACGCCGTAATCGTACTGAATTCGAATAATTGTATTCGAGCTACAATTTTAAGGGCGCGGCCATAATCTAAATTATGTTATTGTTAATATATTGAGTGCTGCCAATCTTTAGCGCAAAGCAATTTACATCAAGTTCGTCATGAACCTACCCAACAAGTAACACTCAAAGCGGTTCAGGAGTCAGGACATAGAATAACATAATACTAACCCAAAATATCTGTCAATATAGTTGAATAAAACATAACAGCTCAAAAGTCTGGTTATAACAAGGTGACGGAAACAATTTCACCCCATATTCGTACATTTCATAAATATCCCTCTCACAGTTGACAATTTCCCCTTAGAATTATTTAATAATTCTCCTACAATTGAAAGATTACCCAAATATGGGTGGATGAGAGGATGAGTCATGTCTGTCCATCATGGCCTTCATAAAGGGGTAAAAAGTTTAAAAAAAAGTAAGTCTCCCCCTAAAATTAGATTACTTTTGTTTACATAACTTCAGACACAATTAGACGTTTCGAAAAGTTGAAACGATTATGAAAAGAAAAAACGCTTGGCTACCAATAGAACGTTTTACATTTTCGATATCATGTTTACTTTTCCCAAAACAGTCACATTTCCCCAAAATGATCTTTTCAGAAAAAGTGGCACTTGGTCCATACCAGTATATTTAAAAACTCTCTCTCGTGATTTTTTTGTACGAAAATTAGACCAAGTTTGTTTGCATAACTCCGCACAGGATTAATCGTTTTGAAAAAATTTAAAACTTTGTGAAAAGAAAAAGTGCTGGGCTTCTCATAGAAAGTTTCTCCTGTTCAATATCATGTTTACTTTTCCCAAAATTTATCTCATTTTCCCAAAACGTTGTTTTCAGAAACAGTGGCAATTTTCAAAATCCTGTACAATTTTGTTTGCCAACACAATTAGACGTTTTAAGAAATTGAAACTTTTCTGAAAAAACCGCTTAGCTATCCGTGCAAAGTTTTCCATTTTCAATATCATGTTTACTTTTCCCCAAAAAGTCAAATATCCCCAAAATGATGTTTCAATTAACATGAAATTTGCAAAATCCAATACAAGTAAGTGCCACTTTTTCTGAAAACATCAAAAGAAATATAATTTTAGGGGGAGGGGGGGGGGGGGGGGGGGGGGACTTACTTAACAAAATACAAAATAGCATAACGATTTAAAGAAAAAAAGCGTTGTGAATCTTATAATTTTTCATTGTCGAGGGGCGCCAACAAACTAAGGAAAGTCGTGATCGGACATTAATATGCCCTGATTATGTTGTTTTCAGAGAATTCCAGCGACAAATAAGGTCAGTTTGCCACACTGCATATCTGATGTGTGTTCATTTATTATTCACCAGTGTCTGTTCTCTTGACGTTAATATCGGATATATTGCATATTGTCGGTGTTCAAATACTGTTTTTTCACAAAATTACTTTCGCAAATACAGAGATACTTTTGACAAATTTTGGGGGAAGATTGGCTCAGCGTGCCAACGCATACCAATATAACACACAATGAATGATTTTTAAAATTCGATTTGTTTGTTAGTAGCTGGTCAAGCATAATTATGTTTTAAATCTTAATCCAAAATATTGAAAGGTTAAAGTGCAGACTGACAAAAGATTGTTAGAAAGCTAATTTCGTTACATTGGAGCCCAATAATTATCAAATTTGAATAATGTTGTTAAAATTAATGATCAATATAACATGTTCACAAACAGTACACATTTATTAAAAAGGCGCAATGTTTGAATTTCAGGACTCTAACGAAGCATATCAAACGGTATTTTAAAACTTAACAGTTCAAGTGACTGGATGGGTTAAGAAGAACTTAACCTGCAGGAAATAAATGTGAAATTAGCAAGTCTGTTATCGCCTGTGCTTCGTTCCAGCAAAATATGTCATTGATTATTGCCAAGGAGATAATATTTTAAGAATTACTACATATACAGTACGAAAGATCATGGACTCCATCTGAAAAAAGGAAAAGAACACTTTAAATCATGCACACAAATGTCTTTGGGGACAGGCTTCCCGCTGGTGTAGAACTATCTATACACAACTAGTTTCCTGGAGAACTTTGGTCTGTAGAGGGCGTTGTGGGTCCCGTGTCACCAAATTCATTCGGGACTGTCAAGTTAGTGAATTTCAATTACTTTGTTTTTGAAATTTTGAATATCTGCAAATCAGATAGACGTATTAACGAACTACCTATAGGACTTTAAAAATTCTCTAATCACAAATAAGAATTCACATTCACAATAATATATTATTGTGAATGTGAATTCTTATTTGTGATTAGAGGATTTTTGAAAGTTCTGAGAAAGAAGCTGTGACTTTAAAAATACGCAATATGGCATAAACTGAATTGACCCTTTTATAATAATAATAAATAATAATAATGGCATTTATAATGCGCCGTCAATCTAGGTGAACTATTCCGAGGCGCAAACATATAAAACAAAAATACAAATTAACATGAAAAAAACATAAACAAGGATGTTTTTTATTGTGTATGCACGAGCGTGATTTGTTTATTTCATCAATGTTTTTATGTTTGAAGGTGGCAAATTACGTCCGCAATTACAATGTTATGTAGCACTGTGGATCAGCTAGCTGTGGGAACAAGTTATATGTTTGTCCAATTCTGACCCAAATACCCACCAAAATACGATCTTAATTAATTATGAAAAAGAGTAACAGTTGAAACTTCATTTTCTATAAGGCCCCTATTGCGCGGGCAAACGGATTTTTTCTTTATATTTTCCCTGAACCGTAAAATTTAAAAGAAATCTGTAAACATTTTGCCATTTTCAACAAGCAATTTTGTCGGTTTTCATTTGCAAGAATGTATAATATAGATGTTAACATAATTATTAAAAGTAACACATCTTTTGTTCCAAGATACCATCATGTCAGATTTTGCACAGATAAACAAAACAGTTAGCTTAAATAGATGGTGAAACAACTAAAGATCGAAGTGATGAGGATATCGTTAATAATGAAATTATCGAAATTGGAATGCTCGGGAAATATAGATTGACCTCAATAAAGGACATTGAATTATAAAAAAAGAACAGAATCGTCTAAATTGGCTGGATTATTCAATATCAATAAAACTTCAGCATGTTCAGTCTGCATTTTCAATCCGTTGACAATTCAAATTTATGCTGCAACACGAGCGAATTGCAAGGATCTTTTATTTTGTTTGTTTGATCAGAGCACCTGGTCCTGTATAATGTATGCTACCAGCCTAATTTCCCCCGATATACCGTTACTCGTCATATTTGCTAAGGCATGGTGTATTTCCCAATCTATTTCGCGAATTTTTAATATTCACGAAATCACAAAAAAATGTAAATTTGGATAGTTCGCAATAATGCAGGAGGCCTGAAGGTAAAAGAATAGAATAGATCTATCTGATTTCCTTTTCGTCAGGGATTACATGATTTTGTCAAAGGCTTTTATTTCCCATCAGGTGTAAAGGTAAGTGAATGCAAGAAGTATTCTTGACGCACTCTTTTTACCATACCTCGTGTTTTATTTGAATTGTGAAACTACTCGTGTTTCACGAAATTTGGTATTATATATGCAATAATTTAGAACCAAAAACAAGGGATTTCTTTTTCTACGAGGGTCATTCAATAAGTTCTACCTCCTCACTCATAACATCGCTAATATGAATGTCAGCCTCATGGGTCTAGCCAGGACCATTTTAGTGCCATGTAAATGTACTGGCGGCGAACGGAGTGCAGTGGATCATGGCATGGGATCCAGAGGCCTTCTTAATGTTTTTTAAGGTTTTTTAATGCACTTTGAGGGTTCCTGCCACATAATTTCTTGTTTTATGAGGCAGTTTAATGATTTTATTCACAAATGGTTAAAAAATCAACCAATATTTGTTTTTACCCTTTTATTTTTAGAGTGCCGGGCGGAGATTGTGAGTGCTTGGCGGGGTTCGCCAGGTGCCGTCCGGCGTAGCTAAAATCCTGAGCCTCATGAAATTTGTCATGATTATAGCTCTGAATCATTTATAGTAAATCATTTATAGTAAATACTGATATTCAGTCAACTGTTCGTTGTTACAAGTCTAGCCACAGTGATGCCTCGAATGTTAAATCTTTATGGGGCCCTCACATGTATCCGTGTGAGCTGAGCGGTCCCTTACCGTGTGAAAAATGGGTGCGGACGGCGGCACACACGGTGGGCCGTTTCCCGTCCGTTGAACACGTTCAGGGGACTTTGCCGGCCACCGGAGTTTTGAACATGCTCAAAACTCCTGGCGGGTGAGTAAAAGCGGCGGCGAACGATGAGAGCCCGGTATGAAGACGGTATAAGGACGGCGCACCCGTTCGCACCCGTTTCGCACCCGTTTCGCGCCCATTCGCAGGGCGGTGATGGACGGTGGTGGACGTCGACCATCTTAGCGACGGACTGCGAATGGCCGCATGCAGCCTAGTAACCGTTCGCGGAACGGACTCTCAGCAGGCATGTTGCAACTCTCTAAATGTAAAAGAGCTAAAACTCACTCTTTCGAGAGCTCTAGGAGGAACAGCTCTTTTTTTGGAGTGAAGTTCACTCTTAAAAGAGCGATTTTCACTCTAAAAAGAGTTAAAATCACTCTGAAAAGAGTGTAAATCACTCTTAAAAGAGTGACAAATCACTCTGAAAAGAGTGAACTTCACTTCTTAGAAGAGCCGTCCCTCCTAAAGCTCTCGAAAGAGTGAGGTTTAGCTCTACATTACATTTAGAGAGTATTATAGATGTTGGTCGTACGAATTCCGGAATGCAAATGAAGCGGCGAGCTTGAGCGCTCAGCTTGAAAAGGGCTGTTTGATGATGTAATCAAGACGTTTCGGCCGGTACCCAGGCGTTTCGACCGGTTAGGAACCGGTATGGAGGTGGTATGCACACGGTGAGGACACGGTGAGAACGGTAAGCTAGAACTGTATGAGGCCGGTGATCCCGGGACAAGGCCGGTGAGAACCCGGGACAGACCCGGTGTAGAACGGTATGTGTTATGCACCCGGTAAGAACGGTAAGCTAGAAATGTATGAGGACGGTGAGCCCGGTACCCGACCGGTGAGGACCCGGTATAGATCCTGTATATAACGTTATGGACCCGGTGGCCACAACAAAAGATTAATGCGCCCGTTGACATTTTTTACTGATTGTTTGGACTCTGTGGTTTTTCTATTAGACGGTAAGGTGGCCGCCTACCATTACCGCCTTGCGAACGGGCGCGAAACGGGTGCGCCGTCTGTATACCGTACTCAAACCGGGCTCTCACCGTTTGCCGCCGCTTTTACTCACCCGGCAAGAGTTTTGAGAATGGTCAAACTTCCTGCCGGGCGCAGATGGCCGGCAATGTCCCCGGCAACGTGTTCAACGGACGGGAAACGGCCCACCGTGTGACATCACCGTGTGCCACCGTCTGCACCAATTTGTCACACGGTAATGGTCCGGCCAGCTCACACGGATACATGTGAGTACAAATGTATTTTACAGACATTCCCGGAATGTGAGCGAAGCGGCGAGCTTGAACGCTCAGCTTATACAGGGCAGTTTGATGACGTTATCAAGGCGGTTCGGTCGGTACCCAAGCGTTTCGGCCGGTGAGGACCTGTTGAGGAGGTGGTATGAGCCCGGTTCCAGGACGATAAGGACCCGGTATAGAACAGTATGAACCCGGTGACAAAAAAAAATCAATGCGGCCGTTGACATGTTTTGCTGATTGTTCACCGTGTTGGACTCTGTTGTTTTTCTATAAGACGGTAAGGGGCCGCCCAGCTCACACGGATACATGTGAGGGCCCCATAACATGGTTGTAACTTAATCAGTTTTTTTTATATGCAAGATTTAGAATTTATGTATTTAGGTACATTTTGTCTCTTAGAATTGGCCACATGAATAGCACTTAGCAGACATTTGGCTGATTTTTACCCGTTTCCGTCGCACTAAATGGAAGTTTGGTTTTTACTGCATATCCAGAAATTTACAATGAGTATTCAGACCAATTTACTCAAAGCTTCCACTGTGGAATATTTCATATGACTGGCTTGTATAATAGCAAAGTTATGAGGTAGGAGGTATTGAAATGACCCTCGTACTTGAAAACGCGCTAAATGATGGTGATTTCAATTTCTTTAAAGTTGAATTGGTGCCAACATGACATAAATTGCCCGCTTACCAGCGCTATTAATTTGCTCTGGTGAACCTATTGTGACTTCGTTACTGGGCGTACTAGACTTGTGTCGCCTCTATGCATATGTACACTCGTCCAAAGAAGTTCCTTGCCACTCATATATTGAAGTTCAAATATTGAAGTTCAAATATTTCACATAAATATTTAATATAAATTAAACAATTGCATGTCAAAATAAGCAGACAATAATTCTCTATCATGTCTGTATGAAATTAAGATGTACGCATTCATGCATGGCTGAGCATATTCATTAAGCAATGGTAAGGTTCATATTGTGTTCAATCATTCACATTAACATTTGAATGGAGGGATTATCCAATTTTTTGCAATCTTCTTCCACAGACCTTGCCATTGTCAAGTGAATGGGATCTGCCATGCATGAGTGATCATGTCTAAATTCCATGTTAAGCTGTTAGAGGATTACTCTCTGCTTATTTTGATATACAATTATATATATTCTATTAAGTATTAATTTGAAATATTTGGACTTTACTAAGTGGCAAGGAACTTCTTTGGACGAGTGTATAAGCATCTAGTCATGCATTGATCTGCGTTTAAACAGTCACAGTTAAAAGCACCGTGTTAACTACGCAATGGGCGTTACAATGCAGTCGGTTGAATGCACACGGTATGATGTCATGTAGAAATAAGGTTGATTAAAAGCATAGATAATCGACACAGGGATGGTTAAGTGGGTGTTTTGTTTGAAGCTATGTGTGTTTCGGACCAAGGTCGCTCAACACAAAAGCCGATGTAGCCTTTCGCCCTGTCTTGAAATAACTTCTTAACATGATGCGATCAAAGCCAGAGAGAGATTTTGGACAACGGACACGGCAAATTACCCCAAAGATAAATACATGTTTTTTCGATTTCTCTCCGTATTGTATTACTAGGTATAATCGTCCGATTTAAATACTGAAAATAGAAAACAATGGAAGATTTCTGAATATAATGCTATACTATCATGTATAAATCAGATTGTAGGCAATATTAACCTTATCAACTCGAATATATTGACACGCCTTTGACATAATGGAATACTGATATTTAGTCAAATGATTGCTGTTACAAGTCAAGCCACAGTGATGCCTTGAATGTGAAATCTTAACATGATAGTAACTTTATCAGTTTTCCTTATATGCAAGATTTAGAATTTATGTATTTAGGTACATTTTGTCTTTTAGAATTGGCCAAATGAATAGCACTTAGGAGACATTTGGCTGTTTTTACCCGTTTTCGTCGTACTAAATGAAAGTTAAGTTTTTACTGCAATAGCCAGAAAAGTACAATGAGTATTCAGACCACTATGATTTTGTAGCTAAGATTCAAAGCTTCCATTGTTGTATATTTCATATGACTGGCTTGTATAATAGCAACGTTATGAGGTAGGAGGTAGAAGATATTGAATGACCCTCGTACATGAAAAAGCGCTAAATGATGGTGATTTCAATTTCTTTAAAGTTTAATTGGTGCCAACAAGACATAAATTTCCCGCTTACCAGCGCTATTAATTCGCTCTGGTGAACCTATTGTGACTTCGTAATACTGGGCGTACTAGAGTTGTATCGCCTTTTTGCATATGTATAAGCATCTAGTCATGCATAGATCTGTGTTTAAACAGTCACAGTTAAAAGCACCGTGCTAACTACGCAATGGGCGTTACAATGCAGTCGGTTGAACGCACACGGTATGAAGTCATGTAGAAATAAGGTTGATTGAAAGGCAGATATTTAAATTGGTGACAGTTTTATCGTCACCAATTTATAGCGCTGGTAAGCGGGGGTTGTAATCTAATGAAGATTTGGTGATGACAGGACCGTGTGTTTCTGTACTTATGCTATCTATGTATGTAGTATACAGAGTGAATCAGAAACATTGGGCACTTTGCGAAAGCCAATCCGCGAGATCGCATTTACCACGCCATTATATATAGATTTGAGCGCTTTATTACAATTATTCAGCTATGGCAGTGCGTCACTGTCATCTGTGTATTGGTTCTTATAAAGTGGGATCTAAATTATCATAGTGCAGTGATTGCATTCAGTGTTGCTAAATAAAATTATCTTTCTACTAATTTCATCTTCATTTTTATTTATCCAGAAAATTCACGCCTAAAACCTTTTGCCAATAATGCCCGTTGCCATTTCTTCCTGACACACCGACCGACACACACAGTCAAAATGTTCTTCCTGACACACCGACCGACACACACAGTCAAAATGATCATGGACGTTTTGTATTTATGAACACCAATTAGAATCTTCTATAACGCTAAAAAGTTGTCTATAATATCGATACAATAATTTTGCGAAAGTATATTTAATTTGATACTGATATTTTCATTCCCCCGAGCGATCACAAATTAGGTTCCTGTAATATTCCCACTGTGCAAAATAATCTTAATGTTGAAAAGTCAATCAGCCAATTTGGACCTACGCTATGTATTGATTTCTACAAAATGAAGTTATAAATTGGTTTGCGTCTGAAGGTTTTCCCATGCTATTTTTGTAATGAAATTAGATAATATAACAGACATATGGTGGATCTGTTAGAATTGAATGCTTCGTTAATCACGTTATTACAATGTTACAATTGATATGGATTACACCGCAGTTTTCAGAGTTAACTTACCAAGCTGATCATATTTAGATTGATTTCTTGCAATACGTTGACCGGTACAATATCAAGTGGTTTGATATGCACGCGTAATGCTATCCGTAAAACAATATACTGATATGACCATAAAGAATTATGAAGCACAAGATGTGGGAACAGGTAGTCATAGGCCTATATCTAATAGTTTGTCCATAAAGAATTATGAAGCATAAGATGTGGGAACAGGTAGTCATATATCTAATAGTTTGTCCATAAAGAATTATGAAGCATAAGATGTGGGAACAAGTAGTCATATATATAATAGTTTGTCCATAAAGAATTATGAAGCATAAGATGTGGGAACAGAAGTCATATATCTAATAGTTTGTTCATAAAGAAGTATGAAGCATATAATATGTTGGAACAGGTAATCATATATTTAATAGTTTGTCCATAAAGACGTATGAAGCATAAGATGTGGGAACTGGTAGTCATATATCTTATAGTTTGTCCATAAAGAATTATGAAGCATAAAATAGGCAATATGTAACAGTTTGAAAAAGATGCGGGGGAGAGCCAAAAGTTTTATCAGTTTTGAATATGTATATATTTTCTAATCTTAATCATACACATAGACACATTTTAATACAGACCGTACAAAACACATTTATAGCAATTTGGGGGCTCTCAAGAAAAATATTTTATAGAGGAATACACAATTTTAGCTCGCTTTGTACCGTTTTATCTGTTTTGCCCGAATTGCAACGAATTTAATTATCTGGGATCGAAATATTTATCCAATAGAGGTATATCTCTGGTGAATGGTTGCATTTCTAGTGTATCACATATTTTTTTTCTCTTTGGGCGAACGACGACTATATTTACACTTTAATGACCGTGTGTCACAAGCGGTCGAACCTCTCGGTGAATTTGACAGTTCCTCTATAGAATATGAATCTCTGTGGCCGTTGTATTAACACGATGATCCATCTTAATGCCACTCACGAGAGTTAATCAGCGGGGCCTGTTTAAATACAGCTGTCGGGGATCGACAGAACAAAAAGCTGCCATTGTCGCGAATGTCTTGCTCACAGGCAAAAAGGTGAAGGACGAGCAATAGATCAGCTGTGGGCTCGCAAAATGTGCACAATTAACATTTTGTTAACATTGAATGTTTCCATTGCACCTCAGAGTTAAAATTACAATCAGCATTAGGAGTAAATCAAAGAAGTTAGACATGCCGATTTTGATTAGCGTCACTGCAACATTAACATTTGATTATCTTTGCTGAGATTTCTTTTTGAATGTAATACAAAATATACTTTTGTACATGAATAATCATTTCACTTACACAACTGTCGCATAGCCCATGAATAATAATATTATAAAGATATTATCGCACCATGTTATTGGAGAAGATTAGGTATTTTGAGTTTGACATATTAAAATATTTTGTTCAAATTATAGCCTTATTGCGAAGAATATCATTTTTTTCTATACGCAGTTTCGGGGTTTCTGCACCAGAAACCAAGTTGTATCGAAATTTCAATCCCATAAATGCATTACAAGGGTTACATACCAATAGTTAATTCATCGGCCCATTGAATTGTGAGACTGACATTTCGGTATAACTCTGCTTTCGGTTTTGAAACCATAACCACGTGCATTGGATAATGTTGTTATTGATCAGATCCTAGCTAATGAAAGCATGGATGGCGAAGTGAGTACTTTCCATTGAAATCGATTGACAGTTGGTTTAGACCTGAGACAATCAGCAGATATTAACTCTAATCGGTATGAATTATTATTATTATTAATAATAATAAAACGGTGCTTCTAAAGCGCCTCCCGCCGAAGTCTCAAAGCGCATAAAAACATAAAAACATAAAAACACTGAAATTACATTACAATATAAGAAAAATACAATTTGTGGATGAACATGCAAAAACATTGTAAACAGGTAAAATCAATCATCAAAAGCATTTGTGAATAAGTGTAGAGACGATTTGAAATGGCAAAGAGTTTTACAGTTCTTAATGTATTCCTAAGTTGTTGTTACAGACCCGCTATATTTTTTGGAATAGCACAAATTACGTAAGAAAACCAAATAATCTAAACGGTGTTTATGCTGTACCGCGTATAAGTCTTGCTACGTCTTTTGTCACACAAACAGATTACATAGATTTGTTTTCCCGACATTCGTAATCTACATCTCGGATCACATGAAATCAATATATCATCACACCTGCACAGGATATAGGACACGAGCATCAGATGGCAGATTATCAGGTGGTATCTAAATATTTAATAGCTTACGAGTAAAGAGGTGCATAAAGAGACTTAATTATTTGAAAAGATGTAGGCCTAGTTCAGGAAGGATATAAAGTCGTTAAATATCTACAAATGAATGATTGATGAATATGATTTACACAGGACTAAATGTTTAATCAAATACACCTGTTAATGAATTAAAACTCAATGTATTAACATAACCTGGCATTGATCAGAAAATCATTTGTACCTTCATGACCAGAGACAATAAGTTATGCCCGGTAATCAAAAGTCCCGGTATCAATGACGTCATGATTATTGGTGCTCAAATTTGCGCAAATGCATTGTATAACTATGACTTCCTTGATACCTGGACTTTTTGATCACCGCGAATTTTTAAAAATTGCATGTTGAGGGAGTTTTTATTCGTTTTTATGATAAGCATGATGCTTTTTTTGATTTGGGCTCGATAATTATTGTTCTAACATATAATGCACACTCATGGGCTTGCTGGACACCTCCTTTAACCAAATTTTCTTCAGCCTATACAAGATGCTTGACTGTTTATCGAATTTGTGTCCTTTCTGATTAAGAACGTTTCTAGGCACGCACCGTAAACTGCATCAAGCATAACAACATTTAAAATTCACGTAATTGATTTGCGCGAAAATAATATTCTATGCAAGGGAGGGATGGAAGCTATCAGAAAATATAAAAGCACATAAAGTCAGGAACAGAGACGAGGGGACCACTTCTTACGCCACGTCTGTGATCCAATCACGGCGATTACTACGCCCGGGGGGGGGGGGGGGTACTCACGTATGTAAGGCATACGGGGACGTGCCGCTCCAGTGGGTCGTTTTTTCATGAGATATCCTTAGCCATGGGTAGGCTTTTCAACTGAAAAATCCTTAGACATGGGTCCTGTTTGTCTATTTTCGCGAAAATTTGCCAAAATTAGGTCTATTTTCGCGAAAAATTTGGTCTAAAATGAAGCAAAACCCCTAATAATGGGTACCGATTTTTCCAAAACCCCCCTTAGAAATGGGTAGGGGTTTTGAATCTCCAGCGGCACACCCCCGACCAACCCAAATCCGAGTACCCCCGGGTTACTACGCCCTCTACAGGAGGCCGTATTTCGTCAGGAGAGAGGTTTGTTTAAACTCATTGGTCAACACTCTGAGTAACAATATCTGCCACGACATTCAATACTAGAAGGCTAGTAAATGGTTAGATTTAACAATTTAATCATTTACAATCCGAATGTCTGCAATCCCGATGATTTTTCTATTGAATTGCTTGAAAATGTTGACTGTTAAAATTGTATTGAATACTTATGTTGAATAGACACATAACTGTTGAATGTCCCATATCGAAAAAACCAAGGATATTCACCGGCGCGGGGAACCCACAATATCCTGTTTACTGGGGCAGGCAAACCATTTGGCCACTGGTACTTCGAATCGGGGCCATGTGATTTAAAAGTAATCGGGGTTCTTACGGGGAAAATTTATCAAGCGCTGTAACTTTTGAACTATTATGTGATGTATATAAAAGTATACATTTTTGGAAAGGAAATGTGTCGTAGAATCCAATTAACCTTTTTTGAAATGTTGACCAAAGAAAATCAAGCAACGTAACAAAATCAGTTTTTGGTAAAAAATGCCAAAATTGCCCCAAATTTATCTAAGACACTTCTCCTAAAATTTTGACCAAAAAGTGTTAAAAAAAAATGCATTTTTGAGGTAAAGTTAGTGACGCATTTGCATATCGTTCGTTGAAATAAGAGACTTATTCAATTTAGCCTGAAATAGAATAGGAAACCAAGGACCGAAATGAATCTTAGATAATGACGATATTTACGGAATGCAAACCTGTTCCGTTGCGAATTTAGAATTTTTATCGCGACTCCGGACCTAAGCAAAATCGTTTAATTTTCGTTTCAGAACACCTGGTCCTGTTCATATCCATGCTACTAGCTTAGGGCTCATGCCCTTTCTCTCCACCGATCTAAGCGCGGGGATAGCGCGATCATTGCGCGATCCTCTTTTCTATTGTTAAAAGGATCGAAAAAGGATCGGTGATTAACACTCTCTCTACTTATCTCGCGTTAACAATAGAACTATTGTATATAGTACTGTCGACGGCTCAATTAGTGAACCAGACAGAGGAAAGCGCGAGGAAGGATCGGGTTGTTTTCTTTAAGAAATACCAAAGCTGAACAGTGATTAATATCACCCGACCCCCTCTGTGATGTAAAGAGCGATCCATTTGCCAGATTGTACGGGTTTTTAGTACACTCGCCAGGTTTTATATGATTAATGTTCATTTTGGTATGCATCCCATCCCAGTAAAATAATAAATACTTTCAAATCCCAGAATAATACTTCCACCAAACACGATGGTAAATATATTACGCCTGCCCCCTCCGTTATCACCCCTCCATTTACAGATGTTTTACGTGACCTCTCGCCCAAATGATTTCATCATTGATTTCAATGGATTGAAAGGAACATGGGCTACTTTCACCAGAACATGGCAATACTGCGCTGAACACGAAGACTGGGATAATAATATAGATTATGTCTAGAGCTGTTAATGAATAGAGCGAGAGTAAACAACATTCCACAACCGTGATGGGTCGGTAGCCTAATTGATATGTCTAGACGACGAGATACATGTTGAGCCCTTTGGTATTGTTTAGCTATTGATCGGCGGTGAACATAAACATTTTACGACTGTGGAAGGATCGGATTTAAAAAGCGCTTTGAACGGTTGAGAGAAAGGGCATCTTGCAGATTTTCATTTCTGATCATAAATCATACATACATTCCAAGTTACAGAGCGATACGATTTCTAATTACCTCAAAATCATGGTTTTAGAGTGAATTTAGAGTGAAAATAATAAACTGTCGGATTATCCGACTGTTTATTTTCACTCTAAAATCATGATTTTGAAGTAATTAAGAATCGTATCGCCCTGTAACTTGGAATGTATGTACGATTTATGATCAGAAATGTAAATCTGCAAGAAAATCTTCTTTCAAATTTGTTTTCGATGTTGAGGGCGTTCCCTGGAAAGATCACATAATATACCTTTAATGCTTTTTAAACATTGTCGTGCTTCCGTTAACATGGTTAACAAAACGAGGACTCATATTATAGTCGAAAGAACCAGAGACGCTATTAACAGAATCGAATTTGATTATGATACTAAGCTGCAAATTTGTATTTGATTTCATAATAGAATCATTGCACAAAAGTAATGTTTGATATTGAAATTTTTATATCCCAGTCAGATCACAAATCAAATTCCAATAATATTCCCACCGTGTAAAATGATCTTAATTTCGAAACATTAATCAGCCAACACCTAAGCTTCGTATTGATTTCAACAAAATTAAGTTATAGCTGAATTATTCAGTTCAAGTCTCCTCGAGTAATACTATCATATCGTAGATAGGGTGGATATGTTTAAATGTATCATTCATCAATCATGTCTTAATGTTACAAACATTACTTTTGATATATGCATTACCCCGTACATGTCAGTGTACACTTACAGGTGATAATATTTTGAGTCATTTCTGGTAACACTTTGACATTTAAATATGTAGTGCATTGATACGGTATGAATGCTTACTAAAAGATGGGAAAACTAAGTTAACAATTGTCCCAAGGGATTTGTGAAGCATAAGATGTAAGAACTATTGAAGTAGTTATGTATCCAATAAATTGTCAAAGTTGCAGGCAAAATCGAAAAGTTATAATATTTTGTATGTAATATTTTCATAATAGGTTCCCAATCATACATATTATAGACAAACTTTAAAGTGTAAAACACCATTTCAAAAAAATATTAATCCTTAAAAACCCTAGCACGGAACACAACGAAACCCAGTTTGAAATAAATATGCTGGCAACACAGGTTCCCGGCGAATAATACATGTGGATGATGAATTTTGGAGCGCGACCCCCTGTCAAAGTGGACTAGGCCACAGACTCCTATGCTGATGGATCCGTGTTTGGACCAGCGGACCCGGCTGCCCCCCTTAAAAGATTTGATCGTTACAAACTTCACAAAACGGCCATCTTTGGCACACATATTGGTACAAGAATTTACAAGAAGATACAAGAATTTCTCAAGACGCAAAATGTTAGACCCATATTTGGGGTAAAATTCTGATTTATTTGGGAAATATTTTTTTAAATTTGTATATGATCTATAGACCCATTCCCTTGGTAATAGAACAACTTTTAATTTGTAGAAGGTTTTATTAATACTATATACACAATTATAAGTGGCAAAAGCAATGAAATAACATTTGATCTGGAATTTAAAACACGCCTTATCTCGTCGGAAATTTTAAAACATTTTCACAGATGCATTTTTGCTTACAATTTCTCTGTTTTCATATCAAAATAATAAATAATTCATCTGTACTTTATTTTGACATGTGCGTGATGTTTTAGGTCCACGTTACGATTAACGAACGCGCACGCATGACGTAGTACTTGTAAACGGTAATTCAAGTCATACTATATTGGCTAGCTTTCGATTAATATGATCGTAAATGTAGGTGATACTAATGACATGACCTTATTATAAAATGTGCGTCATGAAAAAGGAGAGCGCATTTTCTTTTTTATTTGTTTTTGATATTTCATTGGCAGTAATACCTAATTTACTTCAATGGTCGTTACTAAGATGGAGAGCCCACAAATGTCGTAGTTAATAGTTGCATAGTGATAATTTCCGTAGAATGTTAATTTAATGGGAAAACGGAACCGTGATATGATATTATCTGTACACAAAATCGCCTCATTATTCCTATTATTTGATGGATTGCTCTCATATTTTCAGGATAACAAGAAAAAGTTAAGACGTATTTCTACACTCTTAAAAAAAAGAAGCAATGTTGGGTAAAATAATACACTTCACTAGGGTAAAAAGGGAAAATTGTTGTTTGTTGGGTAAAACTTTACACAACAGTGGTTGTGTATAGAGTCTTATTCAACACATAGTGAACATTTACTCATCAAATAGCTAAATTTGACCCAACAAAGGTCAAAACTTTGACACCATATCGGTGGTTTTACCCAACACTTGTGTCATTTTGGTACACATAAATTGGATACATTTCCTTTACCCAATAATGCTGTGTAGGCAATTTACCCTTTTGTTGGGTAACATTTTACACTGCATTATGCACATTCTTTGCATATTTAAGCTATGGCGGATGACAACGGTCAAAGCTTTCTTGCGGGAGGCAGGCCTTGAATACTTAATCCCGTCGATTTGGAAATTGTGAAATGTTTATACATGTTATGGTTATTTTACAATTTATATTCTTTTAGGAGTGAAGTAACTGTAATAGTCCTGTACTACTTGTCTAGCCTAGCCCTGGTCTCTCAAATACATCCATATCAGTAACCACATATTATATACGCAAGGTATAGGAAATATTATATGACAGATGAGATCTGTCTGTCACCTACTTCACTTCTATAGGATCACATTTTGCCTAAAAAATAAGGATAAGGTCCTCAAGTCCTGCTTCCAGCACTAGAAGATTCTGTCCGCCAATGCTGGATACTGCAAAGTAACGTAGCCGATGGTGCCGGACCGCATGGGATTTTCGCTCAACATTGTGCAGTTTTTACTACTGAGATTGTACATCGCGCAGTAGTCTCCTTCACATCCGCTTTCGTTCATGTAAAATGGAGCCTGTACTCGAGACTACGATGAATCTTACACTTTCATGGTGTCAAATCAGACTCGGAAGTCAAAAGTAAAGTACCGTATCGCATGTGTAAAAACTTATTTTTTTACGAAATTGATGTTTAGGACAATATTGGGTTAAAAACTACACATTTCTTTTGTACCCAGCAAAAATTGTAGTTATTTGACCTTTGCCTTACGAACAATGGCATTATAAATTATACGAGGGTCATTCAATAAGTTCTACCTACTCCCTCATAACATCGCTAATATTAATGTCAACCTCATGACATTTGTCATGTTTATAGCTCCGAATCATAGCTACAAATTTGTAGTAAATGATAATTGATATCTGTTTTACTTTTGTTTCAAAGCCAGAGAGAGATTTTGGACAACGGACACAGAAAATTACCTTAAAAATATATACATGTTTTTCGGGTGTTTTTTTCGTATTGTATGGTTAGATATAAGAGCATGATTTAAATACTGAAAATGGAAATGAATGAATGATATCTGAATATATGAGAGTATTATCATGTATAGATAAGATTGTAAACAATATTAACTCTTGTATTGCTGCTATGCCTTTGGCATACCGGAATACTGCTAATCAGTCAATTTTCGTTGTTACAACTTAAGCCACAATAATGCCTCAAATGTTAAATCTTTACCATAATAGTCCCTTTATGAGTTTTACTTATGTGCAACCTTCAGAATAGTCAATCAGGTAATCAATGATAGAAAATTATTGCTTCGACAGACTTTAAATCCCTCTATTTAGTTCGGTATTGGAGATCGCTTAGTTCTCATGAAAGTCAAATATGACTTTTACAGGGTTCTCTAGGGGAGGGGTAAACTGAATGGTTGTCCTGACCTGGATCTAGCTAATCAGAGGGCATATTTTTTCCAAACCAATCAGTCAACTTTATTGTTTACATTCTGTTAAAAAGATATCTGACATTTAGAACGGTTATAATTGACCGATAGGTATGTTTTTTTGCCTATTACAATAGGCCAATTGAGAAGCACTCGAGGTTTGGTTACTGCATGTCCGGAAAAGTACAACCAGTACTCAGATCATCAAATTACATTGAATTTGTAGCTGAGGTTCCAAGTTACAATCGTGTGATATTTGACTCTGGCTCATATAATAATAAAGTTAGGAGGTAGAACTTATTGAATGATCCTCGTAGATTGTAAACAATACCATTTTGAGGTAAAAACATGTGTATTTTTGCCAAAACCTACTCAACCATGTAACTTATTTTCTGTGTCTTGAGAACTTATTAAACAAACTGACTATACAAAGATATGTATTGAACAGGATTAATTAAAACCTGTCAATTAACACATTTTAGGAATAATACCAATCATGCCAGTGGCCTTTCTTTTAAATTATATTTTCATTAAAATGAAAACATTTAAATCTAAAAATGTGATACATCTGAAATTTCGACAAGCATTTTTTGGTATAATTTGTTGTCATCGGACGAAACATAACCAAAACAAAAATTCTTGGTATTTTCTGTAACCCTTATTACAAATTAACGTATGTAAGAAAACTGGGGCGTAAAAATGTTATTTATAATGAAAAACACCATAAAAAAGGAAATATTGAAAGAGCCAAAAATGAAAATAATCCAATATTTCAGATGTTTCCCTTTGTTGAGCTGTTTTAGCACTAATGTCAACCGGGTTTCTTACCAAAAACTTCTCTGAAGCCTTATCTTTAAATCAAAGGCATTTCTGAAGTTAAGTGATGTCTAAATCTACATAAAAACATGAAATTAGAAACATTGAGTTTATTACCTAAAAACACACATTTTTTGCTAAAAAATTGTCTAAAATATCAAACAATTTCGTAATGTTTGGTTTCTACTTGAATCTACAAGATGTTACAATAATCCCACAATTTTGAGAAGCCGTCGGCAAGTCGCATCATATTCAAATAATGAAAATCGTGATTTTTTAAATTTAGACTAAAAAAGACGTTTTTTTGGCAAAACACGGCCCAAGATGAACAAAAAAAATGTGCGTCTTGAGAAAATCTTATTCCATATATATATGTTGACCTATGTAGCGAAAATTAACATTTTGTGAAATTTGTAACGATAATGCCATTACAGGTCCTCTACAAACCCCACTTTAAGGTCGTTGTTGTTTTTAGAAACGATTCAATTCTTATTAAACCTTGATTACCACAGCGGTACTTTGTTTTAAAATTTAAATCATTAATTGATGAATGATATTATATTGTCAGGATATATTAAAAGTCAGTGCAACATTATTATTTGTTTTCATACAGGACACTGCTATTGAATAGCCAGTGAATCAAATCATATTCTTATATAGTGGGTGTGGTTTGAGATGTCAGCAGGCAATTTGATTGGTTTTTGGCTGATTTTCAGCCGACACGCCCATACATTATGAGACAATGGTGCATAGTTTTGGGCGGGGTTTAATTCATTCGAAAAATAATACCTTCAGCGCGTATGATCAACGCGTCATCGCGTTAGCGTGCCCTACACAAAGTCGCCGCCGTATGCGTTGTGGGTATAACGCAGCGATGACAGGTGCGTATGTGCTAAAGAACGCGATAAATTTGACGCAGGATGTTGGAAAACAGCTCGCTGGATTCGCCGATTTTATAAAGGGGGAAATTTGTCGTTGTTTGTTTAAAATAAATCTAACAAACTGCGTTATTTTATGATAAAAGATCAAAATAACCAATAAACTAAATAAGAATGAGAATAAAACATAGTTCTTAGCTGTTTTGCTGTAGACGATGGTCTTATAATGTATAGGCTGTACCATATTTGTGTCGTCGTGTATGGCCGCCTGCGGCGACCATACACGACTCCAAATATGGTACAGCCTATACATTATAAGACCATCGTCTATAGCAAAACAGCTAAGAACTATGTTTTATTCTCTAAATATTATGAAAAGCACATGTTATGCGTATGTTATTTGTTATAGTAGGAAAGTAGTTATAAGAGTTTGACATAGTTAATATTCAATTACAATCATAGCCTTATTGCGATGAATATCAGTTTACTGTTATAATTGAATCACTTTGCCCTCATCAGATACACACTTTTGTTTTGAATATATCATTCAAAGCCGTCGAGATGTAACTGTTAATAACGCCCTCTATAATTAGAAAAGGCCAACCTACGCTTAACTCGACTGTTTGGACGTGAAAAGCCAATCACGTTTTTCGCAATAAAGGTACAGTGTTAGAAATGGACAGAACTTTTTTTGGTTTTATTGTACATTGCTTTACCAATCAACCACATATTAAAGGGGCATTGAGAGATGTATCGATATACTAAATGAGCAAATAACGTAAAGATAATCATCAACATAGGCCAAATCCAAAATGTCATACAATTCCGACATCGCCTTCATGCAAAATAAGCGAAAAACGGCACTTCCGGGTTGAGATTTGCCGCGAAAGTATGCATGTTAAACGATCGCATAACTTCCGAATTCAGCACCTAGTTTCGATATGATCATATCGAAACTAAGAAAATCATGAAATTTTATATGATAAACGGCGAATGTTGGTAAACTGTTTCAGATGGTAGTTAGTATATGCCAAAGTATTACTTTGATGCCAAAAAACTGATTTCCAGGATATTTGAGGGCGCACTCCCATACGTATCTCTCAATGCCCCTTTAACTCACATTGTTTTGGAGATAATATGCTAGAGTATAATGATTTATTATCGCTCTTTAAATTTCGCGTAAATACTTTACATGGTATTGTTGGTCTGTTAGGTTTTCAGGTCGATTAACAGCCCATCAGTGTGATAGCTTTTTATGTTACACATTACATAGACGTGTTTGATTATTTCGAGTCTAGTCAAGTGCACGTCTACAGGTTGTTAATAGACACTTGCCTTTTAACCTATGGAACCTGCAGGAAGTTAGTGTAATTCGTCATAGATTCTGCTAGAATCATGCTTATAGGCCATCATCAATTGTTATTATTTACTCATGTATTTCGGCTGCTAGAGGCTTTCAATAAAGACTTTGAATACATTATAGCTCGTTCGTCTGGTATCCATGTAAGCACAGTCCTTGTAGCCTAGTGGAGTAACCCATCGCCGCGAAAGCGAGAGGGACCGGGTTCGAGGTTGTGTATTTTTAAGGTCTTTGTTAATTTAATTCTCGCCAGTTTGTCCGAGTCTATATATTATTTAGTAATTCATATGAATTATAAATGCATTTATATGTCATTGTTCGTAAAGACATTCCTTTGTAAAAATGAATGTTTTTCTATATGCCGTACTTGTGGAGCGTCAGATATGATACGTCCCATTGAAACAAAAATGAACTTTGACCCTAAATCGAGGTAAAAGGTCAATTTAACATCCACGTTGGCAAGAAGGATGCCCCTAGGTTGTATTCTACAAACTTCAAGGAACATTTTCGTATGTTACTCCCTGTGCCAGCAGAACGGTACAGAATCACTATTGTGTGCTCCCCAGCTAGGCGGAATTATTTGTGGTGTGTCCCCATACAACTAACCATTCTGTAGTTTTCAAATTCTAAACTTGTGCGTCGATACTTAACATTTCTGGTGTGTCCATAGCTAGCTATGCAGTAGCGCCAACGAAATATTCGTACAAGAAAATAAAATAAAAACCCGCATACACTTTACACTAATAAAATACATAAATACACGTTTCAATTCAACTTTCGCCTATCCTTAGCGTAAATAAAGACTTGGATAAGTCTAACAAATTGACGCGGACGGCAGTAAATTGAATTGAATGTACAGTATACCGGGAGCATGTGCAGCGGGTGACTTGCCACTAGGTCTAAAACCATTTTGTCTAATAGTAATACCCATTTAGTCTAATACCAAATTGGTGTAAGACTAGTTGGGCTAAATGTCAGTTGGTCTAACATCCAATTGGTCTAATAACCATTTAGTCAAATAACCACTTTGTTAAAACACAGTTGGTCTAATGCCAATTGGTCTAGTAATAAATGGTATAATTTCCACTTGGTCTAATATCCATTTGGTCTAATTGAAATCATCATTAATGGCGTCTACGTTGAGCGGAGAGGCTACGTACGGCCAAAAAGAAACTGAGACTCGACAGGAATAAATGCACTAATTTCGCCTGTATGCAAACAACAATTTATATCATGGTCTCGGTTTAATGTAGGACTGATAGCTGTTGAGAGATTGGTGGCTAAAAACTAAAAAAATCTCGTTTTTACTATTTAGCCTAGCCGCCACATCAAACGCTTAAAATTTAATTGCTTCATTATTATCTTTAAGAGTGTAAACGGATTCAATGGTGCCATATTTCTATATCTGAAGAAACTGTATTTTAAATCCTTTAACCATTGTTAACTAAAGGCACGAACACTATAATGTATTTTAATTTTAAGAAATTATGGTAGGGGCCGCTGCCATTACGGGCATATGCCATCACTCAGAAGCTGGCGACCCTTGGCCCCTTGATATAAATTCACAAATTGTGACAATTTGCATTCGAAATCTAGTTTTCGTCAAAATCCACTCCAAAGCCCCCATTATAGAGACCCTGAATCCCCCCCCCCCCCCCCCCCCCCCCCGTATGTGGAGAGATAGGCCGGTGGTCGGGTAGGCCTATATATAAATGACTATTTTTAGTCATATATGTACATGGAGTTTTGTCACTTATTTAGGAGAATATCTCCCCGCGGTAGTTATGCCACTGAAGGACTAATACCGCTCAGTCACCCCCTCCCCTTCCCCCTCCCCCTCCTGAAAATACCGCACCAACCAGATCAGCTTTGTTCTATTGGCAAAGTTTTAATAGTGGCGTTTGAAGTCTATATTTCGAATATAACCTGGTCCCATTTCATAACCAACTTTTCTTAATCCTTGTTACCCCCCCCCCCCGTAGACTAATGCAAAGATCTTTTACAAGTCTATTGTAACGAACCGTTCTTCAAATCAGAAGAGTAAGACTTATTACGCTCTTGCGGGCTCGCGCCGAAACAGTCATACAAATTATACACGTAATGTTAAAACGCCACGACAATGCAGGCTAACTCTTGGCGGAACTGCGGCAGTCTTATAAAGTTTAAACCTTAACTGGATTGTCCGAAGTTCTTGCGAGGGCGCCCACACTGTTCTCGATTTCTAAAAGAGTAGGCCTCCTTAGTATTCCTCCATGATGCCACGAACCCTATATATATGCGCGACATCGTCCGGATCTGCTGAGAGCATTATTTGCTAACAAGATGGTACGAAGGGCACGAACCCTATAGATATGCGCGACATTGTCCGGATCTGCTGGGAGCATAATTTGCTCAATTCCTAGATGCCTAAGTTAATAGCTATGGTATGTTACTAAGGCCTCCGGGTGACGTTGAAATCTGTATATATTTTTTATCACACAAAAATAACATCTTGGATCACATGAAATCAATATATCTATAAACACCTGCGCAGGATATCGGACAGTATATGACACGAGCATCCGATGGCAGATTGTCAGGTGGTACTTAAGTTTTTTATAGCGTGAGGTAAAGAGGCTCGGTTGATTTGAAAAAGAGATACTCGGTAAGAATATAAAGTCGTTTAGCATGTTTAGTATGAATGATTGATGAATGTAGGGCAATATGTAGCGGTTTATTGTTGCTATTTATATACGATGTATTGTTTATATTTTCAATATGTGTTAAAAGCCCTGTCATAAAACAGACAGTTTAACTGAAAGTTCTTAAATACTTTGGGATTGTATTATTTGGTGATTTATCGACTTTCACTGGCCAAAATAACAAAAAAACGTTAAAATCTATATTTTATTGTTGCCAATTGGCAGCTTCTGACACAAAGCTGCCAATTGGCAGCTTTTGACAATTGTTGTTATTTTGTCCTGCCAAAATTCGTTCTTAAATACCCTGATTTGGCAATACTTTGATTTTTCCTGGTCAAAACAATCGTTAAAAGCTGCCAATTGGCAGCTTGGCAGCTTTGAATGCTGCAAATTGGCAGCTTTTGTGACAATATAAAATACATTATTCGACGGTTTCCTTAACCATTTAGTTGGCCAATTATTGAAATAATGCCAAATAATACAATCCCAAAATATTTAAGACCCTAACATTATAGATGAAAACTGCCTTAAAATAGCATTTCCAGTGACAAATATTTTCCGGATATACTATCTGTGATAATATAGGTTATTGGTGTAGCGCAATTGCAAGAATGATTATTGCGCTTTATCGCCATTACCAATTACTATATATAGGTTTTCCCAGTTAGTTTAACACTTTTTTCATTATATTTCATATCTCGTTAAGTTAGAATTCGTCCCCAAAATCTGACTTACGCATTTTGTTAGATAAATTTCGTCAATGAGCATTATATTTCAAAGTATGACCATTTCATTTAATTCATTGGTCATTTCTTTTCGTCAAGGAAGGATTGAATTCGTATCACCTGATGGGTAGCTGGTCTACGCACAAATATAATTCGTCTTTGTTCATTATTTTTAATACTTTAATCACATATATTCGTCCTACATATTATTGCAGGTTAGATTTGAACCACCGACATGTGTTCTTTTGCCTTGTTGATTCAGATCGCGAAATATTCATGAATCATATGAAATAAAAGAAAAAAAGAACGAACAAGAAAGAAAGAAAAAAAGAAAGAAAAAATAAATATATATATATAAAAACGTATAGGCCTAGGCCCTATAGCTGGATTTTACATGCTTCTAGGCAGGACGTTCCACATGGGACGAAATAAAGTGAATTGAATATGAAACTATTTGATCAAAGACGAAATAAATGTATACATTAGTAGGTTACCGCTGTATCAGACGAAATGGAAGTGTGTTAGGACGAAATAAAATGAACATTAAATGAAATTCATTGCGCAAAATATGAATATACTTGACCAAAGACGAAATATACTTTAACAAATGCAACCTTCAAAATTTTGGGACGAATTCAAACTTAACGAGATATGAAATATAATGAATAAAGTGTTAAACTAACTGGGAAAACCTATATTACGATGTCGTTAGGAAATCGTTACAATCATTTTGCGTCATCTACATATCATATCTGTTGCAATATGTCAGTCAAGTTTTTTAAAATGACCGTGCACAACAGACCACATAGATCTTAAAACAACTAGTGGGATAAATGTTGAAAATATATGCACAGCAAATTTGTCTTTCATTTGATGATATCGTTGATAAAAGTTCCTCAAGGCAAGGCATGTTATGGTTAGATTTCTGCACAGCATACATTTTTCAGATATTTTATAATTTTACAACTCTATTCTACTGCATGTATATATCACGCAGTTCCACATGCCCATATTTGACCAGAGTGCATACTTTTGCATTCTCT
This sequence comes from Ophiura sarsii, assembly GCA_035610835.1. NCBI lineage: Eukaryota > Metazoa > Echinodermata > Ophiuroidea > Amphilepidida > Ophiuridae > Ophiura > Ophiura sarsii. The sequence goes on along the minus strand of CM069450.1, from coordinate 67,338,983 downwards.
TTGTATTCAATCAGAGTACACACTTTGCATAAATTTGCATACGGCATTATTACAAATAATGGATTCTAAACTATCGTTTCAAATCAATTTAGAGTCATAAATCTGTAAATAAAACCTACTACAATGACTTTATTCCATAAGTCATCATGTCTATATGGATGTGGAATTAAAGTACCGGGCATAACTTAATATACTCCATTATTATCTAGCCTAAAGAAAAATGGTTAATTCGTTGCTTTAACTTAATCACAGAAAGAAAAAAAATCAAAATATAAGAATCCAAGAGGGAATTGGATAAAACGTTTTCTAATGTAATCAATTCACTGATTTCCCCTCGGCATTCTCTCCTATGCACTTTTAAAATCACGCCGTTAACCGAAATTAATATTTAAAGTAATAACCGGAACAACCAAAAGCGATTTTTTAAATAGAAGTGTTGTTTTAATACGACAATATGCATTCTTAATGGTTCACGGCTGTACGACTGTACTGCACAGACTTCAACGTTAATCAACAAAAAGTGGCTCCGAATGCACTTTACTTGTCGGGAGCAAGATTTCAAAGCAGTTAAATCACAATTGTCAAATTTTGGGTGGTCTGGATGATTTTGTAAACAAGGTTTTCTAGTAACCGTACCGCTTAATAAAGCAACTGCTGCTGCTGTTTAGCCCACCCCGTCCCCATCCTCTATCTTAAAATGCATATCACGCATTTCATTTATTGCTATATTTTGCATATTTGACGCATTTTAAGGCAACGGATCTTAAAATGCATATATCACGCATTTCATTTATTGCTGTATTTTGCATATTTGACGCATTTTAAGGCAACGGAATAAATCGCAAACTGACAAAGTAGTTTAAGAATGTAGGATATCCAATATTTATAGTTTAAGATTGTAGGATATCCAATTTATAGTTTTAGATTGAGTGTTTTGAGACTGAGTGTTTTGGCATATAATTATGTATCAATATGATTTCCAAGGTGTCAAATCTAGCATGTCGCAACATATTCTCGCGTTAAAATGCATATATCACGCATTTCAGTGTCAAATCTAGCATGTCGGTTGGTAGTTGGGTCCTGGTAGAGCCTTCCCTTCTACCTCTCCCTCAATAGTAGTTATTACTATGCTATCCGCACGTCGCTTCCAGCGACCATACTTTGCAAGCTTCCTCTTCCTTAGTTGGGATAGCAGTCCCTCTTTTTCTTTCACCCCTATTTGCTTGCGCACCCATGAGTCCAGCTGATGTGTAGCACTATGCGCCATACCCACATTTCAAATGCTGTGATACGACTCTTGTCTCTTTCTTTGAGTATCCAACTTTCAGAGCCATAGAGCGCTGTACTCCACACAAGTGACCGGACCAGCTGCTTTTTGAGTTTCAAGCTTATTTGCGTAGCCTTCCATATTCCATTCAGTTGGCTAGTGATGCCTCTGGCAACTGTCAGTCTGACTCGTATTTCTGGGTGCACTGAAGCAGAGTCAATTAAGCAGCGCTGGTATGAGTATGGTAAACAACTCTTCAGTCTTAACACCGTAAGATCACCCTCCCAATGACCAACCTCCAAGACCTGGAACCAGAAGTAATGAAGTCTGAAATCAGACGATATTCAAGAACACCCTGTAACGCCAAATCATCTCTGAAATCGTGGAAAGTATTTCTTTTTATATACATGTACATGTACATTTGTTTAATAACGAATCATCTATACTTAATTTATAATTGGTTTAGATGGTTGTTTCCGGGCTAAAAGGGGAACATTGGAACCAAACACTATACACGATAGATAATTTTTTAAATAAGTGTTAATAAATCGAAGTAAGGACATAATAATCCATTGTGAAAGTAGTTACTATTTTGCTTTGATGGTTTTAACATTAAGTAACGCTATCGTTAGGCCGAGTTATTTCAACACAAATAGGTTCGATATAGTGGCAATTAGTTATGAATTGTCAACGGTCCAACACTAATAGGTGGGTTCTTCTGATCAGTATTAGAAGGAAGATCAGCCGGTGCAAGTTGTTCATCGCAGTTGTTGTTGCTGTTGTTGTTGCTGTTGCATGTCGAGGTTGCAGATGTCGCATCGCACGCTATCAGATGGCAGTGAAGGTACAGCTGTAAATGATAATAGACTGATCATTAGATTCAGGGTTCAGGTAAGGCCCATATCGCTGCCGAGATAAGTCACAATTAAGTAAGAATATTAAAGGATTTACATATCATAAAGACAATATTCTACAAAATGACCAAAAAATGCAAATTAGAATTGCTTGCTCTTATTTCACCGATACCGACATGGAGTGGAAAAGTGATAATATGATGATGATGATGATGATAAAACGGATTTAATTTACATAGACCTACCTGTATATCTCTCTTATCATGGAATTGAGCAGTATTTACGGAAAAGCGTCGAATTGTTGATTTATCAGACTCGATCAAAGTGACAGATTCGTGATCAGGACATCTACATTTATCAGAAAAACGAAAAACATTATATTTAGATTAACTTTTACAAAAGGGTTATATAATCTTGAAGCAGGGCCATTAAAAGCTATCTTGGAACGAGTGCAAAATGTACATATGAAGCGGACACTATCAAAGAATATAAATCTAAATAAGGAATGATAACGGCGATAGGAATATGTTTAAGAATCAATAACAGATTATTAACTGCTAGTGGTTATATCAGCTATATACGTCACTTTCCTGAACTTTCTTGAAAATGTAAGATTAAAGAATTTAAGATTAAAGTCCAAATCTCTTACCGCTGCACCACGTGATGTAGACGCGGCAATTTAAGTTATCTCCATTTAAATCGCACGATGAGACACGAACAGAGAGTTGATTATTGATTTGTAGTGCCGCAGAGCGCTATGGTTTAGATTAGAACAACTCACCCATCATCTATGGCAGCTACACGGTAATCAGCCCACGGATCATCAGTATTGGTTGCCCAACATGAATCGACTGAGATATCCAATTCGTTGACGGTACTAACACTAGCAGCAAAGTAAAGAGAATCACCATACTTAACCCCTATTGGATAGTCTGCAGGACGGTAGGGGGTGCTGTAAGTGTTATCGTTGAAAACTTGTAGCTCAAAAGAGAATGTCCCAAAAGACACATGCTTCTCTATACTGATTGGTACGTTGTTGTCAACCAATGGTCGGCGATCGATGCGGCACTCGATTTCAACTTCCATTTTGTTTGGCATGTCCAGGTCGTATGAGTTGAGGACGAGTGTATTACGGAAAATGATGTGGCTTCCTGATTCCTAATAGAGAGAAAAATACATCACCAAATAATTAATTATAAGAATATTGTAATATATTCGTCTAGTTTCTCGTTGTCTGGTTGTTCAGATATCTTTATAATAATACTTGTGAGGAAGTGTATGCATATTGCTCATCCCCAATGGTTGACAGTTGTGGTGCCGGATAAAGTCGTGTAAGAGTTGCTCATCACTACTACACTCAAGGCACGCGACAAGTGTATAGCACGCGACTCTTTTAGCCAATCAGAAGGCTGAAACTACATGCGGTTCCACATGGGCGATTTGGGAGAGAATACGCTCTCTTTTCTCGGCGCTTGTTTTAGAACGGCGACCGGGAAAACCTGGTAGAAATAATCATCATAATCTTGTATGATTTGTAAATGAGCTGCGAACAAATAAACCAACCGTGGAAGAAATATATATAAACTGCTCACAAAAAGTATCGAAACACTTAGAAATGATCCAATATGTAACGGCTCGAAAAGGTGTGCATTAATCAAAGCAAATAACCAAGTGCATAATTTTGTTCTGCGTATTTTGACACCTCGATCGTTGAGATACGATGTTGCGGAGCGGAGTTATTGTCATTTCAATGATCGTGGGTTCAGTTTCAAAAGTGACACTCATCCCTATTGAAAATCACAAATCTGATCATTCTAAACAGTAATGCAAACCTCTTTCTATAGGATGATTGTCACTTTTGAAATTGGACCCACGACCATTGAAATGACAATAACTCCGCTCCGCAATATCGTATCTTATCGATCGAGGTGTCAAAATACGCAGAACAAAATTATGCACTTGGTTATTTGCTTCGATTAATGCATACCCTTTCGAGCCGTTATATATTGGATCATTTCTAAGTGTTTCGATACTTTTTGTGAGCAGTATATATAGGCCTACCCTAGTTAATTTCAGATAATAACGCAACGTAAAGTAGATTTAGGCAAATAAGCTTAATATTACGCAACCAAATCAAGCTTGAAACACGCGTGGACTACATCATTATTGACAATAATGGAAGACTAATATTAATAATACGCTAGCAGCGTCACAATACTATTGCAATGATTAGCCAGAGAATTGTGTCACCTTTAAGATCATAAAGTGGTTAATGTTAATCCGAAAGTGACGACGTTTACATATAAATCTAATAACGTTTGGCTCACATTCGTCATTGGTACTCTTGACCCCTGACCCCTCAAGTATCATGCTACACACACACAAAATGTCGAAAACGCATTTTACTCAAATATCCTAAGAATCTTAAAAGAAAGTTATACAGTCGCCTTTCAACATGTTCAAGACAATATTTTTAGAGGAGTTTCTGTGATATAGTAATTTAAAGGTTTATGCAAGCACTAGAGTACGCGATGATTTCTTTATGTATTAGCAAAAAATCAAAATGTTTGGTTGGTGCTGAAAATGACCTGTGCAGTTTGACTCTCTCTTACCTCCATATACGTGTTACACTTATCATAATCCGTAGAAATCATAGCCAAGTTATTGCCGTAAGGCGATGCCATACAATCCCGGTCCACTAAACGCACATCCCTTGCAATTTCAAACGGCAAAACGGACTTGTTGAATATTGCGTACATATATGTTCCTTCGCAGTAAAGGTTTAACCCTGTATAGGACGAATGCAGATTTGGTTCATACTTACAAATGTCACTATTGATACAAAAATGATCACAATTAATTCGGTATGTAAAATAAGCCATGCAACTGTGATTCAAAGTATCGATACCGATATGAACATTACGCGATTCATTCTCAGTTTGTAATCAAGATGGGGGTAAATTGAAGTGCCCACGTAACCTTAGTTGCACCATTCGTCTTTGGTAGCGCTTTTACGGAGCGCCGAACCCCCAACCCCAACCCCACCTAAAACTCACTCTATTAATGCACCGATTCAATGAACAAATATTAACGTACTTATTCATGTTTAATCTAATCACAAACCATGAACATTGATTATCATAATGCATTGTTTATTTGTCCACAAATATCACTATAAGGTTTTAGTTGACATACTTCAAAATGCTCAAAACCTAGCAATATAAATCCATACTCATTCTAGAAATCTAGGCATTGGCGCGCTAACTCAAATGATGAGGGCGTGCTACAAGTTTAAACTGAATGATGATAATCGATTGGCCATCATGATCAACTATAACAATATCCGTACCGGACATTGTACACAGTGATGAATAGCTGTGCCATGCTTTATATCAATTTAGTTATTAGTCACAGGTCAAACTATTTATGAAATACAGCTCCGAAAAATATATTTGGTTTTTTTTTTTGTTCATCCAAACATTTCCTCCCATAACTACGAAGCTTTAGTGGTATCATTTTGTGTTTCGCGACCTGAAATCTCGTATCGCGACCCCAGGGGCGTAACAGAGGTTGGTTGTCAGGGGGGGCACAGCCAAAAAAATTCCTGGTCGTAAAAGGTTGCCCAAAATTTTTTCCCAGTCAGTCACCTCGTGAATTTCACGTAAGTGGGGGGGGGGGGGGGGGGGGGGGGGGGGGGGGGGGGGGGGGGGGGGGGTCACAACAATTCGCACGGTCACAAAATTTCGTTCGGTCACAAAAATGTCGTACGGTCACAAATTTTCGCAATTTTCTTTCTTTCCCTTTCTTCTTTTCTTTCTTTCCCCTTTTTTTTCTCCTTTTCCTTTTTCTTTTTCCTCCCTTTTTCCTTTCACTCTCTCTTTTCTTTCCCTTTCCCCCTTCTTTTCCTCTTTTCCCTTCCCCCATTTTTCCTGGTGGGTAGGTTTGAAATTCCTGCTGAGCACCTTCAGGGGGGGGGGGGGCACTGTGCCCCCCTGCCCCCCCGGCTGTTACGCCACTGCGCGACCCCGAAATCTCGTATCGTGACCCGAAATTTTGTACGGCGACCCGAAATTTCGCATGAGATTTTGGGATCGCGATACGAAATGCGCGACATACCAATAAAGCGGAAGGATTCGTACATAAATCTACCAATTCATGAAATGAACCCGCTCTCGACAATTTATTAATACTAGAAGGGAGTGGGCAGCGGGTCAGGCGCCCGCCACCCTTTGAAATAACATTGCTACACTTACCATTGATAGTAATTACAGGTGAGTCAGTATTCATGGTAGTAGAAGGCGGTGAGTCAGTAGTCATGGTAGTAGAAGGTACTTGAGTGCTAGGTGGAGCTTCAACTGCAAGCGGAAATACAAGGGGAGGTTGTTACAGGAAACATAGGAAAGACAATAGCACGAGATAAAAATTCCTTTGAATGTGAATGTCCTCTGATTTGGAATGAAAGGTCTTTTTAATTGATATAACAGAAAACATACACCTGTCACTTACAGTGCCAGCCATCATCAAACTGGATGAGATGGTAAAATGTTGGCGATATCATAGGCAAAGTCAATGCTAGTAGTACATGGATAATATAAGTCAAATGGAAGTAATGTGGTTCCTTGATTCTTTCCAAGTCCCCGATAAATACAATAAATATTTGATACCAAATACATATATAATAATTTTTTGAGTTATGGCTTATTGATAATACAAAATGGAGGACCCTATGCGGAACCTGCAGCCGGACATGTAAAATACTACGGCTAGAACGCAAAGCTGGCTCTATGTAAAACATCCGACATAAATGATGTATTAAAATACTAATAATGAAGAAACGGACAAATCATATCCTGAAACAGGTTCCGTACAGAGCCCTCTGTTTGTTATTATTTATTAAGAATACGTTTTCGTATAATTGTTTATGTTACCTTCGATCTCTTTAAAGGATTGAAAGTAAACATAAAAAACCCATAAAAAACATAAAAAGTATTGCAATATTTACATATTTGAAGGCAAAGACAATGAGCTTAGCGTGGGCTTTCATTCCTACCATGGCAACATAGTTTTTACTTTTTCATCATTTTACTGTTACACTAAGGCTCACCATAAACTGTAATTTCAAACATTAAAGACGGGATTTCATGACCGCGTCGGATGAGGCAATTGTAACAACTCGTCGCTGTTCTGACATACCGGCACATCACTTTACTTAATTCTGTTGTGATGTGCCGGTATGTCAGAACAGCGACGAACTGTTTTGGCTGTGTTCAGTCTGTTTTTATGACGTCATATTGAAACTGAAGGAATGGCTTGATTATTCTTAACATTTTAACTATCAGATTTATAGGGTATCTACGTGATATATAATCAAATATAATCAAATCTGTTTCATTTTTTGGAAATTAAAATATAATAGTGCTTGTGGAAATACTTAGCAAGTGTAATACTACAAGATCCCGGGGGGGGGGGGGGGAGGTTCTCACATTGATATGGTATACGTATGTGCCTACCTTTTCGCAAAAATTGGTGTAGCGATGGGGGTGGTTTTCATCACACACCAAAGCGCCTAATTGGCATAAATTGGGTGTATTTTGAGGCATTTTTGGTAAAAAGCGCCCAATTTGTGCAAAATTGGGTGCTTTTTTAACGAAATTGGTATATTGATGGGTGGGAAATTGGCCAAAAAATAGGTATAGAGAAAGTCACATTTTCGAAGTCCGGGAGGCACATCCACTTACGATTTTGGTGAAAGAACACCCCCCCCCCCCCAGGGTACAAGATACTCACCTGAAGAAATGAAGCCAGCCTGGAACGAATAGGCCTCATCATGCCATGACTCCAGCATGTATACAGATACGGTAAAGGTGGCTAACGGATTAGTATGTGTAACGTGACGAAGGCCTGGTGATACCTGACCACGGACTACACATATAGACCCGTCTGCAGTAGATAACTGATTCCATCCTGATATCGATGTTGTGTCCAATACCAGTCCATCGGTATAACTGCAGTTTATTATGACGTTGATGAGGTACTCTTTATTACCTGACCAAGAATTAAACGTTTCCATCACTGGAAATGTGGCGTGTGTGTAAGCAGATTCAATAGGGGGCACAATTATCATTGTCGGATCACCTCGATTATCGCACGCATGTTTTCCCTTCATGTACTTTACTACTAACACCGGATTGTCTGATGTGATCGTTAACATTGTATCGCCATTGACATTGCCTTCGTAAAATTCTCCACCTTCAAGCTCAACGTTTAGGACAGTTCCAGTACTGGTTACTGCAAGAATGGTGGGTTCGATGGTCGACAGAACCCGGTAAACGTAGCCACACGATTTTGTAAGGTAAGGTGCCAACACGAATGTTCGTCCCCACTGTTCGACGGGAAGAAGGTTAACTAACATTCCGTCAAAAGAATTAATACCTTCAGGTACTCGGCTAAAAATACCACTAGATATGGAGACGGGTCTGGTAGATTGTATGCGTGTACCCGTTAAATCGTTATCGGATTGAAAGCGATAAGTTTCGTATTGGCGAAGAATCACATTGCGGTCTTGTCCGTCGTAAACAAAACTTACAGAAGTGTTGTGCTCAAGAGCGGTGATGACAAAGAATGATGGAAACGCCCTGGAATATGGCACGTAAGAGGCTACATAGTATTCCTGTCCAAGATGTTGGGCGGGCAAGACGAGGAAAGCATCGCCGCAGCAATTCGTGTTTTCAATGACGTAGACGGTAACCGGCTCTGCCGATCTAACGATAATGGTTTTGTTGGACTTCCCAGACGAACCGACACGGAACGAATATGGCGGGAATTCCGGTAATGTGATCTCAGTGGCATCATCTCTTGTTACGATAGCATTGACCTGATAACCCAAACCTGGTAGGGTTAATGAAGCGGCGATAGAATTCGCCGAGGAGGTAGTGATCCACACATGAGGTGGGTTATCTGATCCAGCTGTTGCCGTCTGAGGAATAGCAAATACGTGCAGATATTCTTCTTCACAATAGGCTGAAACATATAATAACATAATGGAATGCATGAGAACCAAAATTGAATTTTACTTCGACGCAGAAACGTCTGCATGTTAACGAAAATGTATACAATTATAGATAAGACTTATGCATTCATACTCTCCATCACCAGGTCAAATCAGACAAGTTTGTTGTTGTTGTTGGAGCAGTTCATATCAGCCATAAATACACAATTATTAAGTAAAAGTTCATAGGTTAACGTAATTACCATTGGAAATTTATTTACAAAAACATATCACTCTGGGCGTCATATTATTATAAACAATATTATTATTATCGAAGCGATCGTAATTGTTAATGCTATTTATTTAATAAAAATGCCTGAAAACGTTGTAAAATACATTTCTAATCTCTAATCAAATCTTGACGGTGTATTCGCGTTATGAATTTAGTCAATGTACCCGTATTGCATGCCTACCAAAGTGCATAGTTAACAGAGCGAAATGAGTATTAACATTTACTTTGAAAATATAACAGACTTGCTCATGTTGCGGTATTCAATTTATTTCACTATGCAAATAACAAAATTATCCGTTATAGATTCTCGACATAGCTCGAGAAAAAGGTAATTAATATGATTTTAAGTAATTTAAGTTAAGTAAAGTAACTAAAAAAATGCATAGCCAACGGACAGACAAAAAGAACAGGACAAAGTGCGAACAAACAGTACTAGACAGAGTGCACAACAAGGAAACATATGAAAAGCCCGTGACTACCTAAAAATATAAAGAACTATTTTAGAAAGTAAAACATTAATCGTTCCCAAAGTAGTAAGCAAATCATAACGTCAATTCAAGTGAAAATGAGTAGTATATGATATTAACTCAGTTTTTAGATAATGAGATTCTGCTGGAAACATATCGAATTGAGAATTGTAGTCAATGGGGATAGATGATCGCTTACTTCGAGATATTCAATTCCGACATGACATTACGTTTTGCCATGGTTACTATTATACTTCCTAAACTGAAATATATCTCTACTGATTGCCATGTATTCTATGATAACTTTTACATTGAATCAAAACTCATACATACCAGGAAAAATGTAGCAGAAACACAAGATCAACACAAAACCGATGCGAGATTCCATGGTTGTAATCTTTAAGTGATGGGATCCTACCAGTAACTGACTGAGTACTGAAAGGTGTATTGGCTTTTATTTACTTAAGCGTGCCTCGATATTCAGGAGGTTGCGAAAGGAACTTTTCTGAAGCAAGATCAAAGGTTAGACTAGACATTTAGAGAATAAAATATAGTTCGTAACTGTTTGTGGTAACCATACACGACTCCAAATAGTGTACAGCCTATACTTTATGAGACCAACGTATATAGCAAAACAGTATATGAATTATATTCTATTCTCATTCTTATCTAGTTTATTGGTTATTTTAATCTTTTATTATAAAAATAACGCTTTTTGTTACATTCTTTTTAATCAAACAACAACAAACTTCCCCCTTTATAAAATCGGCTAATCCAGTGAGCTGTTTACCAACTTCGTGCTTCGAGTAAACGCGTATCGGCTGAAAATCAGCCGAAAACCAATCAAATGGCGTGTTGACATCTAAAACCACACCAACTATATAAGTATAGGCTATGATTTGCCCCATAGTAATAGCATATCAACGATTAGGATATAATTTAGAAGTACCTGTACCCAGTAATAACTTGCACACGTTTCATCATTGGATTATGAATACTTATCATGTCTTATTATATAAACAAAACTATGTCCGTCCAACCTTTGCGGGAAGCACTCTTTTCAGTCGGGATCTAAATATAGCGCCATTATAATTTTCAAAGAGAACGGTTTGAGTGATGAAGTGAATTAAAAACACCATAATTGTTTATTACTGATTATATCGCACATAACTTGTTGTTGTGTGTTTAATGAAATAAAAACGCACCAAGCCCACACCAGAGTATGTAAACGAGAAAGGTGGAGGAGGCAGAAGATAGGGAGCTCTTGGTAGTGTTTGGGGGATTGGGGTAACGTAGCCATAGATTTATGTACTAATCAATAGCCTGCCACTTATATGTATATGTATGTATGCAATAAAAACGGCATCAATCAAAAGTAATATTATTTAGAGGGGTATTGAGAGATTTCCGAGAAAAATGAAATTTGGAAAAAAAGAAATTGTTCCAATAGATAGGAACCCTGAAGTGTAATGTGAAATGATTTGCGAGAAAACGGTTGAATAATGACGCTATATTGAAATTTGGTTCAAGCAAGTCATGTGGGGAGTGATGCTGATCATTTCGATGTAATCTACATCGAAATTACCAAATCGTGACATTTTACATGATATATGGCGAATTAAGGTAAACGGTTTCAGATGGTAGTTAGGGCTCTTGCCCTTTCTCTCAACCTCTCTAAGCGCGCTCTTTCATCGACCTTAGCGCGACCCTTTTTTCTATTGTTAAAAGGATCGCAAAAGGATCGGTGATGAACACCCCGCTGAGCCGCCTCTCTACTTATCGGGCGTTAACAATAGAACTATTGTAGTACTGTCGACAGCTCAATTTAATTAGTGAACCAGACAGAGGAAAGCGCGAGGAAGGATCGGGTTGTTTTCTTTAAGAAATACCAAAGCTGACCAGTGATTAATATCACCCGACCCCGCTGTGATGTAAAGAGCGACCCATTTGCCAGATTGTACACTTGTCGGGTTTCTAGTACACTTACTGGGTTTTATATATATTACGGGATTATTGTGGTCACATTGATTCACGATCAAGTGGCACATTTAGGTCAAGTAAAAGTAAAGTGTACAGTTAGCTACGAAAACAAGCAAAGTCGGCATCATTTTCGTTACTGTAGCGGGAACAGGGACGAGCGAAATTCAAGCCTTTTTTCTTGGAAATAGAAACAGACTGAGATATTTAACCAAGGCATACTTTGAACATTAAACATGATATCTGAAGCAAAAGTTTGACTAATTGTATTCAGAATAGAATAGTTGAAAAATATTGATGAAAATATCCGACGCAGACTCAGTTGCTTTTATTTTTTTATAGCTGAACTATGAATCTGATTATTCCAGAGCTTGTGTATTAGAGTATTGTATCAGCACCAGGAAAGGCATTTCCATATCAAAAATTGAGGAAAGGACAAAAGTCGGAAATAATATCCCGTCTAACTGATGACTTGGATTGTATATTTCACTCTTTACTTTACTTTTTTATAGATTATAATTAATGTTCATTTCGGTATGCATCCCATCCCAGTAAAATAATAAATACTTTCAAATCCCAGAATAATACTTCCACCAAACACGATGGTAAATATATTACGCCCCCTCCGTTATCACCCCTCCATTACACAAATATTTTACGTGACCTATCGCCCAAATGTTTTCATCATTGATTTCAATGGAATGAAGGGGAAATGGGCTACTTTCACCAGACCATGGCAATACTGCGCGGAACACGGCAATACTGCGCGGAACACATAGACTGGGGTAATAATATGGCCATGTGTTATGAAGTCGCCACCCTTTCCGTTGCATGTCCCGATTTTTACATTTTAAACCATCTGAGATTAGAATTAGCATATCGCAATAATTACTTATTCTACTTTTCTGAACGGAAATCTCACAAGGAATCCAAATACTCTATTGGAATTTAGATAGGACCTAATGGTTACATGTTGTGATAAAGAATGTTAAAAAGATATCGATTTTGTTCATATTTTGATTAAAGCTCAATAATATTTGTATACCTATCCCAATCATAATTTTACTGTGCATACTAGTTCCTCATGCAATTACCCATCAGAACATAATGGTTGTCAAGGGTAACCTGTTTAAATAATCGGGAAGTGAATGAGCACAAACGTTTAAATTTCATATTTATTATATAGAGTTTACAAATATATCTATTTGTGGATTCACCTATCCTGATTTAAACGGCATTTTTAAATTCCCATGAGAGCTTTCCAAAAATATATAATTTTGCTATCATCGGTTAAATATTTTGTTGTTGTTATAGTCATGTATGTAAAACCGATGAATTAGGGCACTGTGTAGCGAATAGGGAATAAACCAAGGACAATGCAATCGATTCATGATTACAATTGTTACATAATAGTTGACACGTTTGTTGAAACAGAAAGTTATAGAATATAAAACAACCTATAAAATGAGAGCAAAATCATGTTTGTACCACACAGGGATGAGGAGTTATTGTAAATTGAACGTAGAATTGGAAACATTTTCTATATTCCCCATAGAGATTGTACACAGCGCCACCGCCACCGCCACCGCCACCGCCACCGCCACCGCCACCGCCTCCACCCCTGACTTTCGAAATATAATCAATCATATCCCAGCCAAACAGTTATGGAAATACCTGATTTATTCACACAATGTAGCTAGATAAATAGGCTTTCAAAGGACACCTTAACCATAGCTCTACCACCTTTAGTTGTTGAGTTAATAGAGAGAGATGGATGATTCGTCACCAAAAATGCAACACCGCCACCCTTTTGTTTGGGGTGGCGAGTTAAAAACACATGGCCATATAGATTATTTCTAGAGCTGTTAATGAATAGAGCGAGAGTAAACAACATTCCACACCCGTGATGGGTCGGTAGCCTAATTGATATGCCTAGACGACCAGATACATGGCCTTTGGTATTGTTTAGCTATTGATCGGCGGTGAACATAGAGCGTGTTTCTGCTGGGCAAGTTACCGCTAATAAACGCTAAGTTTGCCCAGTAGAAACAGGCAGAACCGGGCAATAATCGGTATTTTTGGCAATCCCAAAAACCTTCACAAAGCAGGTTTGGAACCAGCAATAATCCCAGTAGAAACAGAAAGGTGATTCTTAGCGGTTTGCGCCGTGAACCGTGTCACACTGGGTTATACATATTATTGTGAAGCAATCTTTTTCAGGTGCGGTGGCATTGTTTGGTTTTACAAAAGGTCAAATGTTGTGGCCCATCGACTAGGATCGATAAATTTAGCGGTAACTTTTCGCGAGTAGAAACAGGGGGATTCAAAACTGACCGATTGAAACTTAGCGTTTATTAGCGCTAACTTTTTGCGGTGCCCCAGCAGAAACACGCTCATAGACATTTTACGACCGTGGAAGGAGCCGATTTGAAAAGCGCGATCTAAGATCGCGCTAAGGTCGATGAAAGAGCGCGCTTGGAGAGGTTGAGAGAAAGGGCCTTTAGTATATTTCTAAGTATTACGTATGTGCAAAAACCCTGATTTCCTGAAAAAAATTGAGGTCGCACTTCCATCTCTCAGTGCCCTTTTAATAAGGAGGTCAGGTTAGCAAAAATTGAAAAAAATAAAGAAAAAAAATAGATTCAGCCTTTAATGTTATTGACGCAGCGCTAAAATAAAGGAGCAACCTTTTTTAATCGATTTGATATGTTTACAAGGAAAATTGATCGAGAGGTTAATGTCAATCACTATCAGATAATAATAGACTAACACAGTGCATATCCTCAGCGTGTATAGACAGGTAAGGTCGGAGGACAAGTGAGGCAAAGCATATACCAGGGATTGAACTCGGTGAAAAGGACGCATTGACATTAAGCAATTGGTATACATAGATATACGCTGCCTAAAACACTTCGAAGTGCCTTCTTGGAATTATGTCCAAAGCAATCTACCATTGTATTAAAATGTGAGAAATGGAAAAATAAGAAATGAGCGTATATATACAAGGGTCAGTCAGTAAGTTATGAAAGTGATCATGGTATGGGATGCATGAGTGATTCTATTGAGGGATAGTGTGATCAATACAAAGTATAAACCTTTGTCTTTCAAACAATACAGTTTTGGATTTCTAAGTGTGAACTATGACGTCATAGCATTGTCTCAAAGTAAGTACACTTGGGACACTGCTAAATCAGTTATTTGGCGGGAAATTTGAATTGTTTGTATGAAACATGTGGTAAGAAGATTGCATAACATAAACACCAGAAGCAGGTAAATCCTAATTTTTTTCGCGTAAGTATGATAAAAAAGACAATAACTTTAATCCCTGTGTAATTTGATATATATGTAGTACTAGAGGAAAAAGTAAGGAGAGGCAATTGAATAAAAAGTATACAAATATCAGTATTTCAAATAGCCAACTTCATTGAAATATGCCCAGTCAGTGAATCACTAATATCAAACAATTTAGGAAAAATCCAAGCAATTAACCAGTTTGGGAGATTCCATATGATAGTTAACTAATTATCTGAACTTATTCGCATGAAATCTGGAGGAAATATGCGCATGCGCAGACGGCAGATCATTTTGAACTGGGCCAAAAATGGCTAAAATCATGAAATTTACCAGATAAAAGCTTACTGTGCCTTCAGATTCTAATCAGAAATAATGAAAAATGCTTAAATCAATGTGTATAAATATTGTGATAGTCAAATTGAAGATATACATGAATGTATCAATCAAAGATGGCTGCCACAACCTCTCTTATTACTGTTATCTTTAGAGCTACTAGATATGTATTGTTAAAGTAATCGTCAATGGTTTGAGAAGATTTCATGAACAGCTCCTTTTGAAATCCCCACTATTATTGCTTTACATCCCACAACAATTCACTAAATCATAATCCCTCCATTGTTCTTTATCCTTTGTTGTTTTCTTATTCTTATTATTGCAGATTTTGCTAAATAAAAGCGTATTTGAGATGGTCCCTTCTTGTTTGTATTAAGGAATTCAGATCTAACAAAGAGTGTCAAAGGTTTCTAACCATGTGCCAAGTGTTATCTGTTTTTATGCTTGCATTGCCGAGATATACGCAAATGTATCAATCAACCCATACTCAACATATTACATATCCAGCCAAATAATTGACAGATTTCAGTCAGTGTCTGAAACCTATTGTGTTTATATTAATGACGTTACATAACCAAAGGTATCTAACAATCCAAAAGTGTATTGTGTGAAAGACAAAGGCTCATACTTTGTATTGAGCACATTATCCCACAATAGAATCACTCATGCATCCCATACCATGATCACTTTCATTATTTATTGAACGACCCTCGTATGCACATCGTACGAATGCCAGAGTGCCTTCTTGTGTTTTCATGATTTTTCAACCGGAACAGCGGGCGAACACTTTATATAAAGAAAACTAAATATACAAATACACAATAAGACACCATTTAGTTGCAGGAAAGATTTATGGCTATTAAACTAAGAAAATGAAAACCGTTATATTATTAAATTAATACCGAAGTCACGTTTTAAAGATACTTCAATACACTCTGATGCTGATATTGTAAAAGCCCAGGAAGCAGTCCTGTGAAAGGTCGTTTGCCTTACAGAAATAAATCAAATTTACGATACCTCAATATCAGACATATTGGCGGATTTTAATAAGTTTTCTTTTGTTGAGCTCTTTACTTTAAACACTCTGATGCTGATATGAAGCCCAGGAAACAGTCCCGTGAAAGGTCGTTTAAATCACAGAAACGAATTGAATTTATATCAAGCATATTGGCGGATTTTAATCAGTTTTCAGGGATACCGTATGGGGATTTGGATTTTCATTGGATGTTGGTAGTCGGAAAATGGTGCATTTCGCATACAATTTCGAAAGTGTCTTGATAAGAGCCCTGGATTAAGCTTATGACAGACAGTGACATTTGCAAGGTGTATACAGATATATGCACATGGGAAATCTTTTCAATTTCAATATTTTAATGACTTTGAGACAATAAGGCTCTCTGATATCATGCAAATACCGCTGCCGATAAATTGCCCCAACTGACCCGTCTGGCATTTTAGACCGAAATGTTTTTGTAAATGGGCCCCTTTTGAAAATTGTTGCAAGTGTTTGGAAGTTTTGTATAATTGCAAATCGATTGAATTTCCAATTTTGATAAATACACTTTGTATAATGCCCAACCCGTTTTCCAATAATAAACTTGTCGAGAAATAACGAACGTTCGATCAGGCTATATTGCTCTTGCCTCAAGGTTGTTATGTTATTTGATCAAAACGATTGCTATCACATCGTTAGATGGGGGAGGGGGCATGACTCAACTTTGAAAGCAAGGTGGATGATCAGACAACGATTCAAAAGTCATTCGGCCTAAGAGTTACTCTCAAAAGGGGGTTATTTAGTGAGGTCAATCAGTGAAAATTCTATATTCTGTCAAAAATTGGGTCATTCAGTGATTTGATTTGATTTGATATTATTTGAGTCCTACGACCCTGGATAACCCAATAAGCTTATTAGCTTATTTCCATTGGGGTCCGTTAGATGTATAAACAGATACAGACCGGGATGATCCCCTACTCTTTACGAAAGAGTCTGCAACCTTTTAACGTGCTCGGGTATTGCTCTTCCGATGCGCGGGACCACCATTTATACGTGACATCCGAACCACTGTTTTTTGCTGCCATTAGGAAATCGTCACAATCATTTCGCTTCATTTACCAGGCTACCGATACGGCACACACAGTATCAGCACTTGGATTGTGTCGCTTGGGTCGACGAAGCAATTGAGACTAAGTACCTTGCCCAAGGATACAAACAAGTTGGCTGTAGCGGGGCTAGAACTCACAACCTTTGCATTGTGAGACCGGCATGCTATCCACTAGATAGACCACAGTGACATATTATTTTATTAAAAGGCCAATGGTTCAGGATTAAAAAGGAACGAGAGTCAATGTGATCTATCATCCCAGTCAATAATATATATAGGGAGCGTCCCCCGGGGTTCGTCCTCAAGACAACATTATCACGACATGATAACTACGACGACCGTCTGTGAACCAGCCCTCTGTAATAAAGTGATAGAACCGATATGCACAAGTCCTGAGGCTTGTGTTATCTTCAAACTGAATTACAGTGTTGATGTTAACACTTGACACTACCATCCAGTATTCAACAAGGTATACATCATGATCAAATAAACTTTTATATAGCCTTGATGTCTATAAATATATGAACTGTAAGCTGAAATTAAGGTCGTCAGATTCAATGACGGTTACCAGGTCCGATATTTACAGACCAGCATAAAATTTAAAACTGGTATAGCCAGTTTCCATACTCATTTCCCTCTGTGCAGCGACATTAGAGAGTGCACTACACTAAATAGGGTATCCCCTACCCTTAAGAGGTATTAAAACTAGAATCGGAAAGTATGCATGACAAAATCCTTATTTTAAAAGACTTGATAGTAAGAACAATTGCGTACATGCCTATAGGATATTTTTATTAACTATGATTAATGGGACATCACCTGCATGCACACTGGCTATAAAATATGAACATCTAGGTACATTTTGAGAGATCTTTTAAATTTGTGTTTTTACTGGAAACATTGCGATTACGATGACATTTCCAAGCTCGTCATTCAGAGATGTAGTCTCTTCATGGCCATTTTTTGGGAAATCAACCAGGTTACCCTACCTATTTTCTGCACTTTTTGATGAGAAAGAGTGATAATTTTAAAGAAAAAAAATCACTCTACAAGGTCCAATTTTAATATTTAGTGGTCTAAAACAGAGTTTTATATCAGTACTTTTGTACATATATCTATGGAGCTCTAATTAGTAGTGTGCACCTTAGATGTTATTTCGCGCGTTTGAATTCTGGTAATCAAAAACGAACCCGGTATCACGTGTGATATGATGACTGCGATATTGTATGATGTTCCCAGTGGCGTAGCAAGGTTTTTCATATTGGAGGGGCAAGAAGTAAAAGTGAACCGACAAAACATTACTGACTAAGAAAATGCGCACTATAGTTCAATCAGTTCCAAATTGGGGAGAAACATTCAATTTGATCTATCCGCGGGCAAAGTAGTCCAAGCATAAGCGCGATTTTGGAATACGCAAGCGTCACGCATACAATGACACTGCGTCTTTGCGAGCCATATTGCGCCATGCGAGCGTTTTGGAAGTGACGCTCTTCTGAATTCATTTGCTGCTGTTAAAAGGTTTCGCCAATTAGGAACTGACTGAACTATAGGCGCGAACATTTTCTAATTTACACTCATTTTGCTATAAATGAGGTTCATTTCGAGCTTTTAAAATAACTAATATTAATATTTTGAGGGCACATGATCGCGGAGAGCGCAAAAAATTGATATCTTTGTATATGTGACCGTCATATTTCCATGATTCTCCTTGCCAAATGAACCGACAGTGCCAATCTCAACAGACACGACTAAAATATTGGAATTAAAAATTCGTTGACGGAAAGAGAAGTTGCATCGATTTTAAGAAACGATCTTAGACCCATTTCAGCGATGTTTAGTGGAAGGTGGAGCGATCTGGAGCAATTATGATCGCAAGGATTACCGTCAACTCTATCGACCATACACACAAAGTCCATCAATAGCATGAATAGAATACTGCTGGTAACCTTGATCGTCAACACTCGTCGATGACTGACAGCATGTATCAATGACGTAATGCATTAATTGTTCAACATGGTCGCCTGCTCTTAGTCATGTGTCCAGTACATTTACCCGATTAGATTTTCTCCGTAAACCTGAATGATATCTGTGATAGGCCTACTATTGTATAGCTGGGGAGCGTAGGCCCATTTTAAGTAATTGCCAATGTTTCCAGTTAAAAGCACAAATTTGAAAGATCTCTCAACATTTATCTGGATGATATTCACAGTTTAAAGTCAGGGTGCATGTAGCTAGGTGATATCCCATTAATCATAAATAATCAACAATCCTAGGCATTTACGCAATTGTATTACTGTCAAGTCTTTTTAATTGAGGATTTTGCCATGCATAGTTTCCGATTATAGTTTTAAACACCACCCTTAAGGGTAGGGGATACCCCATTTATTGTAGTGCACCCTTAAGGCAATTGATATTGCGCTGCATGTACTTGAAATGTATTGAAATAGTTACCTTGAATCATTTGGAACATTTTGTGATCATTTTAATAATATTTCCATGTTGTTTTTGTCCATGTTGTTATTTCCATGTTGTTATAATTATTTATGAGTGGAAATTGTCATGCATGGATACCTGCTATCTACTGAAGATAGAAAAATGAACATAGCTATATTACACTTTTTGAGGACAGCTACCAGCCTTTTTAAAAGAAATACTTGTCAGGACAGCGTTCATCCTTTTGAAAGAAATTCTTGTTGAATTGTATGTCTAGATGTTTTTTTGACTGAAAAGGGGTACATGCTCTGTGTTGTTGTACACATATAATCAAAATAGATTCCAAAATGATAAAGTTGGTGACTCCCCCCCCTCCCCATGTTCAAATTTGATTTATTCATCTACAAAATAACATAGGAGATGTACCCTTAATGAGACTTTGTTTATCATTTAAATTATCAATTAAATGGTTTTGCCACCAGAATGCAGGCATTATACACAATACCTTAATGGATGGATACACTCGATACTTCGCAACTACAAGGTGATTGCTCAGAATAATCTGAGCGTGTTTTTTAATTAAAAGTATGAATACAAGAAGTTTTTAAACGCCAATTTCTTTTCTTCAAAATATTATTTTTGGTTCATTAATAAAGTAAATTTGAAGGAGTATTACAAATAAGGATCCAAAGTAATTCCATATCTTAAAAAGATGAGATTGCGAGAAACAAAAAAGGAATGGAAAAGGGAATGATATATAGTATTATACTGCTGCGCCACTTTAGTCAGCCGCCACAATTTAAGTTTTATTTTTACCTGCGTATACGTTGCCTTCATTTTTATCGCGTGATATGATACAAGCAGAGATTTGATACATTGGTTTGCAGTGCTCAAGAGCACTAGGCTAAGAGCAACAACTGTCACTGGAGCAACTTACTCATCATATATGGCTGCTACACGGTAACAAGCCCACGGATCATCGGTATGTGTTCCCCAACATGAAGGGGGAACTCCAATTCCAGTTGACGGTGTTAACGCTAGCAGCAAAGTAAAGAGACCTATTGGATAGTCTGCAGGACGGTAGGGGGCGCTGTAAATGTTATCGTTGAAAACTTTTAGCTCAAAAGAGAATTTCCCAAAAGACACGTGCTTTGCTATACTGATTGGTACATTGTTGTTTACCAATTGGCGGCACTCAATTTCAACTTCGATGTCCAGGTCGTATGAGTTGAGGGCAAGTGTATTACGGAAAATGATGTGGCGGGCATAGCACAATGCACACACACATAGTCTGCCACTGGAAGCATTACACCAGTGAACAACAACATTTGAAGAGCTGTGTTGCAAAAGAGCCTACATCCACTTCTACCTGTTACTCATTTTGCATTATTGAATAGATGGCTATTCACGATGTGGAATGTGGTTTGTATTGTTGGTGCATCAATTGGAGAGCATGGATGCACTAATCCAAGTCATGAAGACAGTACATACAATATTTTGATTAATTAATAGATGTTATTTGTAATTGGCGATTACATGTCAAAGAGGGAGACATACTCGATGTCACGCGAAACTAGGGGGGGGGGGGGGGGGGGGGGGCGGTACCGCGCCATTTTGCGAAAACTATCGTGGTTATCACGTGATACGTATAGTTGAAAAAACAATGTTTTAACGAAATGCACTATGGGATTGTTAAAATCAAAGAGGTCGCACGCAAACTTGCTTACAATTGTATATTAGCCTACAGTCAATAGGTAGGTCACCCAAGCCCTATGAAAGCTATGAAGATTGTTAAACGGGGTCAGTCGTCACAAACATGCACAGACACAATAGTCAAACGACCTTGCTATTGTCACTCCCTACACAGAGGTCTGCAGTGCAAATCTGTACGATTTTCGCCATGTAATGTCTATGGCAGATTTAATTCCGTGGTATAAAGCTATGAGGTTTCCGTGGTCTTCGCTATCTCCAAGCAGATAGAGCAATACGTACATGGACTTTTTTTGTAGACGAGGGTTCATTTCATGATTTGGTGAGGTTTAGAATGAGTTAGGATTCCTGTAATTTTGAAGACCACGGATTTTCAAAACGTGAATTTTCCAACATTTTACGACATAAATTTGGTCACCAAACATTTTACCGTTCTGCAGATGTTATTGACCCTCCTCTAAAATTCTACATGATTTTTAAGACGTTTCTCAGTTTTTGAGATGCCCAAATAGACCATTTTCCGAAGCTATTTCTAGCAAATATTCAGTCACTGAGACTCCATTGTTTTCTTGCGTATAACAAAATATGACATGCAGTGTGACCTCCCTACTGGCGTTATAATTTATAAAATTGACATAACAATGATGTTAAGTTAATCCACCATCAAGTTTAAAAAATAGAAAAATAAAAGGATAACAAGGATTATTCGGAAATCGAACCCGTAATTGCCGATTGCCAACGACATGGCCAACGTATGCACGCCACAGAAATCGACGAGTATAATAATAGTGATAGTTTATTATTTAACCATATCCATTAATTTATGACGAACGGATTTTTATTGTGCCATTTTTGCCAAATGTGTGTGTTTCTCTGGCACAAAATGTGTTTGTAATGTGATTATACTCCTTATTTTTTGAAAGAACGGTAAAAAACGTTGAGATTTTCGTACACACACGGTCCACAATCCTGAGACTATACTATAATCGGTTTCTGCAAAGGTGTCACCTCATTAAAAGTTTTAGACCTGTCCACACTTTGGGAGAGGTAAACTCATTCCCGAATAAATCAATATAACTTCGTACTTCGAACCTGAAACAGGCCTGAAAGGAAAAACTGCATGTTACCCCATGGACGTATCATGGTTACACGCGCACTTTAAATTAATTATTCGGCATACAATCTTAAACATGATGTTATACGCTTAATAATTAATTATCACTTGTCAAATACTTGCTGACTTAGACATTACTCGAGTCCGATGAATCTGCGTCGTGGTCTGAATCCTCAAATAATTTGATAATAATTTGGGGAATGTCAATATCACAGATGTAATCTTTTTCCCAGTACGAATTTTCAATTTCCCGGACGTGACGACACGCATTTTCCAGTCTGATGGGGACAGGCTTTTTCCAATGCCTTCATCATTTTTTTTAATGTCATTGATGTTGAATGTTTGGTTATGCTTTGCAAAATGATTTTTAATTTGAGGCCATTTGTTCTTGCGGGATTAATCACAATGACAGGGTGGCCGACGCAAAATGTCATGACCAGACATTTGGCCATTTCGTCTATACCTTTGGAAACGTGGTTTATAAATCGTAAAGCTCAAGTTTCTTGAGTGCCTCTTCCATAAGTAACACACCAAAATATATATTTGGCCTAATCTGAGTATTCTTCTGAGCTTTTATCTTTCAGAAAGATGTATTGATCATTGGTTTATACAGTCCTCAAGATAAGTAACTGACCAGGTAATAAATAACACTATGTAGCTCCAACGTAAAAATATTAAATTATGAAGTTGATTTGAGATATTGTTCACGAAGATCGGTTAATAAATAAAAATACAATATTTTCACACTTGGGTTCTGAACACGTGTGTACATGTATGGGCTGCATTGATCAATTGAAGCATCCCCAATCCTTGTCATTTTTACCATAAATCCATAATCTTTTATCGACCCGTGAGTTGCCACTACCAGTTAATCAATAATCATTAATCTATCCAAGGGTGCGTGTAGACGAACAAAATGTTAAAATGAAAAACAGACTTTGTTTTGGTTTTAGGCAAATAACTGAGTTAATTTTCATTAAATCTTCGCATGCAATAGGCCTAATTTCCTTACAACTTGATAATAAATGTAATACTTTTACGTAGGATATAACAGTATATAACAATAGAGTTGAGAGCATATTTATTACCTGGTCAGATACTTATTTTAAGGAATGTATAAAGCAATGATTAATATTTAAGAGGATTAAATGGGTATTACATGGCAAATAGCAATTTACAACAAGTACATCCCCATCAAGTCAACCTTGCACCTCCGCCAATATGCAAGATGTGACACATTTGCTGAAACTGATTATAGTACCTAGGGATAGGAAGCATGCATATGGACTCGATCTATTGTTGTTTACCCAGGTGTATCCAAACACGTCTGATACGGCTGCTGTGTACACGCATACAGACGATGCCGGCCAAGCGGCGAGACCCCGCATATAAAACAAAAATGATCATAACGGGGCTCGAACTCACAACCTTTCGCTCCCTATGTCAACGTTCCATCCATTACACCAACCGTGCTAATTGAACACAATTTTGGCGAATATTTTATTTATATCTAATTTTATTAATTGGACATTTGAACTTGAAAAAGGTCGAAAAAGGACACGTAGTCTACGGTTTTAGGATTATTTACCGTAGTGATACATAGAAAAGGGTTTTTTTCTTCGACTTTTGCGATGGGTTGTCGCGATTACGTATTAAGCCAATACGAACTGTCTAAGTTCGGAATTCGTGTCCAGCGCTGTGGAATTCTACATTCTCAGCAGACTCTCTGTTCAAAGGCACAAAAAGGGGACTTGTTTAAGGCATATTATTTGCAATTCTGAGGTGTGCAGATCGATTTTCTTTCTCGAATTGGTTAGAAAACCATCCACTTTAGAACATCTGAAATTTAAAATGAACTGCATACCTGGGAAAGTATGATGCCAAGGGCATATATTTTGCACGTAAATCCAATACAAGAGTTCTGAAAATCGTCACAAATATGACGTCATAACCATTGCTTCGGGATAAATGGCGCGGTACCACACCCCCTAGCGATAAACATACAATCTCGTACTTTTACTGCAATATAATGAACTGTGAACTTTTACATTTTCCTAGATAGTATCGGTTACCAGCAAATATTTCATTTCAATCTAGTGAAATAGATAGTTTATTATACGTTCAAGTTTATTTCACGAATGTAATAAGGTCGAATATTGAATAGCTCAGAAGTATGAACATTTGTTATGATTAGTGCAAAGTTCACCATAACTAGCCTCGTTTTCGGAGCACTAATTGCTCTGAGCATGCTCAGTTGGATAGCAAGGCCCTCTTTTGACGTAAGTGCGCCAATTACGAATAACGTCTATAATGCAAAATGAGTAACATGTAGGAGTGGTCTGGAAGCCCTTATGCAAAAAAATCTCTTCATATACTGTATGCAGCTCCACTTTGAAAAACACCCCAATATAAAATTAATTATCCTCACATTGTGCACTCCCTATAGGGCATTGAGCTTGCCATATATGGTAGTCATGACCTTACACTATATACCCTTGATTCAGGTATAAATACTTATCATCAGGTTTTTTAGTTCGGACTGTTTTTACCAATTTTCGAAATTTGCTCTAAACTTGAATATATTGGGCCGATTTAAATAAACCTGACCTGAGATGTTGTACTAAACACTTCAATCCATTTAGTGATATGATCAGATTTGGCATATTTTGAGTGAACAATGAGAGGAAAAGACTGAGAATTTAAATATGGGTATTTAAGAAATGGAAAAGCTTGTTTAATTCCTAAATCCATAAATATTTGTCAATCAAATTGGGTATGTTATATTTCTATTTTACTGATCACTCTTATGATGGGAAAAAAATTGTCGGACATTGCTCATTTGCATATTAATGACTTGAATAGATAATTAGCTAATTTGCATATTTAATGAGCTTATGAAACTAAATTATAGTTTAAAAGATTGGGTATCATACAGTTAGTCAGTATACCAAGTTGATTGCAATACACCATTCACATCTGGATTTATAACACATTTTACGCATATTTAAAATTAGCTGGACTTAAGTCACTTTTTTGATTGCGGTCAGTAAAACTGGTCAAAATGACCAATTTCACTAGGTTATTTTAGCTAAATGCAATTTAATTTTACCATATTTTTTAATTTAACATGGTATATAGATATTCAATTGTTAAGAAATATGTGTAAATGATGTTTTTAATGTTACATTATTAACAAATTGAGCTCTCTAAATCCTGATTGGGCATTGTTACTGTTTTGGCAGGTTTTCGGCCATTTTCGGAGTATTTCAAAACACCGTAACACAAGAATGCATTGACCGATTGTCATAATTCTTTTTGGAAAAAAAATCATTTATTGCAATCTTTCATTTGACTCCAATTTTTTACATGTCTCAATCATTTGAATGTTATGTGTGCTATGCCTACTAATAGTAGGCATAGCACAAGTCACGCCTCACAATTGAGAAATGTCTATTTTTAGGTAAACTTCAAATCTAATTTATAAACAAACAAAAGTATATACAAATGTGATCTTTTCATTTTATATAATTTAGTTATATTCTTGAAGTTGTGGGGGAGTGTCAATTCATTAACCCTCCTAGAAATATTTAAAATAACATATTGTATTTCAGTGGTTATAAATACAGCGCGTGAAATCTATTACTTTTCCGATTGAGTGCACACACAGAAATCAGCTGCCTCAATTCATGTAAACGCCCCTGTAAGAAATGCATCTTCCTCAAGTGCTCCATTCCTTGTAAGGAAATGACCTTACCATATATGATAGCCCTGCTCTTCAGCTACATCCACATACATCTACATTTATTTCCATAACTCAAGATTAGACTGTTTTAAACGAATCCCCATATTTTGCTCAAAATACCTCATTTTTTGGCAAAATTCCTTATTGTTAGGCACATTTTGAAAGTATATAGTCTATTGGGTACTACATATTCCTGGAATTGGATTTTCAAAAGAATGAGTGTAGCACATGCGCATTTTGACATTTATCGGGACATTTATGCATAGTTTGATACAAATCAATGGTTACCATATTTTTTTTATTTTTAGGATTTCCACATTACAGATTGAATATTCCCAAATATTGAATACAGTCATAATTAATTATCTTTTTGGTCAAAAAAGGTCTTAAGATAATTAATTTTGATATTTTATTATAAAACATTTATGTATCAGTCATGTTCGAATAAAGAAGAATAAAAATAAGTATTGAAAGGACGTTTATGGGGCAATTGATGATTAATTTAGTTCCTTAATTAATTAATTAAGCCTTTTGCTTTAAAACATATAAAACCCCACTGTCAAAATTATGAGCTTTGGTCAAATCTTACGGAATTATTTTCTCATCATGATTCATCAACTAATTGAGATAAAGACGCTAGAATTAAAATAAAGACGCTAGAGGCAAAAAACGACTTAATTTTGCGATCTATTTAATTTCGCGAACATATTGCTTGCTCAAAGTCACCAAAATAAATACCACACATATTGCAATTCATGTTATATGATAAGTGGTTATCATTTTGACTTAATTAAATTAGGAAACCACCATACTGAGCATACAGAAGTAGGTTCTCAATTCACAAAAATAACCAATGGCAAAAAAAGCAATATTCGGCATTATACTGCAAGATTCGATAGGATGCCGTTTTTGGCAGTTTGCCCTGACTAATCATGGTCCTTGTAGTGGCTGTTGTGACACAAAACTAACGTTATAAAAGATATTCAACAACTCCCCCATACCTTAAGTACAGTAACAAAGCGTTGTTGATTTGAGATAAACTCACTGTTCATATGCAAATTACTAGGATAGCGAACCTTATTTGGAAACCGCAAAATTGTAAACAAACAAGAATGTCGGGAAAAATGTTCGCAAAATTTGTTCATTTTTTCGGCGTATAAATGCATTTCGCCATGCAATCCTTAAAGTTAGCAAATAACTTTATATACCGAAATGTAGCTATATCCCTGAGGAAAATATTTTTGGCGAGGGCCATATGTAAAGGTTCACTTCTAAAGCCACAATTTTAGCCGAACCGTCGCTACCTGAGCACAAGAGAATCGCCTTTTTTGCATCATCGCGGCGAAATGTGTTCGCTTTGATCTACAGGACCGTATCACTATTGAAACGGAGGGGTGTGTTTTGATTTATACAAATATTCTATAAACATGTATCAAAATGTGTTGTGTAAATTAAACGCATTCTTGATTTAATTTTTCTCTGAATGTTAAAGGTGGTGTGTGAATAAAATGCTATTTACAAAATATTTTTAATTTCACAATTACTTGCGAAATAATTTGTCTTCTCTCATGTTTATCTTTTGTAACCCAACCCATTCTGAAGTTCCATCGCCCATTTACGGGGAACGGACGATGTCCAAATAAGGGCCTAATTATAATAAACGTAAACTTTTTTCTCTCGATTTTTAAAGAGCAGCTATTTTTTTTATGTCAAATTAAGCCTATTAAAACAAGTTTTGTACTTGTTTTCATTAATTATCCAAAACGATATTCACATTTGAATGATGTAAATATGTTTGGTCGTTGTTGAACGGGGTTCAACAAGGTCTTCATCGTTGTTTATCTTGAATCGACAACGGTAAGACGGGTTTATTTTGCTCGGGCAGCTAAAGCTGCCCTCGCAAAATAAACCCGTCTTACCGTTGTCGATTCAAGATAAACAACTCTGAAACCTTATTGAACCCCTAATGCCATGATGAAAATGTAAATCTAACAATTTCAACATATCAAATTATCACATACATTCACCGTGTCCGATTGAGGTAACTATATTTGTGATGTATTGTACATAACTTCTTCACCCAGTGTTTTATAGAACTAAACAATGGATAATGTGCGCATATATGTAATCGTTTAGAGAACGAGACTACGAGAGTGAACATGTATTGATGACGTGGTGTTGAGTTATTTCGTGACAGGGCTTAAAACTACATGCTTTTTATCTTGGTCCGAAACACAAATAATAGACCATTTCAAATCCGAGAATATACAATCGGTTCCGAATGTTTCCGATTAGCCAAGTGATTTGACGCTCGGTTACATGACCTGTCAGCTCACAGGTCATGTCCATGTGCCGGAGAAAAACAAACGTGTTTTTCACCCGTCTGCCCGTGTGGTAGATTGCGCTGGTGTTGGTGATAGATTGTATCCCTCACAAAGTTGAGTGTTGCGGCATATTCAGTAACAAAAACGGTGAGATTAAAGAGATTTGGGGTTATATTTTCACTTTTTACCGTCTGCTCGATACATTTGGAATTTGCCCGTCAACTCCATTGTTGATAAAAAAAACAAAATAGTTTTACTTCTCATGTGTGCATGCGTGTATGTAAACATAGTAAATCACTAGGCGGACAACCAACTAGGACAAGGCTGTGAATGCGATCAACTGTTGCGAAGAACGCGCAACGCACCTACTCCACGTGACCTGTGTTTCCGAAGATTTCCGATCTCAATTTGAAATGGTCTATAGCTTCAAACGACTTGGCGCACATAAGTATCCCTTCACTAGAATATCTCTGATTTGGTATTCAAAATAAGCCATGTTTCTAAAATTACGCGACTTTTATTTGAATTCTTTGTTTTTGATCAAAAAATAAAGTGCCCAAGTGAATTTAAAGTGCCCAAGTTATAATAGTTGCAACATTCGTCTTTGGTTGGGCTTTTACGGAGCGCCAAAGAAAGAAATAATACCCTAAAACGCCACCCAATACGGGATTACTGATGACGATTCTATATTCTAGAATACAAAACCTTCCAGAATCCAATGTTAACACTTGCCGTTTATTCCATCAGAATATGAGCATGGTAATTATCATGGGATTGAGGTCAAGCATCGCAGGTTAAAGGTTATGTGATCTTTCCAGGAAACGCCCTCAACATCGAAAAAAAAATTGAAAGTAGATTTTCTTGCAGATTTACATTTCTGATCATAAATCGTACATACATTCCAAGTTACAGGGCGATACGATTCTTAATTACTTCAAAATCATGGTTTTAGAGTGAAAATAAACTGTCGGATTGTCGATTTTTGTCCGACAACTTATTTTACTCTAGTCTAAATTCACTCTAAAACCATGATTTTGAGGTAATTAGGAATCGTATCGCTCTGTAACTTGGAATGTATGTCCGATTTATGATCAGAAATGTAAATCTGCAAGAAAATCTACTTTCTAAAAAAAAATCATGAATAGAGGGCGCTCTCTGGAAAAGATCACATAATATGCCTTTAATAACGTATAAAGATCACATAATATGCCTTTAATTAAGTATCATAACGTCCTCGATTAATGCACCGATTCAATGAAAGTTGCAATTCACCATCGAACTTATTTAACGGGTTCACGCACTTCTTTGAAAGATAGGGGTCAACGGCAAGCTACGTTAAGCTGCGAATTGCAATTTTGAATTTCCCGCCAATCATCGTGTGTTGCCGTCAGTTGTCGTTGACGAATCCGCTAGCGACCGCAGACGGCCGAAATTATCAGTCGCGTCCGTCGGCAAATTTTCAGCATGTTGGAAATTTTTGGGGCGGCCAAAAAATTCGTTACGATTCCGTTCAGATTTCGTTGGAGACCGCAACCCTCATTTCCTTGACGTTTCCATTGCGAGGCCGTATCTAGTCGTTTTGAGGTCGTCACAATTTCGTTGGTAGTCGTTGTCAACGACCATTGACGACAAAACAACGGCAAGTGACGTCACATCTCGAACCCTGACGACACATTGCGGCAAGTAACGAAATTGTAACGACCTTGGTGCGACAATGGCTTGCGAATTTTGTCCGGAGGGTGACGGGTGATGACTGTTGATGGCGGGTCGTTTGCAAGTACCTGCGGCATTGCAACGGTGGTCTGCGATGGGTTACGATTTTGAAACGATGGTCCACGATTTTATACTTTTTGTCCGATTTTTGACGTTTTTTGACGTCAGTTCGATTTCAATAGACTGTCCGGCACGATGCAATTTTGAAGTTCATATCAAAGCTGTTTCATCATCATGGAGGACGGGGCTAGGATCAGGCTGCAATATGCATTGGCCATGGACACGTCATCGTCGCCGCAACCCACCGCCAGCCGCCGTTCCTTGCCGCCTGCCAACTGACCTTGTTGCCGGGCTCCGTCGAGACATCGTCACTCGCCGCCCAGACAACGTCCGATTTTGGTGGCTAGACTCCGTTCCCGGCCGCAGCCATTTATCCCTTGCCGTCGTGATGTCGCTGAAGGTTCGTTCTTACCCGTCAGCGAATCTTGCTTTTCCCCTTTTGCCGTCGTTTTGCCGCCAACATTATGTGATTTTCACGTCCGTCGCCCTCCGCGGGATATCTACCACTACTATGCGAGCCAGCCTATGTGATTCAGTTGTTATAGCTGTCACTGGTTATAGTGACATAGTGATAATCAGATTACCATGATTACACGTAACGCTTCGCCGGCGAAATCGATAATGTAAACGGCGTATCGCTACATTGCAGCAACTTTATATGTGACCCAACATGAGTAAATGAGGCACAATGCAGCAATAGCTAATTTGATTTAAGAGCACAAATGTGAGACATGGTCATAATAAGTAAAATTTGTAAAAAGGTCATATTTCTGATCTTTGATACATCTTGTATCCAACCAACGATTGAAATTCATGAAAATAAAGAGATTAACTACATTTTTAAATATTCCGTTTTTATTTCCTCCATTGATTTGTTAACAAAACCAAAACCTTAAAATGTCCATAACTTGACAATTCGGATTTGATGATCTGAGACACCATTTATCTAGTTAGTGATTTTTCTTTTTTAACACATCATTTGCTTTTTTGGACACTCAATTTAAGTGACACATTTACCTTAAAATTGTGTTCATCCCAAAACGTCCTCCCATAAATTGTTCAATTCGTGAAATGAACCCCTCTCAACAATGTATTAATACTAGAACATGTAGAAGGGAGTGGGCAGCGGGTCAGGCGCGCGCCACCCTTTGAAATAATATTGCTATACTTACCATTTTATAGTTATTACAGGAGAATCAGTAGTTATGGTAGTAGGAGGTACTTCAGTGCTAGGCCTGCTTCAACTGCAAGCGGAAATACAAGGGGAGGTTGTTATAGGAAACATAGGAAAGACAATGGCACGAGATAAAAATTCCCAGGGCTCACATTGTTGCATCTTTGAATGTGAATGTCCTCTGATTTGGAATGAAAGGTCTTTTTAATTGATATAACAGATAACATACACAGGTTCACTTACAATACAAGCCATCATCGAGCTGGATGAAATGGTAAAATTTTGGCGATATCATGTAGGCAAAGTCAATGCTGGTGGTACATGGATAATTTAAGTCAAATGGAAGTAACGTAGTTCCTTGATTCTTTCCAAGTTCCCGATAAATACAATAAATATTTAATACCGAATGAATATAATAATTGTTTGAGTGATTGCTAATTAATAATACAAAATGGAGGCTTCGTACATAAATCTATCAATTCATGAAATGAACCCACTCTCGACAATGTATTAATACTAAAGGGTTCAACAAAAGAAAGTATACCACTTTGTTTATGTCATTTTAAGTAACTTTTAATTTGTTTTTGTCCAAACAGGCTAGATAGGCATTTAGATGAATCTTTTAGGCATAATTTGATACCAAATTTGCCCCCTAACAACAAAGATAAACCATGATTAGCACCAATTAAAGGAAAATATCCCATTTTCAAAAGTCGCATTTCCAATACACAGTACGAGAAGAATAGGCCAATTGTTAACACACACATATGCCGTATTTATCCCGTACTGATCACCGCGCATATCCCTCAATGCGCGGGCTAATTCAAATGTAAACTGATGCATGGGTGAAGGATTTGAATGTAAAGGAATGTTATGGATGGGGAGGACATGGACAGATTAACCAAATCTTCTCGTGCTGTGTATTGGAAATGCGACTTTTGAAAATGGGATATTTTCCTTTAAATGGTGCTAATCATGGTTTATTTTTGTTGTTAGGGGGCAAATTTGGTATCAAATTATGCCTAATTTTTTTATCTAAATGCCTATCTAGCCTGTTTGGTCCAAACAAAATTGAAAGTTACTCAAAATGACTTAAACAAAGTGGTATACTTTCTTTTGTTGAACCCTTTAGAAGGGAGTGGACAGCGGGTCAGGCGCCCGCCACCCTTTGAAATAATATTGCTATACATGTACGTCCAAGCACCTCTGAAATGGACCCTAAATGGCGTAAACCAGAACACTATTTTGATACCCCTAAATGGCGTAACACATACAAACCCTACCCTAAACGGCGTTACCAACCAAGCGCGGATACAGGATGGTCAAACCCGGGGTGCTGTGAAAAGACAATCCCCAAAAAATGAAATTGATCAGGTACCTTGGAGCTATGGTCGGACAGGGTGGTGTCTGAGGGGGGATGTGCCCCCCACCCTCAGATCAGAAGTAGAAAAAAAAATCTCATTTGGTGCGATCTGGTGTATACTTTTGACCAACATTTTATCGAAAAGCCACCTCTTCATTTCCAATAAATATTTTGTTTTTATCAATGCACGAAAGAAGTTGAGCATATACTGATATATTCTTGATTTAAGTATAGATGGTTTAAAAGCTCGAAGAGGGGGCGTCTGAGGGGGGGGGGGGGGGGGGGGATGTGCCCC
The DNA here is from genome assembly GCA_035610835.1 of Ophiura sarsii. Lineage (NCBI taxonomy): Eukaryota > Metazoa > Echinodermata > Ophiuroidea > Amphilepidida > Ophiuridae > Ophiura > Ophiura sarsii. The sequence goes on along the minus strand of CM069450.1, from coordinate 67,305,481 downwards.
CCCTCGGAATTGGATTTAAAAAAAAAAAAATCGAACTCATTTGGTGTGATCTGGTGTATACTTTTGACCAACACTTTATCGAAAAGCCACCTCTTCATATCCAATCAATATTTTGTTTTTATCCCAAATGCAAGAAAGAAGTTTGAAAGAAGATTGTATTTAAAAGCTCGAACATTGGGTGTCTGAGGTGTGATGTGCCCCCCCCCCCCCTCAGGATTGGATTTTTTTTTCAATTTTCGAACCCATTTGGCTCTATTTGGTGTGTACTTTTGACTAATATTTTATTCAAAAGCAATCACTTTATTTCCGATCAATATTGGCTTTTTATATAGATCGTAGATCTTAAACATTGTCAAACATTAGGACAATTTGATACCTCTCAAGTGATAACTTCTGGACCTAGTATACGAAAATTATACTTAGCTTTTTACAGTGAAAAACAGCCACAACTCTTATAATAATAATATATACATCCATAAATAGAGATTTGTTTCTGCATTTTTGCTAGCACACACAGCTGATCCGATAAAAATAGACTTGTTTACTGAGTTTGAGTACACCGACGAAAAATAGCTGCCGTAAACCAATTAATCATGCATCACTTACACAAAAGAACTTTCACCTTAGTTATCATATAATAATGAATCATCAACGTGCATGTAAAAGTAATAATTCTAGGGAAAAGTATGTATTATAACAGTAAATTATTATTTCAACTTCCATTATGCTGTATGGTAAATCTTGGCATACAATTTAAAACTCACAAAACACGTTAACATCAGAAAAATCAGATAGGCCTAAATTATGAACTTGGTAGCAGAAATAAACAAGGTTTGCATTATACAATAAACTAATGAAAATGTACTAACGAATTAGAATCCTACACTGAAAAATAAATTGGTGTCACAGCGACACCTTCTTGGAGTCAACTGTAAATGACACTTACAAAGGTGTTATTTTGACTCCAAAATTGGTGTAATCGTCAATGATATGGGTTTGCACATAATTTACGGTGACACCGTTAAGTGTCCGACGGACACCTTTCAGTGATCATTTAGTGATTTACACCAAAACTGGTGTCAGATTAATTGAAATAACTCCAAGGGCGTCAATAGTTGGCGGGAAAGCTCACGGTTTTTAGAGGTGTCGAAGCAGCATGACACCAATTGGTGTAATTCTGACACCAATTGGTGTAATTCTGACACCAATTGGTGTAATTCTGACACCAATTGGTGTAATTCTGACACCAATTGGTGTAATTCTGACACCATTTGGTGTAAGTCTGACACCAAATTGGTGTAATTCTGACACCAATTGGTGTAATTCTGACACCAAATTGGTGTAATTCTGACACCAAATTGGGCGTCTATCAACATATCAACGCATGCGTTTTCTCGTCGCCATTTTGTTTGCATGTTACGAGCCGGAAGACTGGTAAGTACCGATCTGCTCCATTTCCAGACATTTTTGATAATAATCATGATACAATTAGCGTAATGTAAGCCTTGTTCATGTTGTTTAATATTGCGCCAACTAACTGATGAAATAAATTACAATTTCATAGTCAGAGACTAGCATTTTGTTGGACTGTGTGTCAGTGCATGGACCTACTAGTACTATGTGTGTGTTCGTCATGCATGCATACGATGATATGTGCAACATTACATATACATGTAGCCCGATTTATCTGGCTCAGTGGTCGTCTTTTTCATACGGACGTCTTACATTACGCTAATTGTATCATAATTATTATCAAAAATGTCTGGAAATGGAGCAGATCGGTACTTACCAGTCTTACCGGCTCCTAAACATGTGCTATCTCAATATGACTCTTAAGAGAGTCAATATTACACCCCATTTGGGGTGTAATGACATTTTTCGAAAATGGGTCCTCAGGTAACCACCCTAGGTGTCAAAATGAATATGACACCCAAAGGTGTCATATTTTACACCCATAATGGTGTCAATTTGACACCCATAATGGTGTTAATTTGACACCTTTAGGGTGTCAAACTCAATATGACACTTAAGAGAGTCAATATTACACCCCATTTGGGGTGTAATGGCATTTTTCGAAAATGGGTCCTCAGGTAACCACCCTAGGTGTCAAAATGAATATGACACCCAAAGGTGTCATATTTTACACCCATAATGGTGTCAATTTGACACCTTTAGGTGGCCAACTGAGGACCCATTTTTTGACACTTGTTTTAGCGTCAAAATGACACCAAATTATTTTTCAGTGTATAGTTATATGATCATAACAAAATCCACCGTCTCCTAGTGATTTCAATGGCAATCAAGAATTCAGGCACTCAAAATATGGTTAAGTATTTTTAACATAGAAGTACATGTGTATCCACACATAGGCTAACAATATAGAAGTTCTTGCTCACTGATGAAATCGCCACAAGATGAGAACTAAAAGCTTGAACAGTTGCTTATCTGGTGAGAGGTAGAACAGAAGTGTACTTAATCTCACCAGGTGAGGACTGATAAGCTAAAAATGAGCCCCATCTCTGACATGGTCCTAGTATTTTGTGAGGGGGTTTTCTGAAGATTTTCATCTTAATCCAACATCTTTACCCCTAATATGACTTTCATCCTTTGTCCTATTTTATGTAATCAACTAGTCCAGGGCCATTCCTAAGGTTTCATTGGTTACCAACTTTTGGGGTGTCACATGTTCAGTTTCAACTTGGCCCTAGGCCTACACCATGGCGTCTTCTCTAAATATCACAATATACCAAAGCAAATGAACAACATCTTAAGAATAATGGGATGTTTGTTTAGAATATCTTCTAAGTAGGACATCGATCTAGTTATACCAGTAAGTCCCTTTTGTGTGGTTTGTGCGAAGGAATTCTTAAACAATTTACAATACCTCGAAACAAGCGGGAAATGAAAGTACTTTGGGTTTAATGACTTTTGATATCTGTTACACAACTGTTAATTGACTATAAATGATCAACTAAAATTATTACATCAATTAGTTTTCTCATGTTTTAAAGATACCTAATACAATTATTATTTACATCACTTCTACTACCTATACATTACTCTATTATAAACAAATGTGTAACCTACCCAAGACAGCTATCCTGTTGATACACTTGGCTGATTTCAGTCTACTGCAGCTCTCGGTGCATAGAATACAATACCTGAAACCTTGGTAAGGGATGGCATCCAGATTCGTATAGATTGAAAACCGTAGATCAGAGAGGGTAAACGCACTGGGATAAATGGACAGTTTTGTGTATATAAACGGAACGCGGTTAAATAATGACCATTCAATACGTGTTTAGCCATGCTTAGCGAACACATTAAACAACTCCCGTGAACGAACAGCCAGTGCCCTCTCCAATCTACGGGTTTCAATCCGTACGAATCTGGATGCCATCCTTTAAGTTCAGTGACCTCTACCTTGAAACTCTAGTTTTTACTCGGCAAAACCCAAAATCCCTCGACAAAACCCCAATTACAGTACCGGTTTTTATATGAACGGTGGGTTTGGTGGCCGACAGAACTCGGTAAATGTAACCACACGATCTTCTTAGGTAAGGTGCCAATAAAACGTTTCGTCCCCGACTGGAAGAAGGTTAACTATCATTCCGTCAAATGATTCAATACCCTCGGGTACGTGGGTAAAAATACCACTTGATACGGAGACGGGTTTGGTAGACTGTATGCGCGTACCCGTTAAATCGTTATCGTATTGGCGAAGAATCACATTGCGGTATTGTCCGTCGTAAATGAAACTAAGAGAAGTGTTGTGCTCAAGAGCGGTAATGACAAAGAATGATGGAAACGCCCTGGAATATGGCACGTAAGAGGCCACATAGTATTCCTGTCCAAGATGTTGGGCGGGCAAGACGAGGAAAGCATCGCCGCAGCAATTCGTGTTTTCAATGACGTAGACGGTAACCGGCTTTGCCGATCTAACGATAATCGTTTTGTGGGACTTCCCAGACGAACTGAAACGGAAGGAATATGGTGGGAATTCCGCTAATGTGATCTCAGCCTGATTATCTCTTGTTACGGTAGCATTGACTAGAAAATCAAGACCTGGTAGGATTAATGAAGCGGCGATAGAATTCACCGAGGAGGTAGTGATCCACACATGGAGTGGGTTAGCCAATCCAGCTGTTACCGTCTGAAGAACAGCAAATACATGCAGATATTCCTCTTCACAATAGACTGAAATATACAATAAAATGAAGGAACCTTGTATTTCTAGGTTCCAACATGTCCAATGGGTGCCCCCTCCATTCTTTTGAATTATATCATATGCAAGTTATGCCCCTGTGACCTGGAACCCGGCTTTGTTGAGACCTGTACCGGGAACGTACAAAGTGGTGGCACACTTTTGCATGTAGGAATAGAAAATAAACAACAAACTCCCATTTATTCTCTCTCTCTCCTTTCCTCCTCCTGCCTCCTTCCCTTTCTCCTTCTTCTCTTTTTTCTTTTTTTAGGTCCAGGGACCCTTTTTAATGAAGACACATTGTACAATGCAGTACCTGTTTTTGAATAATAATAAACATTATTCGCCCCGAATGGTTGAGAAATAATGTACGTTCGATGCTTTTGCCTCAAGTTTATTTATCAAATCAAGGTTGCCTTTTATCAAGGTTGCCTTTTATCAAGGTTGTATTTTATCAAAACGAATATCATCAACTCGTTGGGAGGGGAACTCAATCGCGACAGGGATAAGTAACGGGGTTGATGTACCGAACTGCGACTCAAACGCTAGGGTCATTCGGCGTAGAGGTTCCTCTCAGTGAGCCATAAAGGTCATTCAGTGAAAACTTCCAGACCCACAAGTGCGTTACAGACTTCTTGTCAAATAATCATGGTCATCATACACGACACCGCAGTCTAATTTAGCCATTCAAGCGTCTGCGTGTGCTCGGTCGCCGGCCACTCTAGATTAAAATGCAATGTGCTTAATCAGGTATCGAGTTACAACCTATTTGAATGGACATTTCTTAAATGCGAGCAGGAAGAATAGTTACAAAAATAGACTTCACGTGGGAAGTGGAACCCTAATTCATGAGAAAGTAATAAAAGTCAAAATGCGCTCAAGTCCACATGGTAATCAAAACACATTGAAAACAACGTATTAACTAGTAGATAACTACAATATGATATGCATATGACAAACGCCTGTAGAACCCTTTAATGTTCAGGGGTCATACAAATATTGATTACATTAAAAACCAAAACTATGATTTATTGACAATAAATTACTATTGGTTTATGGATATGATATCCTCGAATGTGGACATAGCGAAATCTGACACCAGTTTACAGATTTATTATCATCTTCGAATAAAAAACTCTAGGAAACTACATGAAAAATATATCCCTGATGTCATTATTTTTGCCAATACAACACGGTATAGAGGGAAGTATTCTGTGAAACATCCCGATATAAACCATGTTGTATTTGTTTTACTATACCTCATAAATATGCTAGGCCTGACCGAATATTCTGCATAGACTGGGTGCAAAATTCCCCTCATTGGTACTCGGCCCGTTGTACCAGTGTGTCGGTGTACCGTGTGTAACTAAACATAAGTCACTGTGGTATCAGGATTTTAAAATATCAAGATCCTTGGTACAAAACGAACGTCAAACCACCGGCGTCTGCTCTGAAAACGTCATTTTTAACCAATAACCGTGTTGCCAACGGAAACCATGTTCGTCCCAAAATGTAAAGTTCATATATTACGTAGTGCGCTGAATTGTGGCGTGTGAGGATGATAAAGGATGCGGGTAGTACATCGGTGGATCAGTAATTATCTTAAAATAATATTAATGAGGTATAGTAATTATATTTAATAATTTCTAAATCAAGTTTCGAGAAAACTGGGGGAGACTCTATCTGCGGTTAAGTAATGATTCAAGTAATCATGGAAAGTTCGAGACATCAGAAACGGAATAAAACTACCAACGATGATGAAGGGTAGTCGGACAGATACGTCTCCATCATCACTCTTCATCATCCTTCGGCTGCGGAGCAGGCGACCACAAGTTTTCTCCAAGCACGGCGATCTGTATATAGCAAGAGTGGCTATCTGACGTTCTTGAAACATGCCTTCATTGTCACCAAGTAAGCGATGTATGTACTTCAAGTATGATGTGCTTGGACGATCAGGTCTCCTTCGGCCATGTGTTGGTATGTAAGTGGCATATATTCTTGCAGGCTCTTCATCAGGGAGATGGAGAATATGTCCAAGGAATCTCAGCTGGCGACTTTTTACACGGTTGATAAGAGGCTCAGTCTTGATCATGTCATAAATGATGGTGTTTGGGACATGGTCCATGCGTTTGATGTTAAGCATTATCCTGTAGCAAGAGGTAGCGTAGACATTTATTTTGCCCTCTATATCTTGAGATATCACCCAGGATTCACAGCCATACAGAAAAAAAATCGTCACACAGGTGGTGCTAAATAATTTCACTTTTGTTGCGATAGCTACTTGAGGACTCCTCCACATGTGTTAATGCGCACCATGCCAATGCCCTGCGTCTTTTAAGGTCACTTGCACCCGATGCCATCATAGAGCCCAGATATCTGAAATCCGTCACAGTAGCGTAGACAGAGGGGGGGGGGGGGGGGGGGGGGGGGGGGGGGGGGGGGGGGCAGAGGGGGCGGTCGCCCCCCCCCCCCCCAATATTAGAGTCGTGTCGGTTGAGACTCGACACTGTCGGTCGAGATTGGCACTGTCGGGTAGCTGACCCATTTTTCAGAAATAGTTGTACAATGTGTACCTAATAGTCTCCAAATGTCTACAGTAGTGGGCTAAATAAAGGAAAATTGTATACAGAAAACTGTTTAAAACCTTGAACTGTGCGATATTTTTGTGACTGTGCGAATTTTTTGGCTGAGCGATTGTTTCTGACCGTGTGAAATTTTGTGACCGTGACAATTTTTTTGACTCCAACAAATTTTTGGCTGTGCGATTTTTTTTTTTTTGACCGTGCGAATTTTTTTGACTCCTACCCCCCCCCCCCCCCCCCCCCCCCCCACCCCCCCCACTTACGTGAAATTCACGAGGTGACTGCAAAATAATGTGGGGTAACCTTTTACGAAAATGTCACTGCACTGTCGGTTCACTTTCATTTCTCGCCCCCCAATATGAAATACCTGGCTACGCTACTGATCCGTCACATGGCTGATGGTTTCCTCATAGACCTGTAGTGTTGGGTGAAGATTGCAGTTGGCCGTCATATACTCTGTTTTGGGAACGCTAATGATGAGGCCAAGGTCTTTTGCTGCTGCAGCCGTTTTTGTCAGCTGGGTCTGAGCTCGTGGAATTGTGGTCTCAAGTAAGGCAATATCATCAACAAAATCAAGGTCGTTTAGAACAACGGCGGGATGACGTCTAGAGCGACGCTGGTGTGTCACAACTCCTGAGTCAAGGTCAGATGTGGCCTTCTTTAATAGGTAGTCTACCAGTATCACAAATAGGAATGGAGCTGGGACATCACCTTGTAGCACTCCAGTGGAGACAGCAAAAGGATCTGAGATGCTGCCATCTACCATCACAGCACTTCTCGAGTTGTTGTACAGCACACCTGGCATCGACAAAAGGTTTTGGTATTCTGTAATGTCGCAGCACTGCAAACATGACTTTCCTGTTTATTGAGGCGAAAGCTTTCTTGAAGTCTATGAATGTGACTGTGAGAGTTTAGCAGGATCTTGTTATACACCTTGGCTGCAATTGACAGTAGCGACATTCCTCTATAATTTGTCATTAGAGATAGATCCCCCTTCTTTGGTAGAGGTACAATAACGCTGGTGGTCTATTGGTTGGGTGGTTTAAGGGTAGTGTAGACTTCTATGCAAATTCCATGGACAACATTGACCAAAGCTTCACCGCCATCTTGGAGTGCTTCTGATGTGATTGCACAGTCAAGACCTGCAGCTTTGTTGGGCTTCATTTTACTTATTGCTTCCTGAGTCTCTTCAAGTGTTGGTGGGTTAATTAGGATTGGTAGATCCTGAGCAGAAGTGATTTGATGGAGTTTGACCGCTGTCATTATTTAGCAATGAACTGAAGTACTTCCTTCATTCGGCAAGCAGGTCTTTGTCATTTTTTGGAGGTAGTACCATCTCTTTTCTTAACCTTGACACTGGATTTTCTGTATTTCCCAGAGAGATCATGGATGATTTTCCAAGTGGTGGAATAGTCGCCCTTTGAGTCAGCCAGTTGAAGATCTTCCATTTGTTTGTTGAGCATGGGTGATTTGTCTGCTTTGTATGAAGCATTCAAATGAGTATTACGAATGAGGATTTCGAATCTGTTTGACAGCTCAATCTGAAATAGCTCTTTCGTGCCAGCATTCTCCAACATCACTGCGAATTGAAAATCTGGTGAAACCCAAGTATGTCACTGGTTACAACTGTAAGGAAGAGGCGTATTATAGCCAACGGTTGAAATAGGTATGTTATAGTACGCGTATGAGACTACCTAATCAATCGCTGTGGACCCTATGTGTACATTGATCAAAGGAATCTTTTGACTAACTCTGACGGTCATTAGTCATTTCCTCGAGACAAGATACATTTTAAGTGAAATGAGTAAAAATTAACATTTTGACCCCAGTGACCTCTTCTTGACATTTGACCACAAGGTTATGATTGACTTCTTTTCTTGTCTTATCAATCTTCATATTACATGTCACTTTTATTCGCTGTAATCAGCATATGTACATAGACCCTATAAATCTTTTGACGAATATGTTGACTAATTCTGAAAATTCTAGGTCATTTCACTAAATTGCAAGGGTGTTTTAAGTGAAAATCACGTTTTGACCTCTAGTGACCTGTGTGTGACCGTTAACCCCTATGCCTTCTGGCCTGAGTAGTGGTATCTGCTCTGGCCGTTCGGACCTTCGGACGCAGATTTTGACGTGGGGGTCATTTTGATATGTAATCAATGCAGTTTTTGTTGAAAATTCGTGATTTAAAGGGAAAAAATGAATACATTATATTAATAGCACAGTCTAGTTTTTGAAAATTAGTTGGATAGATCTGAAGTTATGGTCATGAAAAGATTACATGTTCCTAATAATTTCATATTCCCCATTTGGTCCATAGCTGGCTATTAATAGCTTCAACCTTCGAAAATAAGTTGGTGGAGCAGCAAACCCAAAATGTTAAGTTTATCATTTGTTATGTTATAAAAATTATACTTTGAACTTCAATTTGTAATAAAAACTAGTGCTGTTTCAGATTTAATAAAATAAAAAGTTCAAATTTCGAGAAAAATCACGATATAGTATTGTTAGATCAGATTTTAGTTTTAAAAATGAGCCCAATGCGGACTTTAGATAACCTCATGTGGGAACACTCTAGTGTTTTTTAGTCAAGCAGTAACTGTCGCTGGGCCAAGCAAGCCTGCAAGCATAGACGGTAAATGCCGCAAGCAAGTTCCCCAGCATGTGGGCGTGTTGTTGATGGACGCTGGTCTGCCAATTTCTAGCTTTGAACTTCAATTTGTTATAAAAAGTAGTGCTTAGTTATTCAAATTTATAAAATAAAAGGTTTAAATTTTGACAAAAGTCGCAATATAGCATTTTTAGAGGAGATTTTAGTTTCAATTATTTACCAATTTGGCTACTTGGGGCGTCGATTGGATTACTAGTATCTTGGCTTGTCAAACTGTCGAGAAATATATTCCAAAGTGGCATAGCAAAATATAGAGGGACGTAGAACCTTATGTGGAGAAAACATTTCTAACAAACGGCATCACGGCGTATTATTATGGGATGTATTTCGACCCATGATCTTGTTGCCGTGTGTGTTGCTATGTTTCCTTTGTGTGATCGTGTAGTAAGGCTTTCGATACGTTCCCAAAGCACCCGATCCTTTTATTGTACGCCTTCAACAGCGATGTTGAGTTTATCTATGTACCTCGATTACGGTGGCAATTCAAAGGGGAAAAGTTTGTAGTTTGCTATCAAATTTCATGCACAAAATATTGTTAATTTCAACAATAAAAAACCTGTCGAAAAATCTGCTCGTACCAAAAAGGTAATAATTTGCTTATTGTTCGCTCGATTTCGTCGGTCGAAACGGCAGAAGAATTGCCAAGATGTCATACAGGGTGTCGATAAGCATGCGCATACACCAACATTTTGACGTTTCGGAACAATTGGTGCATTGAGAGTTCAGTGTTGTACGTCAGACTGTTGGTTTTATATATACTACAATGTTTAGCATCGTTACCCTGCTGTACACTAAATGAGTTGTTTCTTTTGTTGACTTGTTTCACGGGGCTGGGGTTCAAAATTGCTACCTACTATAGTACAAGGCGTCAACATTGACATTGATTCTATAAAGTTGACAAGCATACCAACTAGGCTATGTAGAAACATTGTGGTCATCAAAACCAGTGATTGAGGTGAATAAATGGAAATGTACTCACCAACTCACGTTTCATCTGACCTGATCAGTCAGATTTCATCAGAGTTGTGATCAACTGTTTACAGCAGCGAATTAATTCAGAAGAGCGTCTCGCGCAAAATACTCGCATGGCGTTATACAGCGCGCAATGACGCAGTGATTGTATGCGTGACGCTTGCGTATGTCGCGCTTATACGCTTGGAATACGTTTGTTCGCGGATAAATAAATGAACTATAGCAACCAAAAGTCTCAGGACACATTGCATGCTACAATTTTGTGGGATGAAATGAGCTGATGTTGCAGGAAACATGAATTTATTAATGAGAAGAGATTCAGCAACACATTTGTTCTACTCATAGTGAAAGATTACAGATCAGATTTAATGGGATGATTTTGACACAATAACCAAGTGTCCTAAGACTTTTGGTTGCTAGTGTATGATAGGTCAGGCTACTGGGGACAGGATTGTTTTATTTTTCCTTTAATATTTCCGGTCCAACACAACAAAAAGCTTATAATTATCTTATGGTGCGCGTCTGTTATAGATTGTCAATCCTTCCTCCTGAAAAGAGAGCTTGATGAGATGTGTCGTAAAGTTCAAATGAATAGATCACCCGCCAAATCAGGTTGGGACGCGGGTGTCATCAAAACGTGCTGAACACATAATCCGCAAACAATTCCCTTTCACCTCGTTGCCATGGTCACCGAATTTTGTCACTTATGCCGCATCTCTGAATAGATAAGGGCTATTGAATTTGAGTCCTAATGTATTGGGAAAATCACGATGGTAAACAGCCACAACTGGGTCAGACGACCGAAACCATACAACATTACAAAAGCCCATGCATATATTGCTTGGAGTTCATACGTAGGCTGTCAGAATTCAAACTAAAAGAGAATTATAAATGAATTAGAATATAACGTGAATAGGGCGAAGCTGTATCCCGGCTCGTATTAAATAACACGTTTCTTTGTTTGATGAAATTTGGACACGATTGCTTCATAGATGAGGTTATATGTTGGCCGGAAGAGTATAGTTGAAGTTCAGTACATGTAATTACAAATTCCGTCATTGGCTATTTACTTTCGGTTTTTAAATGGATAGTATTTCATGAAATATGTTTGAACTTTAATCGCAGCATTTTAAAGGGCAGATGTTTGATTCGAGAGGTGTTTGCTAGGCAGGAGCAAAGGATTGTTTGATGATGATAGAAAACGAAGTTTTAATCTTCATTTAGGTTTCAGGACGAGGAAGGCCACGGCATTTGATCAAAGGGGAATATCCGATTAATTTCGTCAAAATAGCGGGTCGTGCCATCTAGTGTGGGTGGGGTGTCAGGATTTAGATAAAAATACAGTAAGTATTAAGCATAAATAGCGCTGCCAGTAGATTATGCATTAGGATGACACCCTGGAGATGCCATATCCTATTCAGCTGGTAATTAGTATAGGCTTTCATGACAAGAATACACAACAAGTAGAAAGGTTTAAATTGGTACGCAAGTTCTCGTCAGATCAGTGTCTGTTTGCATCGGTCCTGATGAGACGTCAAGTTCTCGTCAGATCAGTGTCTGTTTGCATCAGTCCTGATGAGATGTCAAGTTCTCGTCAGATCAGTGTCTGTTTGCATCAGTCCTGATGAGACGTCAAATTATTGAATTTATTTACCATATTTGGAATCACCATGAGAAAGTACAAACATGCTTAGTATTGGTTCAGTAATCCTTGAGATAGACTTTGAAAATTAGAAGAGGTTTCTGAAAAATCTGATTTTTTATATGGTAAAACTAGTAATAGCCGCGTTGAAATTGTTTAACTTTCCACGCGGCTAGCTAAAAAGCTGTTTCGCCGTTCCACTAAATTATAAAAGCATTTAAAAGTGGTCATCATAAATGCTTGTTGGCACTCATTAGAATGAAGCAAGCCGTTCCGCTAAATTACGAAGTACCAACATTGTGTCAATCATAATTCTCTTGATAAGAATTAATAAAAAATCCAGCACGCGGAAGGAGGAGTTTTCGTTATTCTAAAAATTTCTAACAAGTGATCTGTAATTACCTATTTATAAAATATATTTACTATTACCAATACACCCAGGGCCTATTGCCGCAGATAGTGGAAGGACATTTACGGGAAGATACCGTCTCCCCTATCCACATTACATCACCTATCCTCACCCCTCCCTATCACCCTATCCCCTCATCTCATCACCACACTCCATCCCTTCACCCCAGTTTCCATCCCCAAGGCATCTCCCCTAATATCCTCACCCCATCCCCCAGGCCCCACCCGCCCTATTCCCTCACCCCATCTCTTCATCCCCTTACCCAAATTTCCATCCCCAACCGTCTCCCATCCCCTCATTCTCCCCTCCCCCATCCGCATCCCTCCCCACCACAGGGCGGACTTACCCCACACTACTCACGCCGGGGCAGGTTCGCCCTCATGATTGGCAAGCTCGTCCGGCTTCATAGGCAAGTTAAATATTGCAGAAACTATCAGTTATTCCATGTAAAGATTGATTAAAAGTCAACTAGACACAACTATGACAAATCCCCTACATATGAAATGGACACATCATGTGTCCATGTATAATGTTGGGGCGAGTCCGCCCCTTCTTAGCGTGTAATTGGGCATGGGCGGACTCGCCCCCGGCGAAATTGGGCGAACTCGCCCCAGGGCTCAATTTTGTTGTTGTAAATCTCATGGGTATACCTACTAAACACGGAATGGGAAGTTTTTAACTGCATAATATGTTAGGCATCGCCTTACCCTTTGAACGACTGTAAAAGTTAGTACCATCGCTGTAATGTCTTTAGATTAATGCAATATTTTTAATGACATTTTAAATCCTTATGGGAGATGTATCCGGGTTTAAAGTTTTAATAGTAACTTTGCTATGACCAGTGCAACAAATTACACCAGTCTGATACTTTTTCAACAGTCACGTGACGAGAAACACGTGGTGGCGGACTAGCCCCGCTCTTCCCTACAATAATATAATTTATACAATGTCTTAACCATTACCTTAAAGTGCTAAGAAAATACGCAGTATCTAATTAATTCATTATTCAAGATATTTTGTATTTTACAATTCTCAATGTAATACGTTGTCAAGCAATAGAGACGTTCTGTGTTAGGGATTAGCGGCCATCTTAGAGGTAACACTAAGCTCTATTTAAATAACTCGTGGCTAGAATGCACATTGTTGTTCCGAGTCATCTTAACATTTCAAGTACAGGTTATCCCAATGTTGAGGTCATTTACCCAGTTGTATTGAATGAGGAGGGTTGGAAGTTGTTGGAAGTTGAAGTTGTGGTTCCGAACTATGGACAAACACCTTTGTGTTGGCAGCTAACCTAAAACACGGAATGTCTCTATAGGTACAGCCACTAAAACGTCGGTGATTAAAACGCTGAGCATACTCCACACCGTTCGACCGCTAAGGGCGCACAGCACTAACTCACTTCTCGTTTCGTGTAATAGTAGTAAGTTACGGCAAAAAAACAAAAACCGATTTTGTGATAAATTGGTGTCCTTTGAGAATCATTTTGGCGTGAGGGTAGCATGTTATAAATAAATGAAAGATATTGCAAACTGTTGATTTTCGATTTTTCAGAAAATTTATCACGTGCATGCCAGATTCGCTGCACCATGAGCTGGGTCATTAGGTGTATTGACTTTTCTCTCGTTGGTTTTTATTGACATAAATCCTTATAGACAACAATTTACAAAGGAAATGGGAGGAGTAGTTTTTTTGAGATATGTCGACTTTTTCGGCCGTTTAATTGAGAATCGATGACCTCGATCATGGTGCGTGGTTTGTGCCATGTGGATGAATACACTTGCTCGGAGGCGGTCACAAGGCGAACGCCCAGGCTGAAAATAGGGTGGCCCTGTTTAAATGATCATGGAAGACGTAACAGTTTTTGAATGCCATTGCCATGCAATTCAACATTGCTATCCACCACGGCAGCACATAATTAGCAGCATCCAACTAAAAACCATCTTTTGGTTCGTTAACATACAAAACCACTCCCACTGAATAAGAATATAGTTGTTTTCGCTAAGATTAAGTATGAGCTGCCATTTTACAGTTCCCGGATGTGCCAAACTCCAGAACATACGGAATTCGTATACGAATACGAGTACACACACAATATAAAAGATGTTTGGTTTTACCTAAACACTAAACACTAAAATAATGGGATAAATTATATTTCACATAAACGGCAACACTTTATCCGAATATCATGATTGACAGTTGAAGTTTTGAAACCAGTTCATGTTGTAGAATATCATGCTCTTTTCACCGCATTTTCTGTGCGACGACAAAATGTTTTTGTACCAAATGCAAAAATTGATATTGTTAATTGTTGATTTAAAGGACCAAAGAACCTGACGTAAACCTAAGGATCAATGATCGACTATCAGTCAATCAGTTTATAATGAAGTTACTTCAATCTAAATGCTGATATTATGGATGTGCGCCTTGAGCCGCGTAGATGAAGCGAAATGATTGTGATGATTTCCTAACTGATCACCTGGAGCGTCCGAAAAAGGATGGATACATACACGTTATAAATCCGAGTTATTATTATTATTATTGTTATTATTATTATTATTAGTGTTATTAGTTATTATCATTATTATTATTATTATTATATGGCCAGTGGCGGCATCAGAATCATACTTTTATTTATTCATTTATTTTGTTTGCGGGGGGGGGGGGGGGGGGGGGGGGGGGGTGATAAATGTTTTAGGGGGAATGAAGAAAAGAAAATGGCTCTCATGCGCGCAAAATGTAGCTGATTTATGCTTAAGTTGCCAAATTTGGTCTGTTTAACCTAATTTGGTAATTTGGTATGTATGTATTGAACGGGGGTTTTTTTGGGGAGGGGGGGGGGGGGGGGTGGGGGAGGGGGCGATGTCCGGCGCCGCCACTGAATTATGGTGCGTCCTTGGTATTGAAGCTTGAAACAAAATGTGCGATTTGCTTATTCGTTGACTGCGTTTGATACCCCAAGTGATTCACCAACATTCTTCACTATAACCATTTACCTCACATTGGACCTCTACGTGACTTGACCCAGTATTGCTGGCATTACCAAAATTAGAAATTACCGAGAGATTCACCGTGCGTGTTAACAGAGGGGTAGAAAATAGATTGATGACTGGTACTAAATAATGACACAGAAAGATGACTCCCTGTTCAATTATATTCTGTTGAGGTGTCTGTGATATTGTCATTCAGCTCAGCCGTCTACCTCTAGTTTGTCAATAAACCATGACGTTGAAACTGTCCATTTCTGATACATCCTGTCGAAGAACACACACATATTCGGCGGTGTCCTATGTCGGTCACTGATGGTATTTGCTTAAAGTGCAATGGGCATTAAACATGTTTGATATAGTGTATAATTGTCTGTGTACTTCTAAACAAGACGTATCAACGTTTTTCCGTGATCATTATGTGGACATTTGCGGCTACAAGCTTGTTTTTCATTTGATGATCACTTCCTCTTCCTTCGAATGCTGATGACAGGGGCGCTGCTGATTCGTGGCACTGTCCTGTATTGTGGAGAATGGTATTGGTTGGTCTCAAGCTATATTCTAGAATTTGTTTGCTGAACATGTTATTTTTCTTTTACGGGAAAGAACTTTAACACACTTTATTTGATAACACTTGAGAAGAAACTATTGTAAGTACAAGACTAATTTGTGTTTTAAATGTGTATTTTAAACTACCATTTTGTGCAAATTTTGGACAAGTTCACAAGAACATTTGGATGGTATTTTCACAACAACAAAAATGTATCTATTTGGAATTACTTTTGGAATTTTCATTGAGAGAAAATGTATAGTTGGAGATAAGCTTTGTTTATACAAATGTATGGACATTTCACCTAGGTTTTCTAATTGAAAAATACCAGTTGCATACAGACTAATTTCATAATCAAAAATGTTTTGCTTTGATGTGTACATAAAAGTTTGATAAAGTTTGAAGATCAAAACTTCCATCAGTTTAAATTGATTCATCAACACTATGATTTGAGTATTTTAAAGATTTGAAACATTGAAAAGGTATCATTTTCAAACAAGACAGAGTCTAATGTATATGTTGGTTAATTTTGTACTAAGGTTCATGTTTGTGACAGGTATCAAAAGTAATGTAATTTTGTACACAAATGTTGGTGATGAAACCTGCCTTCCCTCAAGTTGTTATTGTAAGAAAAACATGCAAATACAAAAAGGGGATATATTTTGGAATCTGACACTTTATGAAGAAATTTCAATAGTCATGATATTAAGATTCAAAATTCTGTAATGTTTTGGGTCACTCATTTCTATTCAATGCAGTGTCACCTTTTTCTTTGGGTTTTGAAGAGAGAGCGGATACAAGGACCGAAAAGACGAGTGCCATAATTCGCCACACTCGATGTCGGACGAACCATGGACGAGAGACGCTGATGAAGCCAGGATACAAAAATGAAAGAGTCCGCTTGTATAGACAGTATTAAACATTTACCCTTTGTGTTAAAAACACAATTGCTTTGACTCTTATAAAATATTGTGGAAAGTAAGAAATCATCCACAGGTAGATGTAACACAATTGTTTGACAACCTCTCTGGTATGTACCAACCTTTTGTATAACAATCCAGGCACATCGAGATTCAAGGAAAATCAGCATAGAGAAACTTTGTAATATTATTTTCTCTTTTCTACCATATTGTAAATGTGGAATATTATGTTATGTGTGATAACGACAAGAAAACTGCACAGAATAAATTGATTTATATGTATTTACACCTTTTTGAGATATTGTGAATCACTTGATTGGTAATAATTTATTGTATAACTGGATAGTGCTAGGCTAGTCCCGGGACGTAACACATGAATTGAAAATGAATGTACTTGATTAAAAGCACTGTTGAGATACTGCAAGATAAAAGACGAACTATTCCACGTGAATCCGTTAGAACCAAAAGGTTTTGATATTTTGCATATGATTGCGAGCTAAAGGATAATGACTGCGTATCAGTTGTTTAGAGGTAACTGTGAAGAATCACAACATTGTCACTGTGGAATAAAGGAATTGCACGAGGGCATAGGGAAGTTCCTCTAGGGAAATTCCGAGGTGCCAAAGTAAAATGATAATATCCTGGGTTGAACTAGAAGCCCAAATTGTTACTTTTCGGACTGGTTGTGTTAAAATATTCAACTTTGACTTTCAATTTGTTATAAAAACTAGTGATATTTCAAATGTTGTAAAATCAAAAGTTCAAATTTGGAAAAAGAAATCACAATATAATATCCCTAGAGCAGATTTAAGTTTTAAAAATTTGCCCAAAGGGGCTGAAAGTCAACATGTGTGGCAAGAATGATCATGAATGGATATTACGGAGAGTCAGAGGCTACGACTTGATTTCATGTGAAGCCAAATAGCAAATCAATACACTGGAGAAGCGGTAAACCTGTCACTAGTGTGCTGAACAATCATCATTGGAAGCTGCACATGAGCTCAATTTCAGACATGTTGTCCTGGATCTCCGTAAGTGAAATATATTTATGCATATAAGTAAAGGACGGCATTTGATTTGAATGCACGTCGTACCTCGTATATTCATGACGTTTTAAATGTATAATAATAGTAACCTCATAAGTTCTCCTATAGAGTTTAGCCTCCCTAATTATTGTTAATTGAGAACTTCCGTCTTCTTATAATTCCAAAAACAGTAACAGTAATCCTAAAAAAACCCTGAAAACGTATTTGGACCGATTTTCACCACAACCCAAGGCATATACTCAATGGCAAGAACTTTAACGCACATTCTGCTACATTGGAAACTACCTCATCCTTAGACTGTTGAGATCTACCAAAGGGCGGCCGCCCGTTTGGGTTCAAAGCTAATGGGGTATGTTTGATTGATAAGTGTTTCAGATTTAATCTCCCCACTGTGGCTCTCTCTCCTAACTTGATAATAGAAACAGGCACGTAATTACTGTGGATTCGTGATCACTGTCATGCTTGAGACCGATTTCACTCTCAAAATATCACGATCCTGAAATACATTTTATAGGGTGTCATTATTCATCGTACTTTGTGATATACACCCACCTTGCAGTTGAAATGTCAGAGACAAACATTATCACTGTGCAATAAACATATCGGCTTAGTTTATATCAACAAATGTGCAATTAGTTAGGACTTGCAATCGACATATTCCGTTCATGGATACTGAGGTTAGGAAATTGCACGCAAGTTACGTTGTAGCTTTCGTATACAGGCCCCAATTACGCGGGAGAATACTCAAAGTTGCAATTTTGCGCAACTCAGAAAAATGTAAGCGTCAATTTTCTGCAACTTATTGACACTTAATAGTAAATTTGACTGAACTTTGGGCAATTTCATGGAATGCCAATGATTTCAAGCATCGTTTTTGCATTTTCCCTTGTGACGTGGGATCTTCAATACATAGCTTTGTATACAAATCGAAAGTGGTACAATGCAATTCAAAAGCGGACATTTGAAAACGCAAAATAGTTGCGATACCGATGTTTTCATAATGTTGCATTTTTTTTAAAGTTTAGTACAGTAGGCTTATTTTGTAATCCTAATATAAAGCTTTCCTATAGTGGTTAGTCCATTAACGGTATAATCCTACACAGTGTTATAGACAGAAAATTGAAAGCTTATTGAATGTTTGCAAAGGTCGTATACATTTAGTATGACTACGGTTACAGTCGATTTCTTTTGAATTCCAACAGGCAGTGGAATAACCAGAATTTAGAAGTGAGAGCGGGGGAAAAATTGCCAATATGCAGAAAAAGTAGGAGCCGGGCATACATTGCCAATATGCAGACAAATTGGGAACCGGGGCAAACATTACCAATATGCAGACAAATTTGGAACCGGGGCAAACATTGCCAATATGCAGACACAGTGGGAACCGGGCCAAACATTGCCAATATGCAGACACAGTGGGAGCCGGGGCGAACATTGCCAATATGCAGACAAAGTGGGAACCGGGGCGAACATTGCCAATATGCAGACACAGTGGGAACCGGGGCGAACATTGCCAATATGCAGACAAAATGGGAGCCAGGGCAAACATTGCCAATATGCAGACACAGTGGGAACCGGGGCGAACATTGCCAATATGCAGACACAGTGGGAGCCGGGGCGAACATTGCCAATATGCAGACAAAGTGGGAACCGGGGCGAACATTGCCAATATGCAGACAAATTGGGAGCCCTGGCAAACATTGCCAATATGCAGACAAAATGGGTGCCAGGGCAAACATTGCCAATATGCAGACAAATTGGGAACCGGGGAAAACATTGCCAATATGCAGACAAATTGGGAGCCGGCGCAAACATTGCCAATATGCAGACAAAATGGGAGCCGGGGCAAACATTGCCAATATGCAGACACAGTGGGAGCCGGGGCGAACATTGCCAATATGCAGACAAAGTGGGAACCGGGGCGAACATTGCCAATATGCAGACAAATTGGGAGCCGGCGCAAACATTGCCAATATGCAGACAAAATGGGAGCCAGGGCAAACATTGCCAATATGCAGACAAATTGGGAACCGGGGCAAACATTGCCAATATGCAGACAAATTGGGAGCCGGGGAGAACATTGCCAATATGCAGACACAGTGGGAACCGGGGCAAACATTGCCAATATGCAGACACAGTGGGAACCGGGGCGAACATTGCCAAAATGCAGACAAAGTGGGAACCGGGGCAAACATTGCCAATATGAAGACAAATTGGGAGCCGGGGCAAACATTGCCAATATGCAGACAAAATGGGAGCCGGGGCAAACATTGCCAATATGCAGACACAGTGGGAACCGGGCGAACATTGCCAATATGCAGACAAAGTGGGAGCCGGGGCGAACATTGCCAATATGCAGACAAAATGGGAGCCGGGGCAAACATGGCCAATATGCAGACAAAATGGGAGCCGGGGCAAACATTGCCAATATGCAGACACAGTGGGAACCGGGCGAGCATTGCCAATATGCAGACAAAGTGGGAACCATGGCGAACATTGCCAATATGCAGAGAGTACATGGGAGCGGGGACGAACATTGCCAACATCCAGAACAAAGTTACCTTTACATAACATAAGCAGCAATATCGACTGTTGACGCAGGATTTTGACATATGAGCCGAAATATAATCTCATAATTTACACAACTTAATATTGTGCGATTCACCAGGATCAACAAAATATAAATGTCATAACAAAACTAAATCTCGGGAGATGCAACACACGGACCAAACCCAAGGAAAATGATACTTTCAATTTTCTTGGTAGATATAAGCAGGTCAAAGGTTATAAACGTATGGACTTCATAACTGTCTGCTGGGATTCAACAAATGGATCGTATTTCTTACATTTCGAGTGCTTGGAGCGCAGAAGTCTTAAGTGCATTTTTGATGAATTTGAGATTTTGCATAATATGAAAACACTTTGACATTCTCGAGTAAGTGCACACAAAAGCTAGAGTGCAAATGTATCTTTTGCTGGTGAAAATTGGATGGCAACTTCAAATTCCTTATTAACCGACACAGAGTTTCTAGTTTTCAAACACGTTTATCTCAAAATGAACAAAATGCACTTAAGACATCAGCGCTCCAAGCACTCGATTGTTAAACTCAGCCACTTTTGTTCTTATTTGTACACGACAAGGTGAGATTTATAGTTTTCTAAATTATCCTGGCACATTTTCCAGGGGTCGCCCTCTATCCTTGATTTTTGTTTTTGAAAGAAGATTTTCTTGCAGATTTCCATTTTTTTTGTATATCAAGAGCAAATGTAAACAATAGCCCAATAGACATTAACAACGTTAAAGGCACATTAAGTGGTGTTGAAAATTTTAAATGTTTACAAATTTACTTCAGAATTCAAGATGAACATTAAAAATGTTTCTACTAGCTAAAACACAGCAAAACTTGATTAAAACAATATCATCGCTATTTATTGAAAAACGCCCTCTATGCAAATATGGTTCGCGTTATGTATCACGCGTACTGCAGGGGGATACTGTCGGACGTAAAATGCTCGTCCCGCGGGACGAGCATTTTTAAAATCGACGTTTTCTTGTACATAGAGGGCTGATTTTTCTTAATCCTTATAGGTGTAAGTTCATACATGTAATACAATTATAAAAATATACTAATCCCAGTTTTTATCATAATTGAGGGCGCATCCTCCAACACATCTCTTAGTGCCCCTTTAATGAACTGAGTGATCAGTAAACATGCGTAATACAAGAAACAGAAAATATGGGCAGGGGTTAAAAATGCCAATGAAAGTGACATAAAAATAAGATTTAAAAATAATGCCCAAACATTTGGCCCAAAGTATCGTACGTAGTTTAACACGGTTTTAAGCTAAACACGCGTAAAAGTTTAGACACATCGTTTAACTAGATGTAATTCTCGAAAATGTCTTTAACTTAAATACGCGTCTAACTCACTAATTTTTTTTAACACGGGTATTAGAAGAGCGGCGGCTCCCATAGACACTGTACTTAAGCGTGGCACCCCCTCTTGCTCACGACGTAAAGCTAAACAAAATAAGTTTCATTTGATCTTATAATTATTATCCTGAATCATTATGGGTGTAAGATTTGTTGTAGTGTCCTATTTTAAGAGAAATAATTAATCTCAGCGAGTGATTATCAATGAAGAAAGAAAACAGTAGTGGACCAAGGATAGGTTCTTGTGGAACAGAAGCATTTAAGGCAGCAGTGTTGGATGCCTGACCTGACACAACGACATTGGTGGATCTATCGGAATCCATTGTGCCATACTTAGTCGAAAGCTTGTCACTTTGGTTTTTTAGAGAGTTGTTCCAATTTTGTGACAGGATGTTGAAGAGATCGGCTGTGCTATGGCCTGCTCTGAAATCCGAAATGTCTGCTGGAGATCAGTTATTGCTGAGAAGAAATCGTGGAAGTTGTTTCTGCACGACAGCTTCTATGATCTTGCTGATATTGTTTAGCAGTCAGCAGATGGGACGATACTTTGATGGTTCAGCCTTGGAACTTATATTGTGAATTGGGGTGACAGAGCCTGTTTTCCATAGTTAGGACACGCACCATGGGTGAAGCCAAGGTTAAACAGCCTACGCAGTGTACTGGTGAGTTCAGCACAACGTATTGAGAACTTTGGTGGTTGGGATCAGGTATGGTCCAGTGGCTTTATCTGGATTGAGATGCTTTAGCAGTTTTCGAACATCTTTCGAACAACAGGGCTTGACACATATTTGTTCAACATATTTGTTGTTAAAGATTGGACATTTGGACCAGGTCTTTAGCTCCTTGGAGTCTACATTTTCCCGCAAATGTCTGACAAAAAGCTTCTGCGTTGTCCCTTGCTGTAAACAAACAATGAAATACAAAATTTTTCATATTTCAGGCATGTAAAAAAGTGAAGCAGTACATCATTCGGATTTTTTCCCATCCAGTTCGTGTCACTTGAGCAACATTGCAGACGACACAAGTCACCTACATTTCAACTACAGCGCCATGGTGTGCTCTCAACAGTGTGGCCTCTTATCGGCAAGCGGAATTTTAGCCCCTGGTTCCAGTATTTATGATTAAAGCTAGTTTGATTACAACTACATGGATACGGTAATTCCTTTAGAATATCATTTAGTTGCGATAAATCTGCAGGTATTGTATACAGACATGTGGTACTGAATCATGCTTTGGGTAGGGGTTAACCACACTTTGACAATAAGTTTTTCAAATATCTTCTTCTTTCAGAAACTGGATTTTGTAACATTGTGTACAGGTAGACACATTTTTGAAAACATTGATCCACGTTAACACAAATCATTGCAATGTTTCCAATGAATAAAATGTGGTCATATTCCCTTCTCGTACACAGACGACTTCCTTCCTGGTATACATCTATGGTCGAGCATCAACCCACATGAGGACATGTAAAGGGTTCAACAAAACAAAGTATACCACTTTGTTTATGTCATTTTCAGTAACATTCAATTTGTTTTGACCAAACAGGCTAGATAGGCATTTACATGAATCTTTTAGGCATAATTTGATACCAAATTTGCCCCCTTACAACAAAGATAAACCGTGGCATAAATGAGATTGGATCAAGACTATTCTTTTCTCATGTCTGAAGGCTGACAGCAAAATTAACTTTATTTGTTGGGAGTGGCTGTTTTTAATAATAATTCAACCAGCATGCTTATATAGGCTTTTTAAGCCTGGCCCGAGCAATTTGCTTGAGTCTGGTCCCTTCAGGACCCAAGCGTGTGTCTGAACGGACCGACCGTGTAAACACACAAACAAACAAACAAACAAATGATTCACCATTCAAAGAAGATTTTTTTTTTCTTCTTTCAAAAGTCTCATTTCCAATACACAGCACAAGAAGAAAGGACCATTTGGATCTCTTTGTGTGTGTATAGCCAGGATTGACGGGCTATCGATCGCACAGTGCATGCGTTGGGTCGTTCGACATTATGTGTGTTAACAATTTGTCCTTTTTTCTCGTGCTGTGTATTGGAAATGAGACTTTTGAAAATATATTTTTTCTTCTTTAAATGGTGTTAATCATGGTATATCTCTGTTGTTAGGGGACAAATTTGGTATCAAATTATGCCTAAAAGATTCATCTAAATGCCTATCTAGTCTTTTTGGTCAAAAAAACTGAATGTTACTCAAAATGACATAAACAAAGTGGTATACTTTCTTTTGTTGAACCCTTTAGATATACACGTTATAGAAAGTATAGAAATTAGAGTCAATCTGAGGGCAAATTATTTATGTCACCATACATGTGAGGACCAAAAGTATGTTATGTATATTGACGTCTAATAGAGTACAGGGCCATACACCCTAAGGGGTAGTGAGGACACTAATTCTATACGTTTTTATGCATGAAAAACCCGAGGACTTGAAAAATGTCCTCACATTTCCGGCTGGTATAGACAAATGTCCTCGGTTTGGCGGGTGCGCAAGTACACACAGATGACGTCCTCCCCCGGTAAACACAGACGATCGACTTCCTCCCCCGGTATACACACCCCACTTCCTCCCCGGTATACACAGACGACTTCCTCCCCGGTATACACAGACGACGTCCTCTCCTGGTATACACAGACGACTTCCTCTCCCCCGGTATACACACACCCCTTCCTCCCCGGTATACACAGACGACTTCTTCCCCGGTATACACAGACGACTTCCTCCCCGGTATACACAGACGACTTCCTCCCCGGTATACACAGACGACTTCCTCCCCGGTATACACAGACGACTTCCTCCCCGGTATACACAGAAGACTTCCTCCCCCGGTATACACAGACGACTTCCTCCACGGTATACACAGACGACTTCTTTCCCGGTATACACAGACGATTTCCTCCCCGGTATACACAGACGACTTCCTCCCCGGTATACACAGACGACTTCCTCCCCGGTATACACAGACGTCTTCCTCCCCGGTATACACAGAAGACTTCCTCCCCGGTATACACAGAAGACTTCCTCCCCCGGTATACACAGACGACTTCCTCCACGGTATACACAGACGACTTCTTTCCCGGTATACACAGACGATTTCCTCCCCGGTATACAAAGAAGACTTCCTCCCCCGGTATACACAGACGACTTCCTCCCCGGTATACACAGACGTCTTCCTCCCCGGTATACATGTCACAGACGACAGATCATTACAGCTCAAAAGCCATCTGCATAGATTTCCATTTACTAAACGACATTCACACGTTTATAACATTTAAAAGTTGTTATTATTGTAAATGTCCCTTAGAAATGAGGCGAGAGTATTGAGGACATGTCAGAATAAATATTCATTGTTTATTTCATCAACAATTCAGGTTCCTTATTAAGAGTGACTACACTAGAATTACGCAGTTGGGGTAAGACGTTTCCAGTCTATCGAACCAACAAATAACTAAAACCATTAGACAGTGAGCAAGAAGCCGTTACACTCAACGAGTTTCAAATAATACTTACAATAATATAATAGCATGCCCCATTTCTGCTAATACCGTATATCTTATCAGTCGACGGAACCTTGTTTAAGAGATTGCCGAGGAACTGAAATTCGGAAAAAAATGAATTGTTTCAATAGGAACCCTGAAGTGTAATAATTTATGGGACAAGGGTTGAATGATTGCGCTAGATAGATATTCGGTTGAAGCAATTTATGTGGTGAGTGGTGCTGATCATTTTGATATGATCTACTACATCGAAATAACCAAATCGTATAATTTTAAACGATAGACGACGAATTAAAGGTAAACGGTTTCAGATTCAGATGGTAGTTAGCATGATAATTGAACTTCATTTGAGTGAAATGTTTGGGAAGGAAGATTATGTGATAGTTTACTTCTTACTTATTTCGTACACGCAAAAATAATGCACGGCATGTGTTGTACTGTTGTGGACAAGCGTAATCAATCTCTAATGTTTACTGAGGTTTAAAATAGACACATGAATTGAAGTCACGATTCTTCATTAAGGTTGACAAATGATATCTTTTAACAGTTCATGTCGTGACAATGATCAGGTGATTGGGCTGGACTAAAAAAAAGTGTTTTGTAACCAATGATTAAATGTCTGCACTTCACATTTAATAAAGTTACACATCTTATCAAGTATTTTCAAGAAACTTATTCGTTTGATTTCAACAAAGCACTGTAAACGAATGGCCCATAAACAGGGTTAAGCTTGTTTACGTGACAATCGTCCAAATGAAAAATGGCTTCCCTTTTTGACTAAGGGGTCATATCCAAACTCTCAAGTGATTTTATAGCGTTTTTATATCGATTTTACCCGGTATTAAAACGGTATTTTTTTCTATTGTTAAAAGCATCGGAAAAAGATCTAGAGCCGCCTCTACTTATCTGGCGTTAACAATAGAACTATTGTAGTACTCTCGATGGCTCAATTAGTGAAGCAGACAGATGAAAGCGCGAGGAAGGTTGTGTTATTAAGCTGACCAGTGCTCTAGTTAATCACCGATCTTTTTCCGATGCTTTTAACAATAGAAAAAAATACCGTTTTAATACCGGGGTAAAATCGGTATAAAAACGCTATAAAATCACTTGAGAGTTTGGATATGGCCCCTAAGAACTGCCGATTCACATCACATTTGATGACAATCTGTATGTCACTCATTCTTTCAAACGTGAATCGACATTGCCCAAGATAGAATCCACACAACTATTTTGAACAACTTTGTACAACGTACAATTTTGGACTAAGTGATAATGTTATGAAGTTTGTTGTTGATTTTGCTTGTAACCCTTCATGCCCTTAATACCATAAAGCCCAACTATCCGAGGACTAGGATATGAACTGTCATGCTGCTAGACCTGGGTTCAAATCCTGCCGGTTTTATCCACATTATTCTGTACATTTATTTCCGCTGATAATTATACCCCGATTCCAACCGAGTGTAACCTTTTTGGTATAACTCATTCTTCTTATTCCAAGTTGTAACTAACGACTTATTGGTTTGGCGAGGCTAGACTAGTAAACATAATCTCTCGGTATGTAAGTGAACAAATCCATCTCCTATTCATTATAGGAGGAAGTGATGGAGGCAAGGAAGACGATCCTAAGCTCTTTAGGCGGACAGATCCAGAGGTAAGACAAAAGTCTTATCTCATCTTATGTGATGAGCTTTTGCAGTAGCCTTGACTTTATGCGAGGATATTATATTCATATAAATAAGACACTGACATTCGTTTTGATGAGCCGTTATATCATATTTTTACGAGCATATTGAAACTTGAGCCATGATATTAATAATAATGGGTATTGAGTTACTGAGGCAACTTTTTATTGTTATTCAGCATACAATGGATTGTATTGGATTCGATAATCAGTTGTACCCGGATGCAGTCACTATATCACAACTGATTTTCCGAAACACTGTTTTAATGCAACCTTCAGCTTCTTAAAAGTAGTACTTAGTAATTCAGATTTTATAATATAAAAGGTTTAAATTTTAACCAAAAAGCCGCGATATAGCATTTTGAGAGGAGATTTTAGTTTCAATTATTAACCCAGTTTTGCTACTTGAAATACTAAAAAAAGCGTGGCAAAACTGTATTGGCTAGACAAAGTCTGGACACGTGTCCATGGGGCGTCGATTGGATTACATCTTGGTCTGTCGATCTATCGAGAAATATATTACAAAGTGGCATAGCAAAACATAGTGGGACGTAGAACCTAATGTGGAGAAAATATATTCTAACAAACGGCATCACGACGTATTATTATGGGATGTTTTTCGACCCATGATCTTGTTGCCGTGTGCGTTGCTATAATGTTTCCTTTGTGGGATCGTGTAGTAAGGCTTTCGATACGTTCCCAAAGCACCGATCCCTTTATTTTACCCCTTCGACAGCGATGTTGAGTTTATTATCTACATTATGTACCACGATTTCGGTGGCAATTTGAAGGGGAAAATGACCCTAACGTGGCCCCATATTGACTCCAAGAAGATGACCTGGCAATGCTGGTAACGTATCAAAGGCTTTAAACCTATTTTAAATACCTATCAGCGTGTTTTTACTGAAGAAAAAAAGCAGGCATATGACTGCTAACAGATTAAAATCCCCCAGTAAAAACACACCACCACCGGCATTTGCCCGCTCATACCGGTTTATTTCTCCTGGATTTTAGATGCCTTTTATCCTTCGAAACCAAGGATAATAGCGGTTGAAACCGGTTAGGAAAAGCAGTCTTTCGTCAGTATAAACACGCACGGTTCCTGCTCAGCGCGTTTGCCTGTGGAAAAGCGGAAGTGGGCACACGATGCACGATCACCTGACAATTAAATGCAAACAGATGTGTATGACCTTTCGCAGGCATTTATTATAATGAGGTCAGCGGCAGCCGGCAAGTTTGTTTATCGAACTGCAATAAAAACACGTCTCTCACACGAGCAACCGGCTTTTATCCTGCTTTTTATAAGACGGGTAAAAGCCGGTTTGCTTAATAAAAACACGCTGTATGTGATTATTGACTAGTCTTTTCAAAGAGCGTGTTTCTGCTGGGCAAGTTACCGCTAATAAACGCTAAGTTTGCCCAGTAGAAACAGGCAGAACCGGGCAATAATCGGTATTTTTGGTAATCCCAAAAACCTTCACAAAGCAGGTTTAGAACCAGCAATAATCGGCAATAATCGGCAATAAACCCAGCAGAAACAGAAAGGTGATTCTTAGCGGTTTGCGCCGTGAACCGTGTCACGCTGGGTTATACACATTATTGTGAAGCAATCTTTTTCAGGTGCGGTGGCATTGTTTGGTTTTACAAAAGTCAAATGTTGTGGCCCATCGACTAGGATCGATAAACTTAGCGGTAACTTTTCGCGAGTAGAAACAGGGGGGATTAAAAACTGACCGATTGAAACTTAGCGTTTATTAGCGCTAACTGTTTGCAGTGTCCCAGCAGAAACACGCTCAAAGTGTATCTCGGCATTATTGTCTATGTTTTTAGCCCAAATGCACCCAAAGTGCTTAAAACTCGGACGCGACGAATTCGACAAACTCGTACGCGACAAATTCAACAAACTCGCGACTGTTCAGGCCTATTGGATATGGTAAACGAAGCATAAATCTGTCCCAGTTAATGGACATTTTTTTGAAGTTTCCTATCAAATTTCATGCATACCATAAAGCCCAACTTTTCGAAGTCTATTTCAGGTGACAGGCGATATTACGGACGGAAAGTTTGTAGACGCCCGGTGCAGAGGACTAGGATATGAACTCTCATGCTGCTGGACCTGGGTTCAAATCATGCCGGTTTTATCCACATTATTCTGTACATTTATTTCCGCTGATAGTTATACCCCGATTCCAACCGAGTGTAACCTTTTTGGTATAACTCATTCTTCTTATTCCAAGTTGTAACTAACGACTTATTGGTTTGGCGAGGCTAGACTAGCAAACATAATCTCTCGGTATGTAAGTGAACAAATCCATCTCCTATTCATTAGGAGGAAGTGATGGAGGCAAGGAAGACGATCCTAAGCTCTTTAGGCGGACGAATCCAGAGGTAAGACAAAAGTCTTATCTCATCTTATGTGATGAGCTTTTGCAGTAGCCTTGACTTTATGCGAGGATATTATATTCATATAAATAAGACACTGACATTCGTTTTGATGAGCCGTTATATCATATTTTTACGAGCATATTGAAACTTGAACCATGATATTAATAATAATGGGTATTGAGTTACTGAGGCAACTTTTTATTGTTATTTAGCATATAATGGATTGTATTGGATTCGATAATCAGTTGTACCCGGATGCAGTCACTATATGACAACTGGTTTTCCGAAACACTGTTTTAATGCAACCTACAGCTTCTTAACTCTTAATTTCCTTTTGTATCGTTGGAAAAAATGTTGATGCTATTTAGAGACTTGTAATATTGTTTTCGGACTCCTCGACCATCGGAATATTTGTTAATATTGTCCTTAAATAAAGCCAAAACCCCGCAAATAACAAGATGACGGACGGCTACTAATGATGATCACGGTTTCATAAATGAGAATGTCAATAACGACCCGAATTTCTTTCTGCGTATCTATTTTGAGGTTTGGTTATAATCAATAATAATAATGTACAAGGTGAATCAAAAAACAGTGTGCACGATTTGAAACGGCCATTTGGCCTTGATTTGTGCATTGAACCATGGAATATTTGTTATCTGTATAATGCGTTATTAATCTAGTTTATTATCCTAAAATATGAAAGAAATCGGCTGATAAATAAGCAAAACTGTGATAAGTTTTTCGCCATTCCTAAGCGATTTACACACAGTAAATTGGTTTTGCTAAAACGGTCATTATAATCACATCAATTGTCAAAATGTTCCTGAAATATTAATTATTTAACTCCAAAGTGTCAAATGAAAAGACAAATCTGATACCTGCATCAGTGACTGCATCAGTGGAGGCACGTGTCAGAGCCGAAGTGACATCCTTGCGCCGAGATGGTGCTCCATATCATCATGCTGCAGTAATATGTCCTAACTATGTTTTCCCATAGGAATGGCAAAAAACAAGGACAGTTTACAAAACGTCTCGCAGTTTGCTTATTTTTCAGTCGATTACTTTCATGGAGGATAAACTAGATTAAAAACGCTTTATACAAACAACAGAAATGCCATGGTTCAATGCACACATCAAGGTCAAATGGTCGTTTCAAATCGTGCACAATGTTTTTTGATTCACCCTGTAGAGTACGTGGTAAATGGATTCCACATAATGTGATACCTCATTCATTAAGAATAGAGGAGATGATTTTGTTATGATCGCTTAAAATGCACCAAATGTTATAATATGTGATTTCATTGCTTATGGATCTCCAATTTGAAAATCAGTCATGCAGTTGTGAAGAATTACAATGCCTATAGCAGTCAGCTGTAGAACGGGGCCCCGTTTCAATTGAGGGCGCTCTATTTAGTGACGCACTGCCGTAATATTTTACACGGTGATTCATCAAGTGACGGAAGTCCGTCGCCCGCCGGAATATGAACAAAAAACACTTTTCAATAGAGGGCGGGCTTTGGAACGGGACTGCGTTTCCAAGGGAACGGCCTCACGTCACAGTAATTTTCAAAATTCATAAAAAGCCGATTTTGCTGATTTTAAACAACATTTTAAATAACTCTCTTATCACAGAGATAACCGTTACAAAGGCATCACTTTTGAATAATATAGGGCTTATATTTAATGTAGATACTATCACACTTACCCTAAAAATGCTATAAAATGGTTTAAACTCGTCTAGTAAATGGTGGTCTCATCGCAGCAAACCGGTCAAAAAGACATCATTTTAGCTTGTGTCGTGTGAAGTTGGGGTCAAAGGTTAAATTAAATCATCGAACTGGATGTCGCAAGGAGTTCTGGTACCTTATTCTGCCCTCAACTCGATGGATAGTTACTCTTTATGCAGATAATTGGGGGTAAAAGGCGAAAATTCAATCATTGCGCAAATTGATAGGTGTGCGTTACATTGGTTTCGTACACCTGTCGTTTTAGAGCGCCCTAAATTGAAACGGGGCCCCGTTCTACAGCTGACTGTATAGTACCATCCAAAATGAACGACTCATCACTGACCGCTTCCACTAGTACACAATGTAAAAAAAAAAATCCAATTGAAAAACGAATTTGTCGAACAAAAGAATATAACGTCAATATATCCACTCACTGGTTGGTCAGGAACTTTCTGGGTTAGCGAATAAGCTTATATAGCGAACCTGCACCTAATACAAAGTCTTTACATACACATTTTCACTGCGGAATCACACGCTAATAAGCAATGCTATCCCATAGAATCTCAATTTTGGTGCAACTTTGTTTTTGTTATTTGTGGTCATTTAAACCATCATATTCATAAGCATGATAAGGGAGCACATCAAAACTCGACCGCGGGGCAACCGCCGGTTCCGCCCGGTTGGACCGCATATATATTATTATTATTATTCATGGTATAGTTTATTGTCATCGCAGCCAGCCGGCTGAATTGGCACAATATTACAAATTACAAAAATACATTAAGAATGCAAGATATACAATAATAGATTTTAAAAACAATAATATCATAAAAGCAAACACCCACCCTTGCATACAACATACACTCCACATTAAAGACCACAATTACCCCCCACACCCCCCACACACACCCCACACCACATACACACTACCCCCTCCCTCCCCAAAAGAAATTGCACATAACATATCATTGTTTAGAACAATAGAAACCGACTGCAACCGCACGGAACCCCACGGAACCAGCGGTTGCCGGGCGGTCGAGTTTTGATGTGCTCCCTAACTTCAAAACTATCTAATCGATTTTTATGAATGAGGTATCAAGAAACGGAGAAGAAATGTGTATGGCCATGTGTTTTGAACTCGCCACCCTTCCCGTTGCATGTCCAGATTTTTACATTTTACACGATCTGAGATTCGAATTAGCACATCGCAATAACTACTTGTTCTACACCATTAAAGGTATTTTCTGAACGGTAATTTCACAAGGAATCCAAATATGCTATTGGACTTTAGATAGGACCTAATGGTAATATGTTGTGATTAAGAATGTTCAAAAATATCGATTGTTTATATTTTGATTAAAGCTCAAAAATATGTTATACCTATCCCAATCATAATTTTACTGTGCATATTAGTTCCTCATGCAATTACCCATCAGAACATAATGGTTGTCAAGGGCAACTTGTTGAAATATACTATATCGTGAAGTGAATGAGCACATACGTTTAAATATCATATTTATTCGAGTTTACAAATATATTAGTTTGGGTATGCATCCTATCCTGATCTATATTGCTATCATCGGTTGAATACTTTTTTAGTTATAGTCATTTATGTAAAACCGATGAATTAGGGCAAGTTCACTGTGTAGCGAATAGGAAGAAAGCCAAGGACAATGCAATCGATTAATGATTACAATTGTTACACAATAGTTGACACCTTTGTTCAAACAGAAACTTATAGAATATAAAACAATCTTTAAAATGAGGCCAAGATCATGTTTGTACCATACGGGGATCAAGAGTTATTGTAAATTGAACGTAGAATTGGGAACATTATCTATATTCCCCATACAAAAATGTACACAGCGCCACTGTCACCGCCGCATAAAGGTGCTACCGCCACCGCCACCACCCCTGACTTTCGAAATATAATCAATCACATCTCAATTAAACAGTTATAGAAATACCTGATTTATTCACACAATGTAGCTAGATAAATAGGCTTTCAAAAGACACCTTAACCATTATATCTCTACCACGTTTAGTTTTTAGTTAATAGAGAGAGATGGATGATTCCTCACCAAAAATGCAATGCCACTACCCTTTTTGGCCGTATCAGATTTTTGGTACTGATTATTGATTTTAGATTAGCCAACATCAAAGCCCGTGGTCTGGAACCTTTTGTGTTAGGTGCATAACCTGTAAAGGTAACGTCTTGATATGCAATTGATGCCACATTAACCTTGGTGATACTGATAGAATAGGGCGATATTTCTCTAACCTTGTAATCCAGCCAAATGACAAAATATAATTTTACATGTCTATCTCCAGGCAGACACTTTCACTAACGATATCGTAGTAACACGATACTTATTCATGACTATCTGTTATCAAGTCATGACATTGCTCTATCAATGTAAAATGTCGTTGACCAGACTCGTGATGATAGCGTTGCTTAATCCAAAGATAATACCCTATGGCTCATCAATCAGTTTTTATCATCTCGTAAGCCGACTGAATGTCAAAATAAAGACAAGACATCTTCTCAAAGAGATTCCGGCTCATTCATAAGGTCAAGTTTATTACGATGTTATTCAAAAAGTTCGTGTTACATAATCGTGTGGCTTAAATAAATATGTCACTCAAATGAAACTTGTTTTTAGCCTTGAATTTCAGCTCGAGGTTACTTATAATAGTCATATGAGGAAAGTCATTATTAGGGTGGTGGTTTGGAATGTTGATATCTTCATGAGGCGACGACCTCGTTCTACAGGTAATGTCGATCGGTCGATCTTTTTCCACAAAAATAATAATAAGAGGGACTGCTCAGGAATATAGCTACAAGAACGACCGAACGGTCAGTCGAATAAAAGTTTAGCCATATTTTGTCAACTATTTGTTTTGGTCGGTATTCATTTACATCTGATTTTGCCCCCCCCCCCCCCCCCCCCACACCCCATTTCTAAAAATGGCTCGGACGAATATATCTCTCAGATTCAGGTTAGGTCGATCGGTCAATCTTTTTCCACAAAAATAATAATAAGAGGGACTGCTCAGGAATATAGCCAAAAGAACGACCGAACGGTCAGTCGAATAAAAGTTTAGCAATTTTTTGACAACTATTTGTTTTGGTCGGTATTCATTTACATCTGATTTTGCCCCCTACCCCATTTCTAAAAATGGCTCGGACGAATATATCTCTCAGATTCAGGTTAGGTCGATCGGTCGATCTTTTTCCACAAAAATAATAATAAGAGGGACTGCTCTGGAATATAGCTACAAGAACGACCGAACGGTCAGTCGAATACAAGTTTAGCCATGTGTTGACAACTATTTGTTTTGGTCGGTATTCATTTACATCTGATTTCCCCCCACCCCATTACTAAAAATGGCTCGGACGAATATATCTCTCAGATTCAGGTTAGGTCGATCGGTCGGTCTTTTTCAACAAAAATAATAATAAGAGGGACTGCTCAGAAATAAAACTACAAGAACGACCGAACGGTCAGTCGAATAAAAGTTTAGCCATATTTTGTCAACTATTTGTTTTGGTCGGTATTCATTTACATCTGATTCCCCCCCCCCCCCACCCCATTTCTAAAAATGGCTCGGACGAATATATCTCTCAGATTCAGGTTAGGTCGATCGGTCGATCTTTTTCCACAAAAATAATAATAAGAGGGACTGCTCAGGAATATAGCTACAAGAACGACCGAACGGTCAGTCGAATAAAAGTTTAGCCATGTTTTGTCAACTATTTCTTTTGGTCGGTATTCATTTACATCTGATTTTGCCCCCCCCCCCCCCACCCCATTTCTAAAAATGGCTCGGACGAACATATCTCTCAGATTCAGGTTAGGTCGATCGGTCGATCTTTTTCCACAAAAATAATAATAAGAGGGACTGCTCAGGAATATAGCTACAAGAACGACCGAACGGTCAGTCGAATAAAAGTTTAGCCATATTTTGTCAACTATTTGTTTTGGTCGGTATTCATTTACATCTGATTTTGCCCCCCCCCCCACCCCATTTCTAAAAATGGCTCGGACGAATATATCTCTCAGATTCAGGTTAGGTCGATCGGTCGATCTTTTTCCACAAAAATAATAATAAGAGGGACTGCTCAGGAATATAGCTACAAGAACGACCGAACGGTCAGTCGAATAAAAGTTTAGCCATATTTTGTCAACTATTTGTTTTGGTCGGTATTCATTTACATCTGATTTTGCCCCCCCCCCCACCCCATTTCTAAAAATGGCTCGGACGAATATATCTCTCAGATTCAGGTTAGGTCGATCGGTCGATCTTTTTCCACAAAAATAATAATAAGAGGGACTGCTCAGGAATATAGCTACAAGAACGACCGAACGGTCAGTCGAATACAAGTTTAGCCATGTTTTGTCAACTATTTCTTTTGGTCGGTATTCATTTACATCTGATTTTGCCCCCCCCCCCCACCTCATTTCTAAAAATGGCTCGGACGAACATATCTCTCAGATTCAGGTTAGGTCGATCGGTCGATCTTTTTCCACAAAAATAATAATAAGAGGGACTGCTCAGGAATATAGCTACAAGAACGACCGAACGGTCAGTCGAATAAAAGTTTAGCCATATTTTGTCAACTATTTGTTTTGGTCGGTATTCATTTACATCTGATTTTGCCCCCCCCCCACCCCATTTCTAAAAATGGCTCGGACGAATATATCTCTCAGATTCAGGTTAGGTCGATCGGTCGATCTTTTCCCACAAAAATAATAATAAGAGGGACTGCTCAGGAATATAGCTACAAGAACGACCGAACGGTCAGTCGAATAAAAGTTTAGCCATATTTTGTCAACTATTTGTTTTGGTCGGTATTCATTTACATCTGATTTTGCCCCCCCCCCCCACCCCATTTCTAAAAATGGCTCGGACGAATATATCTCTCAGATTCAGGTTAGGTCGATCGGTCGATCTTTTTCCACAAAAATAATAATAAGAGGGACTGCTCAGGAATATAGCTACAAGAACGACCGAACGGTCAGTCGAATAAAAGTTTCGCCATGTTTTGACAACTATTTGTTTTGGTCGGTATTCAGTTACATCTAATTTTGTCCCCTCCCCCCCCTCCCACCCCATTTCTAAAAATGGCTCGGACGAACATATCTCTCAGATTCAGGTTAGGTCGATCGGTCGATCTTTTTCCACAAAAATAATAATAAGAGGGACTGCTCAGGAATATAGCTACAAGAACGACCAAACGGTCAGTCGAATAAAAGTTTAGCCATATTTTGTCAACTATTTGTTTTGGTCGGTATTCATTTACATCTGATTTTGCCCCCCCCCCCCCATTTCTAAAAATGGCTCGGACGAATATATCTCTCAGATTCAGGTTAGGTTGATCGGTCGATCTTTTCCCACAAAAATAATAATAAGAGGGACTGCTCAGGAATATAGCTACAAGAACGACCGAACGGTCAGTCGAATAAAAATTTAGCCATATTTTGTCAACTATTTCTTTTGGTCGGTATTCAGTTACATCTAATTTTGTCCCCACCCCATTTCTAAAAATGGCTCGGACGAATATATCTCTCAGATTCAGGTAAGGTCGATCGGTCGATCTTTTTCCACAAAAATAATAATAAGAGGGACTGCTCAGGAATATAGCTACAAGAACGACCAAACGGTCAGTCGAATAAAAGTTTAGCCATATTTTGTCAACTATTTGTTTTGGTCGGTATTCATTTACATCTGATTTTGCCCCCCCCACCCCATTTCTAAAAATGGCTCGGACGAATATATCTCTCAGATTCAGGTTAGGTCGATCGGTCGATCTTTTTCCACAAAAATAATAATAAGAGGGACTGCTCAGGAATATAGCTACAAGAACGACCGAACGGTCAGTCGAATAAAAGTTTAGCCATATTTTGTCAACTATTTGTTTTGGTCGGTATTCAGTTACATCTAATTTTGTCCCCACCCCATTTCTAAAAATGGCTCGGACGAACATATCTCTCAGATTAAGGTTAGGTCGATCGGTCGATCTTTTTCCACAAAAATAATAATAAGAGGGACTGCTTAGAAATAAAGCTACAAGAACGACCAAACGGTCAGTCGAATAAAAGTTTCGCCATGTTTTGACAACTATTTGTTTTGGTCGTTATTTATTTACATCTGATTTTGCCTCCCCCCACGCCCCTTCTAAAAATGGCTCGGTCGGTCCGTAAATACGGGTTTGTTTCGTCGTCTTATCATGCTAATAGAAGATAGTAATACCTTATGACGTGATGCGTCATGTCGCAGGGCGGGGGCGAAAGCGCGCGCGATAGCCAAGTGTGCAGAGTATTTATCAGATCTGACACCACCAAATCTTGCGCGTGGGGAGGGTTTAATTTGGAAACCTATATCTTTTATTTATTAGCCACGTGGGTTCGTCTGCAGGGCAGAACCTGCGTTTTCTACACATTAACGAGCAAACCAATTACACGGGACGACTTCTAAGGTTCACAGTTTATTTTCACTCTCCTTCTTCAATAAATGCTACAAAATATATCACAACATCGGGTTAATTTAAAATGTCCGACAAGTTACAACTTCGTACAAAAACTTTATAATAATTAAGGTTGGGTCAAAGGCCTAAGTCTCAATTGTCACTTGGTCAAATATTTTACAACAGTCCGTCCTCAACTACTACCTCCACTACCACCTCAACCTCCACCTCCACCTCAACCTTATAACACTAAGGTCATACACCGATGTCCTATACAAACAAGTGATTCTTGGTCGATGGTCAAATTAATTCCGAGGGTAAACTCCTGGGTTTTTTTTAGGGCCAGTGACCCGGCCCCCTGGATACGCCAATGCAATGCGTCATGATAATGTGCACATGCCGCCAATATCGACTCCATGGCATCCGATCAGTTTTTCGGTGCGAGATCACTCAGTGACGGCTTTGACCATGAAGGCCAGCCGGGCTAAAAAAATCGAAGAGGAGGGAAAAAGAGAGGGAAGAGAGGAAGAGAAAAGACCCCAGATACGCCACTGCCAACCTGTACATTTGAACTAAATTAATACTACTTAGATAAATCTTTCTCTTCTACAAGCAATCTGAAATGCGCGTTACTTGAAAGTAAAATTTTATGTATCAGCTATTATAGCTGCTATAGATATAGATGCTAAATACACTATGCCAACATACGTGGTCAACATTGAGTCAATTTCAAAGAACAATGGCAAAAGTTTCTCCCACTTCAAACAAACTCCTTTTGTACAATATTTAATTAATTCACTTAAGAATA
The DNA here is from genome assembly GCA_035610835.1 of Ophiura sarsii. NCBI lineage: Eukaryota > Metazoa > Echinodermata > Ophiuroidea > Amphilepidida > Ophiuridae > Ophiura > Ophiura sarsii. Next base: position 67,266,970 of record CM069450.1, on the reverse strand, counting down.
TTGAGACATTCCTTTTTTTTTTTGTAGTGGCTCTTGCTCAAAAGAGTGAAGACTTCAAATAAGCAAACGTGGAGCCGGATCGCAATTATTATTCCTAGTTTGATTGCTTTCGAGAATAATATTGTCGTAGACTAACTATCTTCACGTGTACACTATTACTCTGCGATTCATTTATAATTGAGATCCTTCCTATTCATATCGCTGTTTCTTTATTTGACACTATGATGATTTCATTTACCATGCCGCTCTAGCACTGTTTTTAATGGCACCAGATAGTAGTAAATCAAATCCAATACAGATGAAAGTAGGTCCAAATAAATATGCTTCACGAACCAATTTTTGATAATGTTTGACTGCATTTTTGAACTTGTTGTTAGGGAGTTCCAAAATGATTTGTACTGTGTTTGAAGAAGAAAAAAATAGTTTTGCAAATATTTCACTGTTCAACAGTTCAAATTGATTAAAAATGGATTTTTTGTGTGAATTAATGTTCTTACTTGTCACTTATTAAATGGTGCATGTTGCAGATCGAATCATTAGATGAAATGTATAAATATACAATACAAAGTGTTGCGAAACCAATATAACCATTCTCAGTGCGCATGTATGGAATAATTCAACTAAAAAACTAACCAATGACACCTATGGGAGTTATTCTTAAATTTACCCAAATATGGTTCATTTTATGTTAATGAATTGGGTTATAACCAATCTTTGCCAAGAATTGTTTTAGCGCCGTTCGCGTTGCCTTACCTATATAAGGTATAATTGACCTCAAACTGGGCAACCCGTTACTTGGGGTCATTTACCACGCCCAGGGATTCCCCATTTATCTCTTTAACCAACTGTAGAATGCTCGCAATTCCTCGCATGTGCACATACATACATTTGTTTAAGAACAAGTATCTTACGCTTGTGGAGGAGACGAAAATGGTCGATATCGAGCAAGTTTGGTTGTTCACATCCCATGTAAACTGGGTTGTGTGTTTGTGTATATGCACTGATTTGTTTTGATACTAAAACACTGCGCAAATGAGAAGTATTTGGGCATGTTGAGGACATTTTCGACGATTTAGCTTAGCAAATTTTGATGCAATTTCAGATCTTTGTAACTGCGATGCATCGAGAATTCGTGATCGTATTTATAGTAAGTTGAACATCCTCAAGCTAGGGCGTCCAAGCAAAACGCAATAACACAGGACATTTTGATTTTATGAAGTCCAAAAACCCCGCAGTGTAGCGTGAACCCTGACCAAGTAAGTGTTGCACATTTAACACCAGCGTTTTTGCAGTGTACGAATAGAACACGCGTTAGTACGACTAATAATTCTAGAAAAAGAAACAGTTTATCGTAAACAGTGATACCAAATTGCATTCTCTGCTTTGCTGGCATGTCGGTTACTCAGTGAATAGTTCGGTCAAGATTACTTTACGGACACCTTAATTCAAGTATAAGATTAAAATGTATGCAATTATATGCCATTCTGAAGATATCAAATAAGTTTCTAGACATTTATAAATTGTTTATCACTGGAATTGATTGTGAAGTTTAATTGAAGTGGTTACGACAAGGTAGACCCGGGGGTACACCATATTACCGCAACCTTCCTCTAAGCCTTACGTTACTCTTTAAGGTGCATGGATTTTATGGGGAGTTTTCACTATCTGATTTAAAAGGTGTCGAAGGTATTTGTAAAGAGTGTACATGTACAATCTCATCTAATAATGGAGCTTCATCCGCGATAAATTGTACTATGGTTGAAAACCAATGTGCCAAATTAGACCTTAGACTAAGCCCTTACCGTAGCCACCTTGTTAGAAAAATGCATATGTAACTATCGTTTCAAACAAACACGAATCTCGCGCTGCGCGAGTTTATCAAGTTTTTACACAATCTTTCAGAATGCGCTCCTTGTTATAATCTGTTTTCGGACCACAATGTGTTATGTATACGAGTCATTGACCACGATGAAATGATATGGCTGCTCTACCTAGCCACAAAAGAATTGTTCGTAGCTTCGTTAGAGCATAGAAATAGTAGATACTTATACTAATACTTAACTAATACTAATAATAATACTAATACTTGTTCCATGGTTATAAATAATAGATACAGAAGAAATTATATACCAATAATCCATGATTAATGTTCCAATCACATTGCCGATCTTTAACATTGATTGTTATTTAAATCAGTCTTATCCTAGCTTAGCGTAATGCGATAATGTCACTTGCCGCACTCTGTATAGCCATGGAAATATACACCTATAGCAACAAACTTTGAGGTTGGCTAATTCTAAATAGATAATCGGTACCAAAAATATGAAATGTACATTAAATGAGCAAATTTCTTCTCCGCAGTTTGACAAAATCAAATGGATACTTTTAAAGTTATGGCGATTTCAATGACCGCGCATAACAACAGCAAAGTTGCACTAGGTATAGGAAATCATTGTTTCGTATGACTTTTTTCTTACATGATCTTAAGCGACATACAGTTTTATATTATCAAAAATATTTATTTTCCGGTTAATCTCAATATTGTATTTAACTTTGTTCAATGCAACGAGGGCGCTCTTCAATATGTATTTATCGAAATCGTCAAAACGCCAATAATGATTAAAAGTAGATGTTCTGATTGCTGGCCCGATTTTCAACTGGATGTTTTCTATTTTACATGAAAGGTTATCCTTAAAATTGTCACATTCCAAAGTTTTAGTTGCATAACTCAGGCCCGTCACCAGCTTTTGCCCAAGGGGGGTGCGTTTTCACTAAAATACTGAAAGAAAAGAAATATTTCCGATATTGCAAAATGTACTAAACGTTGCCGCAGGCAGCTAACCACGCCGACGGCGTGGTTATAGGTCATTTGTGTCCCAGGCGGGGGTCCAGGGGGCAGAGCCCCTGGCGGGGGTTCAAAGGTGGCAGAGCCCCCTTGAAGAAAAATTTGACATTTTAGATGTTTGAATGGTGAATTTTACACCTAATTTTAGCACAAAATGTAATTTTTTTGCTCTATGTTTTGTGTACATAAACCGATAATTTTAACAAATTTGTCACAATTGTTTCATAAACTAAGTCGAGAAATAATCACCATGAAAGTCTTTCTGTTCTAACCACCACCACTGCCACTTATTTTTCTCCAATTCCGATAGATCATATAGATCTGTACGATCCACAAACATTTTCTCCGCTGAATTCATTTTGTTATGGTGCGTTCATTTTGTTATGGTGCGTTTCGACGCGGCGGTCCGATTGCAAAATCAAGGAATTTTACTTAACATTTAATCCAATTTACGGTAAGTTTACGTTCGATATTTAGTTTTGGGCATAATAAAACGCACTTCTGTAAACTTTTTTTTTTTTGTTGGTCCAAAACTGCCCGTCACTCAATACGACGGGTTACTTAAGTTTATTATATAAAAGATAATTACCTTTCCTGACCTATGTTGCAAACATATATGACTCGATCACTGGTTGCTATATATACACTACCTGTGTCCCATAAGTAGTGAACTTTAACAGTGCAATTTCCCATATACTTCAATGTAAATTCTTGACTCGGGTCAACAACCATAACTTTAAAATTACAGCATGTATTAATATGAAAGGTTTAGCGTGTTGCTGGTTGCTTAGACATTTATTTTATCGTTTCGCCCCGCACTATTGAACTAGTAGTTATTGCCAGATACAGACGACGCTGGCCACGATTCAAAATTTAGGTTTCCGCATGTCCATCGTCGTCTGGCCAGATAGGTCAAAACATTTATGCCCTCAGCGGCCGTGTCTTTATTTGTGTCTGTAACTGGATTAGCGGAAGGTTCAACATAAAATGCGATAGTCTTAGAAAGCTGAGATAGTTATAGTTATTACTATTAGGTACGAAAGATCTAGTTTATACGATCGCGAGTAGGCCTATAATATTTACAGGGAACCAGCATATTATAAAAAACTGAATTATATACTGGAATATGAGGTTTTTTGGGGGTAAAAATCTCGGAAAAAATCCTCGGGGAAATAATGTCATTGACATCATTTCCCCGGGGATTTTTTCCTAGATTTTTACCCTAAAAAAAAGAAAAAAAAAGAAAGAAGATTTTCAAGGGGGGTGCGTCCGCACCCAACGCACCCCCCCTTCTGACGGCCCTGTAACTCCAATAGTTCTAATTTCAGAAGCACAAGGTCACAAGAATTTTGAGTAGTACACAAACTATAGCTGGTTGTTACCCACAGTAATTCACCACATTTTAGCCTATAATTTATAAATGGAACATTTAAGGCCCCTAAGATTTTACAGATATAATGAGACAAATATGAGGACTCTTCTGATATCAAAATATCATGATGTGAAGAAAAAATCATAGCCAAAAAAAGTGATCGGAACATACACCTTTAATTAATGACATGGCAAATTGTAAGGGATATCATTAAAACTCACCACGTAGGTAAAGTCCTTTGCGCTTTACAAATCAGTGAACGATCGTTTAATTGTGAGAGTAATTGAACGTACCACAACATCCTAATTTGAAAGTAGCAATATATCAATTACTGTAAACAATACCGGATTTTGTCTCAAGTGAACGCAATTTATTTCCGAGAAAACCTTTGTTGTTAATATTGAAATTATATTTCCTAACGATATAGGTCACTAATCCATACCGAGTGCACGCTATCTAGACCAGGCTTTCTCAACTAGATGTACTGATGCGCCACATTTTTGTAACCAACTTGTTGAAGCCCCACTTTGTCATATTTGTTTAGAATTTACAATGGCAAAATTTCCTTAATAACATTAATTTTAAAAATATTTTAACATATATGTAGGCAGCATAATAAGTAATATTACTCTTTTGAGGGCACATGCGCACGTAGCGCGAGAAAAATTGATGTATTTATACATCTGACTGTCATAGGCCTATGAAATCTGGCTATATCATGATATGATTTTTTTATAAAACAAATTTTAACCACTATCGCGCCACTTATGATGCCTTGATGCGCCACAAGTGGCGCGCGCGCCACCAGTTGAGAATGCCTGATCTAGACAGTCTTACGGGGAATCGTAATTCGTAAGAGAGAGGCGCAATGGAAATTGATAACATTATTTTAATCAATTAGCAGTCATGAGATTTTAGCTCATGCCCTTTTTATTTCTTTATACTCACACTATTATCATAATTAGACATGCACTTGAGATACGGATATTTCATAATTTCAACAATTATTTTGGGTTTTTCAGCAGATGTGTAGCGGCGATTTTAAATATTCTTACATTATTTATAAAGTATTTATGTATTAGGTAAAAGTTCCATCTATCTACTCCATAAATTTATCGATACTATATCGAGGCTCGATACGTTTTGGGCTCGATATTTTCAAAGTTGAGGCTCGATAAAATAGAAACTGCAGCTCGATATACCGGCTGGTTCAAAAAAAAGTTGACCCAAGTTCAAGGTAAATTTTTAACCACATTTGAGTTTTCAGAGAATTTGTGTTTACTTAGTTTTGATCAGCAGTAAGTTTTGATATTATCCTGAAAAAATGGTACATTCTTCAGATAATGAATGGTTCATTAGGCTAATGAAATATGATTCCCAGTTTCCCGTTTTATATTTTTAAAAGAGTGGGTAGGTGTCTATTTCATTATTCATTATTCATTATTTCACTCAATTTCATTATTGCATCTGAAAAGGAGTGTTAAATACTAACTACCTATTGATTTGTATATATTACACCTTAATTAACACTTTAACACTTTGAAAAACAATTAAGGAAGCATTTGTAGATGTGTTATTGAAAATGTCAACAAATCTGTCTGAAATATTGCAACGTCAATTACATCTGAAATCTGAGTAGGTAATGCAAACAATTTCATTATCAACCATATACCATGACACCACTGCCATAAAAATCCCTTAAAATCAACAGGGAGATATGCCTGGTATTTTGAGCCACTAAAAGTTTTGATTTTTATTGAAGTTTGTCAGAAAATGTAATTTTGCACAAAATAATGAAAGTTTTGGTAGAATTTGGTAAAGTTGGGTCCGTAGGGAAACGGGAAACTGGAGATTACATTATACTAGCCTTACAGAAAGCATGCACAAAACTGCCTTGTCCACGGGAGCGTCCTTTTAGTAGATATGGAATGTACAAAGTGGACTGACACACGATTATTGGTCACATATTGTAAAAAAGGAGAGGAAGAAAAAAGGAGAGGAAGAAAAAAGGAAACATCTGAAACACCTGTCTTGTGCTTGAAATTACCTACCTACGTACCTAACGTTTCTTTGTTGAATGTGAATGGCACATAAGCATAGAGATTGGAATACTTTGTCAGGGCGGGCTTTTCAATTCTAAAACTTGAGCATGCTGTTTCGTTGAAGACAAAAATTAAATGACGCTCCCGTGGACAAGTCAGTTTTGTACATGTTTTCTGTAATAAACCATATCTGAAGAACCAAACAAGCTAAACGTGCCATCTGTTCAGGATAATTTCAAAACTTACTGCTGATTAAGATTTAGTAAACACTTCAAATGTGGTTGAAAAATTACTTTGAAATTGGGTCAATTTTTTTTGAACCACCCGGTATAAAGCTCGATACGGTGGCCATGCCATGAATCAATAATACCCGGGGTATTTCAAGTAAACATACCAAGAATATGATAAATGTTTATATTAAATTTCGAATCCTGAGTTACGAATCGTAGCCTATAGGATGTCGCCGCCACGGTCTAAAGGAGGTGGAAGATTTCTGCTTTGTGTATTACATTTGTTACATGTGACATGTGTATGATTGTCTGGAACAGGATTCAACATGTCCAACTTACGCCCCATTCAGCCAAAACGTTGCTTTCATATAGGGGTAACGTGGAAGTCGGAACAGATTGAATTTCATAGAATTTTGGGAAAAAGCACATATCTCCCGTTTGGAAAAACTAATTTGACTAAAATAAAATTTAGTATAGCCAATAATGTGTTCTTGCTGTGTATTTCATTAACATGATTAATGTATTCATTTTTTGTTTTTGGAACTGGTTTAAAAAATCGGTGAAATCGGAACCTGAATATTTTGATTCACCCTGTATAATGCAGGGCTGTCAACTCTCCCGCATTAGGTGGGAGTCTCCCGCATAGACACTCTTTCTCCCGCACTCCCGCCTAGCATATAAAATATCCCGCCTCAACAAAATTACCTCAATTAAAATGTGTATCAACACCTTTATACTAGCTTCCGTCGGTACATTTGCGATTTTGACGATGCAATTTTCGTGCGGATTTGAGGAAAACATCATCGCTACCCCCCCCCCCCCCCCCCCCCACCACTTGGTGATTCCAAATATGGTGATAAAATTGAATTATTTTGATAACACTTTTGAAACATTTTGTGAAATTTTGGAACCGTCGTCTGCAGACGGCTGCCACATGGAAAGTGTTAAACATTTTAATGTTAAAAGAGGTGGTATGCTTTATTCTATAAGCTATTGAATCTCCGGTTTTCAACCTAATTTTGAGGACATGATGTAGGAAAACTTGCTAGTTCATAATACACGATATCTCATAGCTGTGATTAAGTAAACGAAAATGTCAAATGTGATTATTTTTTTAACGTGTAGTAGAGAGGTAATTCCAAGAATTCGCCTCTCTATGCAGAGAACAAACAGTATCGTATTGTGCCTACATTTACCTCGTATCTTATCTAGTAGGCCTAATTCTTTGTTTTCATATAATCGTGATTGAAATAAAGACTTGCTTGGCATTAGTTACTGTTAATAAATGGATTGATAGTTCATCTGTCACGTAGTTAGCTATGAGGGATCATTTCCACGTATTATATGTGTAAATAATTTGATCCCCCCATATCCCGGTATTCATTTGGCATACTCTCATAATTATACCCAGATACGTTACGTACATTCTAGTTACAACAACAACTGTGTAATTGAAAGTCATGACTGAAAATGTTCTCTCCAAATTATCAATATCAGATAGCGTTTCGGGGAAAGGGGTGTATCCATGAACAGATTTTTATACGTCCCATTGTAATATTACAATATATGGAAACTAAGAAGGTGAGGTGAAACACCTATGAGCTATGAACAGTACAATGACTGGGATGGGCCGTGGGGCTTATCCCTTAGTTATGCTTGGATCAGCTGATCCAGAAACCTTCTAGAAACACTGGAAGTGACATTGGATCCAAAACATAATTCCTTAAAACAACCAGACAAGTCGATTGTGAAACATCGATAATGTGGGCACCAACATTGGATTTGTAAGAAGAATAGTTGACGTTTTTCATCTTCATATAAATCCTGACGAACTTTATTCAAACAATTTAAACCAAGTTGTTCTATTAGCTGATGACCCCCTTCTTCGAATGTGTTCACGAGTGTGTCTATGCTGGTTCCCTGCACCTGGATCCCCGGCCAAACTTATCCATAGGCTCTTTGCAGGAACAGGGTTCTCAATTGCCGGCCGTAACCGTAAGCTTAACACATTACACTGTCACTCTGTTATGGCGTAAGGTAAATAACGATTAACACACTTTAGCGGAGAAACCACATCGAACGCTAAATGCATTGACGCGCTGCCACAGCTACGCCGCGGTGGGGAACGCACTATGACATGCGTGTGAAGTCCGGCGCTGTGGTGAGCGCAGATACACGTGTATTTTGTGCCAATCAGCAAATTTGTTATCATTCTAAGCGTGAAGCTGGCTTGATCGAATTTATTTGTGGATCTTTTTTTCGTCAATCATGAATATGCATGACTTTTATGCCAGCAAATCAGCTTTGAGTGGAAATCGGCGCGTACCTGCATCTATGGATAAGTTATGTGGAGCCCATTGATGCAGGGAACCAGCATAGAGTTTGTCATGCGCGACGTTGTTTATGCCCTGTATGCCACGGTACGTGGAAAAGCGAGTTCATTGCCTCCAATACAGGAACACTAGTGAATCCAGGACAAGAAAGCGATCCCTTGACGACATTGCTGGGATGATTACCTAGACATTTATTTTATGGAAATTAATCCATACTTATTTCCTTCGCTCACTTATTGTAATTTGGGATACCTGTTCGAAAGTCCCGATATCAATGACGTCATGATTATTGGTGCTCAAATTTGCGCAAATGCATTGTACAGGGTGTCCCAAAAGTCTATGCACGTTTTTGAAGAGTCATATCTCATAAAATATAAATCATATGGTATCAATTTAACCATATTTTGATAGACGAGACTTGAGAAATTATTTTTATACCAAACACAACCCACAACATTATGAAACTGGTTGAAAGTTTTTAGCCATGTGCCAGACCAACCCATACCAAGTTCCACACATTGTTGCTAAAATCAGGTGCGCATAAATTAACAGTATGAAAGCAACGTTGCGCATTAGTCACAGTTCACTGCTTACCTTGCAACATTAATGTTATTACCAAACTCGGTCACTCATAACATAAATAGGCGTAGTAGACAACATTGCACAGCAAAAGTCTTCATTCAAGATGGTTAACAGCATAGATAAGCGAATACAAATTGTATGGTTCTACGCTACATCAAATTCAGTTCAACTTACTCAACAAAAATTCAGAAAACATTTCAAAGTGAAACGCGCAGGAAGAATATCCATTCTGAAGTTGGTGGATACATTTTTGAACACAGGAACTGTGCATGATTTGTATCGATGTGGTAGAAAGACTGGGAGATCAACAAGTCACCCTGATGTCATAATACATGCAGTAGCCAAAAGTCCAAAGAGATCTATTCGCCGACCTTCCGCAGAAAACAAGATTAAAAGATCAACTGTTCACAGAATTTTGCGTAAGGACTTGAAGAAGTTTCCATACAAGATTCAGATCAACAAAACATTAAAGCAGCGGACAGATAATTTGTTATTATGATAGGATCACTATAATGTAAAATTATAAATATTACAATTGACGGATTACTTTCCGTGTAACCAACTCTACCCGTCTTTTTGTTAATCTCAATAGGTATGGATTTGTGAACTTTATTCCTCCGAAGTATAAAATTACATTTTTGCAGTAATACATATTTTACTTCTAGGGTGGCATTACAAACAGATGTTACTCCAATGTTTGGTATCAACATTATTTCCCACATCTCCTCTTTCTAAATATGTATTCATATTTTCAATACGACTTATATTTTGTGAAATACAAAGCTTCAAAGTCGTGCATAGACTTTTGGGACACCCTGTATAATCATGACTTCATTGATACCGGGACTTTCGATCACCGGGACTTTCGATCACCGCGAATTTAAAAAAAATAGCATGTTGAGAGATTTATATTCTTTTTTATTCGTTTTTATGATAAGTATGATGCTTTGTTGAATTTACGCGATTTGCGCTCGATGATTATTTCTGTAACATATTAAAGGGACATTAAGTGGTGTTGAAAATTTTAAATGGTTAAAAATTTACTTCAGAATTCAAGATGAACATTAAAAATTGCCATTATTGCAAAACTTGATTAAAACAATATCATCGCTATTTATTGAAAAACGCCCTCTATGCAAATATGGTTCGCGTTATGTATCACGCGTACTGCAGGGGGATACTGTCGGACGTAAAATGCTCGTACATCGACGTTTTCTTGTACAAAGAGGGCTGATTTTTCTTAATCCTTATAGGTGTAAGTTCATACATGTAATACAATTATAAAAATATACTAATCCCAGTTTTTATCATAATTGAGGGCGCAGCCTCCAACACATCTCTTAGGGCGTGTTCACACTATAGCTAGTTTTCTCCACGACCATGGTCGGACCCGGGTCGAACCCGGGTTGAAGTCTAGTGTGAACAGAAAAATAGGCTCAAAAACCCGACCCGGGTCGAAAATTACAACCCTGCGAAAGTGATGGGTAGAACCCGGGTTCAACCCGGGTCGACTGTAGTGTGAACAGAAATCGCTGTTCGACCCGGGTTGCAAACCTGACTGCTAACCTCTGACCGTAGTTGTTTACGTCAGTTTTCAGCTTTGCTTCGCACGCTCTCGTCTGCCTTTGGTTCTGGTTGAAATCTTTATCAAATTTGTCAAAATGGCAAATAAATGGAGTCAAATTGAAACGGAAGCCTTGATGGAACTCTGGGCGGATGAGACCGTGCAAACTAGTTTGAACTCAATGATCCACAATAAGGATATTTACGCCAATATATCACGCCAGATGGAGGCAATGGGTTTTCACCGTAACATTGAGCAACATTGAGCAATGTCAAAATAAAATCAAAGCACTCAAGAAAAAATGCACAGATACTGAAACACATAACAACAAGTCTGGAACCCAAATCTTTCTTTGGATTTGCCAGTGTTTTAGAATATAGATTGCATGTTATGTTCTGCACCAGATATTTTGTTTCAGACCGGCGTACAGAATCCCTACATACGTATTTCATAAACTTTTTAGCTTAAAAATAGTTTGAGATAAAGCTTAAATATCCAGTTAAAAAACCCAAAAAAAACCCCACGGCCAACACTTGCAACAAACAGAGTTTGACATACATAGCGCTCTAGTGTGAACAGAAAATGAAATATCGATCAATCCGGGTTCGACCCGGGTCCGACCCGGGTTGAGGAAAAAGCTATAGTGTGAACACGCCCTTAGTGTCCCTTTAATGCACAATCATACATGTATGCTTCCTGGACACCTCCTTACAGTGAAACCCTACGAAATCAAAAAATTGCCACTCGGATACGCAATCTATTGAACCACAGGGCGTGTTCACACTATAGCTTTTTCCTCAACCCGGGTCGGACCCGGGTCGAACCCGGATTGATCGATATTTCATTTTCTGTTCACACTAGCGCTATGTATGTGTTGAAGTTGTATCCGCATTGGCAAATGGGTTTATTGATATTATGTTATATGATATATTGGCGTAAATAACCTTATTGTGGATCATTGAGTTCAAACTAGTTTACACGGTCTCATCCGCCCAGATTTCCATCATGGCTTCCGTTTCAATTTATTTGTCATTTTGATAAAGATTTCAACCAGAACCAGAGGCAGAAGAGAACGTGCGAAGCAAAGCTCGAAACTAACGTAAACAACTACCATGCCAAACCACGGTCACTCAGAGGTTAGGTCAGCAGTCAGGTTATCTACTTCCTGCAACCCGGGTCGAAACAGCGATTTCTGTTCACACTACAGTCGATGCGGGTTCTACCCTTCATTTTTGCAGGGTTGTAATTTTCGACTTCAACCCGGGTCGTGGAGAAAACTAGCTATAGTATGAACATGCCCTTAGGGCGTGTTCACACTATAGCTTTTTCCTCAACCCGGGTTGGACCCGGGTCGAACCCGGATTGATCGATAATTCATTTTCTGTTCACACTAGAGCGCTATGTATGTCAAACTCTGTTTGTTGCAAGTGTTGGCCGTGGTTTTTATTTTTTTATTTTTTTGACTGGATATTTAAGCTTTATCTCAAACTATTTTTAAGCTAAAAAGTTTATGAAATACGTATGTAGGGATTCTGTACGCCGGTCTGAAACAAAATATCTGGTGCAGAACATAACATGCAATCTATATTCTAAAACACTGGCAAATCCAAAGAAAGATTTGGGCATCCAGACTTGTTGTTATGTGTTTCAGTATCTGTGAATTTTTTCTTGAGTGCTTTGATTTGATTTTGACATTGCTCAATGTTGCTCAATGTTACGGTGAAAACCCATTGCCTCTATCTGGCGTGATATATTGGCGTAAATATCCTTATTGTGGATCATTGAGTTCAAACTAGTTTGCACGGTCTCATCCGCCCAGAGTTCCATCATGGCTTCCGTTTCAATTTGACTCCATTTATTTGCCATTTTGACAAATTTGATAAAGATTTCAACCAGAACCAAAGGCAGACGAGAGCGTGCGAAGCAAAGCTGAAAACTGACGTAAACAACTACGGTCAGAGGTTAGCAGTCAGGTTTGCAACCCGGGTCGAACAGCGATTTCTGTTCACACTACAGTCGACCCGGGTTGAACCCGGGTTGAACCCGGGTTCTACCCTTCACTTTCGCAGGGTTGTAATTTTCGACCCGGGTCGGTTTTTTGAGCCTATTTTTCTGTTCACACTTGACTTCAACCCGGGTTCGACCGGTCGTGGAGAAAACTATCTATAGTGTGAACACGCCCTTAGAGAGGTTTGATTAATTGACGATAATTGTTTTGTCAGTTGTCACGGAAACCGTCAGATGCATCAATCACATGTCACTGTGATAAGTGATTGGATGGAAGAAACCCGAGATTCAAAATAGTGTGACCTAAAAATAAAGATTATCGGTGAAAAGTTCGTTCGCAGACGCCTAGCACTTTAGCTTCCCATATATTAATCTTGGCAGGCCATGCCATTAATATTCCACAGGGCCTTTGACTTCCATTAAAGAAGGTTTCACATACACACAGTACAGTTTAAAGCAATATTATGTGATTTTTTAAAATTTTGTTCACATATGTTATTCTCATTATGATGAAGTTTGGTTCATCAGGAAAGACTTTCCTGGATTCATTAATTTATCTTGACCTTATTTTACATACAAATGCCCAAAACAGAACGTCGCTAAATCATATAGGAAATATTCTTCTAATTTTGGAATTTTTAACGTATATGTTTTTTCCCCGATTTTCATCATAAAGCATTCCCTACGACATGTATATTGTAACGGTGTTAACATTTTCCACGCGGCTATTACTATTAGTTTCAACAAATACAAAACTGAGTTTTCTGAAACCTTTCCCATTTTATCTCAAGAATTTGTGAAATGTTGAAACTGTCGAATGCAGACGACTTTCCGCGTGGAAAGCGTCGTTTAGTTTCGTTTCGTTTCGTTTTGTTTTTTTTGTTTTTTTGTTCGTTTTGTTATGTTTTGTTTTTATTTTGTTTTGTTTTGTTTCGTTTCGTTTCATTTCTTTTTGTTTTGTTTTGTTTTGTTTTCGTTTCGATTCATTAAGATGTCATTACATTATATTACATTATATCGCATCGCATCGCATCGCATCGCATCGCATCGCATCGCATCGCATCTCACTACATTACATTACAACTCATTTCAACCCATATCATTTCATGAAATGAAGAAAAAAACATGATCGCATGTATGCCATTATGGATGTCAACAGCATTTGATAAAAATATCATCAACTTTACTTTCGAGGCTTAATTGAGGGAGCCCCCGAGTGGAAGAAATAGCTAGAATCTCATAAATATTCAAATTATATTTAATTTCAGTAGTGTGCTCGCAAAAAAACTAATAATACATTCAATTTCGAGCAGCTTAATGACTAATGGTGATATATATGGCATCAAGAATGATACCGCCCACACTATCATTATTTAGCGCGCGTAGACACCGTGCTGAACTTCTGTGCCGGTCACTGATAATAATGAAAATCTAACAACATCTGTATTACAATTCAAGTAAAATGAACCCGATGGCCTAAATCACACCGAGTCCCATAATCGCTTGCGCTCACCCTCTGAAACCAAAATCATCCCCTGCACAACGGATTTAAAGTCGGTATAAATATTTAAGTATGTTCATTTACCATTATTTACTAATTAAAACCCTCATGGCCGACGAAATTCTTTTAGTTTTGATTTGTTTATAGTTTTTACGAAATGTGAAATTGTATTTTTGACCAAAAGTATCCCCGAACCAGGGTTTACGATGTTGCCAAGCTTATGCCACAGGCGTATGACTGGGCGTCATTTTGCGTAAAGTGAGACGGGTGGACCATGTCAATCAATTATAAAAGTTTAGTTTCACAAAATCACCATTTATAGCAACACTGCTCATTTGAATCGAACGTATACAGTTTGAACCGAAGGTAAAGGGATAGTCATAAGCAATAATATGCAATACTTGACGATATTCTGTCCTTATATCATAGTTGTATAATCCTTATATCATAGTTTTATGATTTACTTCGGAAATAACGGCATTAAAATAAGTATTAGATATTTATAGATTCGTCGCCATCTAAATCAATACATGCAATAGGGAGCTTTCGATTTGGACGACGGACGCTTCTACGACAAGATGACACCTCTAGTCATGTGCGCATGCGTCGACTTAGCAATCCGTCGGTCGTCCAATTTCTGGGACCTGTGATCTTAAGCTTTCGATTTGCGCGACGGACGCTTGTACGACGGTAAAACACAAATCGTTACTGTCGTCCCCACGTCGGTTGTTAGTCCCTTTACGCGTTGTAGCATTTAGAGGACCAACGGATGACAAAATTGACGCATTCGCACATGACTCAAAGTGTCATTCAACCGTCCTAGATTCATCCGTCTTGCAAATCGGAAGCTCTCTAATAATTAGCCGAAGACAGGTCCTAGAAATTGGACGACCGACGGATTGCTAAGTCGACGCATGCGCACATGACTCGAGGTGTCATCTTAAGGGCAGTGTCAACCCGGCACTTGTTTCAAAAATTGAATTTCATATTTCTTTATTATTTAATACTTTTATATGTATTCTATCATTACCATCATAAGTTACTAATCGGAAGCGATTATTTCCCGTTCTTTTGGGTGATTTTAAATTGTTGTTTTGGTAAGTTTGAGTCAGGAAAAGGCGCATGGTTATTTGGCGGGAATTTAAGCGGAGTTCCGCGCTTTTCAAATGCTGCGAC
Organism: Ophiura sarsii; assembly: GCA_035610835.1. Lineage (NCBI taxonomy): Eukaryota > Metazoa > Echinodermata > Ophiuroidea > Amphilepidida > Ophiuridae > Ophiura > Ophiura sarsii. Next base: position 67,251,318 of record CM069450.1, on the reverse strand, counting down.
AGCTGTTCGATCATTGCGTCCCGCGCGTAATACTAGACGCGCCGCTTAATATCCGCGACGTAGACGCGAAAAACAAAAGAGCGCAAAACAATGTCTAAAATGTAAACAAAGGCCAATCTTACGATCATTTAAATTTCAGTTTTCTTCCAATTTCTTCACATTGTGACAATATAAATTGAATCTGATAGTTTATTATGATTGTTCATAATAGTATACTCGCTTTTTAGGTCACACGCCCGTGTGTTCCGTGAACATTTAGATTTAAATGGTGGAAAATGTCAATATTTTTACTAAATCGATGTTTTCTAGAAGTTCAAATTTGAAGGAATTTTACGAATTTTCAGACAACATAACTAAAAATATATCAAACTATCAGGTAAGCTTTTACTACCATTGTGTAGAGGACTTTCAGCGCTAGGAGGCAATTTTTTATTTTTTCGATTATGGATTTTAAACTCGAGATATGCATCCATTTCTAGCGAAATGTAGGGAAAAAAACACGACTTTTACACTTTTCCGATGTTTTTAGCAATATTTCCAAAACCAAGCTTTATTTTGGAAAAAGAAAAAATTGCCTCCTAGACAAAATTGTTTTGTTTACAAAAACGTATATTAGAACAAATTACCATTTTTTATTTTATAGTTATGCTGTCTGAAAAATTTGGGGTAAAAAAATGGCTTTTTGGTTCATTTCTCAAAATTTAGTTTATTTGGTATCACATTGATATCACCATCGGTTTCCTTATCAAATTTCCTTTCTAAAAATGTATACTTTTATGTACCTTTATTCAATATTCTCAAACTTAGAAGCAAAAGTTGATCATCAAAATAATAGGGTTGACACTTCCCTTAAGCGTCCGTCGTCCAAATCGAAAACTCCCTACTATCTGCTTTGATGGCGGAGCGGTCTAAACCCTTGGTTGTATTACATGTAGCAATGATTTCGCTATTGAAGAATAAGTGTCCGTGAGTTCGAATCTCTCTAGGGTCAATTTTTCTTTTGTCTTTATTTTTGTAACAAATGACGTTGTTTTATGAGTTACACATTTTTCTTTTGTCTTTATTTTTGTAACAAATGACGTTGTTTTATAAGTTTATATAATTTGCGTCTAGGAACTTTTGGAGGGATATTAAATATAACTTCTTAAATTGAATTAAATATCTTTTTCACTCATTGATCGTAGATGTTTAATATATGTTTTGTGAGTTTGTGAATTTCAAATTATAACTTTATAAATCAATCAATTAAATGATGAATTAATCCCCCTTCCCATTCCCCACATACAACACTGGGCCTTCATCCCGGATATTAAACGTGGGTTAAGGGGAGTGAGGAGAAATGCATGGTGTCATGGATTTCCCCCTAATGTTTATATACAGAGGTCAATTTTTTAAATACCCTAATTTCAATGAAAATCATTTCATATTTTACTTACCCATATATAAAAAGGACAAGTATATGTTGTTCCATGAGTGCCCGTGAGGGCACGAACATGATACTTGTACGCCTACCCACAGATAGTCAAAACAGCCAATAGTCCCATTGTGTCATGATTTTAATACCAACAGACAAAAACAGGCTGGTATTAACTTACAAACCATAATAAATACACACTTAAAAAATTGGTAGTTAAAAAATGATGCACTGACTGAAAGACTGAGGGTTAAATATGACCATATAAGTTGTTCCAGAGGGGTAATATGACCATTTAAGTTGTTCCATGAGTGCCCGTGAGGGCACGAATGGAACATTTTAAAATGATTGGTAAAGTGTTATATTATTTAACCGTTTTTCAGTTGGTTCTTAGTTTAACTCTGACAAGGAGTTATTTTTAAATATTTATTTTTTAAGTGTGTAGAGGATCAACCACTGTGTCATTTGATTAATGAGGGCTCATGTTTCTCTTGGTTTTGTGACTAGCCACAGTGGACTACCATAATAAATACACACTTAACTGGAAAATGTCATATTTAACCCTTCTTTCAGTTGGTGCACAGTTGAACCTTGACAAGGAATCATTATTAACTGCTTATTTTTTAAGTGTGTATATTTACAGGATTTTTGGCCAGACATATCTGTCATCACTGCTTCTGCCCTTGTCTGGTGGTTGATCTGGCTAAGTTTGTAATTACTCTATCACTCCTCTGGTATAAATTGTATGTTGATTTTTTGATTTTGAGTAGGGTATTTAACATCTGTTTGACATCAACTCAGGTACATGAATCATGTACAAGTTGAATATGTCCAATTTTTCCACTGTAAATAAGGTGTCTCTAGAGCTGAAATCATAACCTTGAGCGTACAAATTAATATGCTCCACAAGCATTTTATAAATTTCACCCTCACATGACCTTCCACCTCCAATTGCTTCTCCCACGCAGCTGATTAATTTAGGTCTCCACTGTAAAACTATTACTAAGACCCTGAAAATACCATTTCCAGGATAGTCTTATCACAACATCTCAACAACATGTAAAACATTTCATATTTCTATGTATTTAAAAAAATATTGACATCAGACAGAAATAATATTGCGTCTTTTCTCACTAGATGTAAATCCCAAATCCCATGTCTCATAAATGAAGAGTTTATTTCCTAAACCTCTTACATCCACAACAATGTTTTTGTATTTAATACTTATATTTATTTTAATCATTTTATATGTTGTATTTTAATACAACAAATAAAATGATTAAAATAAATATGAGTAAATACTTAAAAGTATTTGTGGATAGAAACTAAATAAATATGTCTGCTACAAATTTTCTGCCTTCAATTTATTTGTATTTAGGTGTGCGCACGCACCGTTTTGTAATATGAAATAAATAATAGTTGGGCCTGGGTCGAAAAGACCAAAAAAGTCTTACTTAGATTTTGTTTTTTGATTCTCTCAAACAAGCCGAGAACCGCTGGTTTGCTAAAGGTCCTACCGACTACTGGTGGCCGCCATTTTGTCATTGTTACAGTATATCAGTGTCCCGGATACACATAGTAAATAGCGATTAAAGTTGTTTTATGAATCAAGGTGGATGGTAAACAGTGGCGGATCCAGGATTAAAATTTACGGGGGGCTGAAACCCAAAAAATCGTAAAAGGTCCCCAATTTTTTTGCCGTCAGCTCGTGAAATTCTGCTAAGTGGGGGGTGGGGGGGGGGGGGGGGGGGATGTGGTTGTCCCAAAACCGGCAAAAAAAAATCGCATGGTACAAGTGGCAAATGTACCAACGGAACCTACCTATGTCTCTGAAAAAGGTAAAGTGGTACACAAAAAAGGTATATTGTCAAATTTTACGGGGGGCGCGTACACGTTAAAGTTATATTGAAAATTTTTACGGGGGGCGCCCGCCCCCTCCCTGTATCCGCCACTGGTAAAACTTGTGAACCCGGTAGTTACATATGCGAAGTGTTTGCGTAGCCGTATACGGCCGTATAAGAATTGTCTAATTTCAGCCATTTCAAACATGTTCTTAAACTCAGTGGTCTGAAACCTGATTTCAGGTGATGGTGGGAGTAGCAAATAACATTTGCGCTATATAGCGGTATGTTGTGTATGCTGATCGACAAAATGCTATGATAGGTCTTTGCGTTAAGTTTGTGAGAACACAATGCAATATTCAATAAACACTTCTTCATAGATTGCTATAAAAACCATTACTATTTTTTCTATGAACTATTACTTCTTTGTTGTTCTTACTCCCTGTATTTATTTCTACAACATTTTATGTTATGTATGTCACTCCGATGTAAATCGTTGATCATATAAATCGTTATAGGAAACGTAATACTCTGATATAATAGCTCTGTGTCAGTAACAAGAAAGGATATGATACCCGCAACCGAGTTGTTCTCTACTTATTATTCTCTCGAGTTTAAGATTGAAAGACATTCATATGACACCTGATAAAAGCGTTCTTCATTTCACATGAATTATATTTCAATGTGCGATCGTGTTCTACTTCTGTCCGCAGAATACCTTGTTTTAAATCATATTGGAATATATCAGTCGTTCAAACTAACCACGTAGACAAGGGATTTCTGAGCGTTAAAACACCTCCAGGGCTTATGTTTTAAAGCGGAAACATTTGAAAATTTTCAAACAATGTGCAGTAGCAACAAAAAAGCAAACCAAATCTAGCGAACATTCACATACAAAAGCCAGAATATTTGTTTGCTACTCTTCAAAATATCTCATCAGACCCCATGTAGACTACTACAAGTATGGAGACCACACCTATCAAAGGACATAACTAGAACTAGACGGAGTTCAACGAAGGACATCGACAATTTATGCCGTTGCCAGAATTGATGCCATATAAAGAAAGACTGAAACAACACACAATACAATATTACATTACAAATCATTTCAAATCATTTCAAATCATTTCAAATCACTTCATAAAATGGAAAACATGAACACCTTGGCCACGTAGTCACCCTTGTTGAAGCGAAATGATTTTGACGATTTCCTAAAGGCAGCGTATAATAATAATAATAGGCAACAGCGCTTTGATCTTGATGAAAAGGTGCTATATAAATGCTGAATATCATTATTATTATTATTATTTATGCCATTGAGAGCATGTGTGGTCTAGTGGATAGCACGCAGGAATCACAATACAAAGGTTGTGAGTTCTAGCCCCGCTCCTGCCAACATGTTTGTATCCTTGGGCAAATAATAATAATAATAATATTACCGTTCTTATATAGCGCTTTCCACAATGCAAGCACAGTCCCAAAGCGCTTTTTAAATCAATTATTATCGCTGCCAGTTTAGATATCAGAATCCTTTTGTCGCTACACTTAGGCGGCTACCAGACGACAAGTGCACAAGCCTATCAGCACTACTTAGATTTTGATATCCTAACAGCTCCCCAAATATCGCTTGGGTCGACGAAGCAATTGAGACTAAGTAAGTACCTTGCCCAAGGATACAAACATGTTAGCCGTAGCGGGGCTCGAACTCACAATCTTTGCATCGTGAGACCGGCGTCTTATCCACTAGAGGTACTTAGTCTCAATTGCCTCGTGGTTCGGAAGTCACGTAGAAATGGTGATACCGTGCATCGGAAGAGCTATCCCCGAGCACGTTAAAAAGGTCACTGACTCTTTCGTAAAAAATAGGGGATTATTTCGGGTCTATTTTTGTGTACACACACCCCTACTATGTATTCCTATACCTACACTAGGCGTGGCGCACCAATGGAGTTACTGAATAGCCAAAAAAAGAATGATGGAAGCAACTATGCTGCTTCCATTGGTCCGCCTGAGGACGACCGATGATGATGATGCCATTATGGATGTCATAAGCATTTGGTATAAAATCATCATATTTACTTTCGAGGCTTAATTGAAAGAACCCCGGGTGGAAGAAATGGCTAGAATTGCATACATATTCGATTTACATTTAATTTCAGTAGGATTAATGGATCGGTAGTGCACTAGCAAAACATTAATAATACAATTTTTTTGGAGCGATTTAATGACAGAAGCCAAGGTGACACGTAGTCGTATCAAAAGTATTATACATTACAACCTACATGTAAGTCATTCTTTCGGTATATGATTAATTATAAAGGGTTCAACAAAAAAGTATACCATGTCATTATATAGTATATGTCATTTTGAGTAACATTCAATTTCTTTTTGATCAAACATGTTAGATGGCATTTAGATGAATCTTTTAGGCATAATTTGATACCAAATTTTCCCCCTAACAAAAAAGATAAACCATGAATAGCACCATTTAAAGAACAATTTCCTATTTTCAAAAGTCTCATTTCCAATACACAGCACTAGAAGAAAGGACCAATTGGGGTCGGGGTGTGTGTGTGTATAGCCAGGATTGACGGTGTGTAAACAAGGTCCTCGTTTGGAGGCGCTTCGCGCATGGGTGGGCTATCGATCGCACAGTGCAAATGCGTTGGGGTGTACGACATCGTGTGTGTTAACAATTGGTCCTTTTTTCTAGTGCTGTGTATTGGAAATGAGACCAGGCTTGAAAACTCAATCTGTAATATAGTTTTGTATTGCTTAAGAATACGAAATTAACATTATCATATATGTTACATGTAAAATATCAGGAAGGTTTAACAGTAACAAGATAATGAATAAAGCATACATCGAATTGATGAAGTGATTTGTCCTTTTCTGTAATTTGTGGCTACCTTCTTATTATTTCGGGAGCATTGAACTCAAATTTGATTTATGTTTTGTACATCTTGAAAAGTTATTTCAATATACACATTACCGTCTTGCGTCTTATCTCGTCAATCTTAATTTGCCCTTAACATAGCCATAACCAATGTATCTATGGCTACATATTAATGTTTGAATGTAGTAATTTACCGAACAGGCTTTCATTATTGTAGATGATGAATTTGTCGATTGCTTATCCATTTCATACAAAATACAATTTGTATTTTATAAATGTTGGGAGGGTACCAAGGGTACCTGCTTTCGGACTAAATGAACTGGCTCTATTTAAAACACCGATTGCGGTCTGCTTACAATTAGAAATTCAAAAACTGGAAAGTCTAAAACAAGAAGCAACCAAAAACAGAAAACATTTATTTAATAAATTAAATAAATTTGAAGAATAGGCGCCACGCGGCAAAAACTTATGCCGTGTGGGAACTTTTCAGAATCAATCAAATTATCTTTCTGAAAGATATCATAGTTTTATTTCGTAAAAACTGAACTGAAAGTATACTCATTACTGAGAATGATACATTAGGTTTATTCCGTAAAACTTAACAGGAGTGAATATTATTCGTTTCTTTGAATAATAAAGAATGTTTTTAATCATTCTTATGAATGAGACAAGGTTTAGAGGAACCAACAAATGTTCCGTTCAAAAATATAAAGCTTTCTTGCTTTAAGATGTAAATTCAATTCTTTGAATAAATACATGTAAAGGAGGGGTTTCATAAACTTGAGACCCAGTTCACTCAAAAGCTGACTTGCTTTCCAAAATGTAATTTTATTTGACAGGAAGAAAGATAATTTTCTTCTCTCAGATTTTAATTTATCTGTTGAAATTAGCATTGGTCTTATAATAGGCCTAAGCAGTATGTTACTGATGAGGAAGTGTCCGAAACATATGTCTAATAAACTGCATGCCAAAACCAGAACCAGTGTGTTACGGGTTTTTACTTTTTTCAAATCTTATAGGTGAAGATTACACCTATATTTCATATGATTTTACTCTTTATCTAATATTTTTGCCAACCTTTTTAGTAGGATGAATATCTCCTTATAGTTGATGTTCTACTCTCCTATTATTTTTGGTTTATTTTATTTATTCATTTGGTAATGATTAGCCTTTCTACACGAATATTCTTAGCTATAGAATATTTTCTACCTAAGCAAAGGTTAATGTCTATACATATTAGTATGTTGCCGCCATTACTATTTTTTCACCACCTCTACCCAGTCAGGTAGAACTAGCACAAGGCGACGATTTTCATTGGTCAACGGAAAGCACGGTCCGTTGATTTCGATACCTCCAGGATCCTATTGTTCCCGATTGTCTCCCTATATAAGGGCACGCAGTCAAGTCAGACAGCATTCAATCGTCATCATGAATACACTCAGCTCTATGTTCACCAGCGCACTCAACATGTCCTCAACAGCATCACGACAGAAATCTTCTACTACATCTCCTGCCAAGTCTGTGCAGTCGAGCCCTGATTGTTCACCTATAACACCAGGTCAACCCCAACGCAAAGAATCACCGCCCCGTGGTCAAGCACTTTCCAAAGTTAGCAAAACTGAGGTTGGTGACCACCTACAAGTAGTGGAGCGCGCCGTAGTGGCCCACGCTATCTTGAAGCAAAAGCACAAAAAGTTGCAAGAAATGCTTTTAGGCGAAAGGGAGGTTCCTAACGAATTGCGAGGTGACCGGGGTCTACCCGGCCTTGCTCCAGGCTGTAAGTTTTCAGCCAGGGCGAGGATGCAAGCTGAGGAACTTCAAAAAGCACACACAAACGAGTACCTGGACCTGTGGGTGACGGACATGGAGGAAGTTGTCTTGCCGGACGCGCTGGGCCGAGTGGAATCCGAAATGCAGAGAGCCAACGACAAAATGAAAAAGAACATCCCGGAGGTAGAAGTGGAGACGGCGCTATCCTACTTTCTCGACGAGTGTTTTGCAATGAATAAGAATATAGACAGCCTGATAGAGCAGCGACGACAACCCAAGAAACGAAAACAGAACTTCCAACAGAGCCGAGAGGACCGCCCAGCAAAAAGAAGCCGGCAAGATACCCGCCGGTACAACCCCAATCATCGCCGGGGAAATTGGCAGAGACCAACTGAACAGCAGAGGCAGTAGATACCTCTGATCATCACAACGGCTCTTTTCAGAGCCACTTTTCTTCAGAGGCAGCATTGTCCTCTGATTCCAACGGCTCTTTTCAGAGCCACCCTATCTTCCAAAAAGAGTTTTGTGAAATGTCAGAGTATTATTAAATTACATATTCAAAGTTATGAATAATAAATTAAAATTAAAATTCGTTATTTAATAAAAACTTAAAAGCAAGCAAAGAAGCTTTGAGTCATCAAATAAAATAAAAAGCCTATCCTCTCTCCCAACATTTATAAAATATACACACTTGAGTAACATATCATTCTTAATGCGCTCTTGCATTATTGTTTATTACTTCTTAGTTCTTGACCCAAAGAGTACCAACACATGTTTATCGTTTGTCAATGACGACTGGTATGGCGTTGAATACCTTTTAGTGGAATACAGTAACTTCAAACTTGATGTTCGAGATAAATGTAGGGAAACGCATAGCTCTTCACTAGAGCAGTTTTTGTTGAGCAGCTGTTTTTTTTGGTCGAATTTTTTGTTTGTTTGTTGATAATCGGTTAGCAATTATAAAAGCTAAACAAACTTCGAATTGGTAGTTGAAATCAAATCAAACGGGGCTAATTTCAGCCGTTTCAAACATTTTCTTAAACTTAGTGGTCTGAAACACCGGTTTCAGTTGATGGTGGGAGTATCAAATAACATTCGCGCTATATAACGGAACGTTGTGTATGTGCTCATTGACATAATGCTATAATAGGTCCTTAGAAGCATCTAGGCGTTTGTAAGTTTGTGAGAACACAATGTAATATTCAATAAACACTTCTTCATAGATTGTTATTTAAACCATTACTAATTTTTCTATGAGCTATTACTTCTTTGTTGTTCTTATTCCCTGTATTGTTATCTGCAACATATTTTTATTTTATGTATGTTACTCCAATGTAAATCTTTGATCATAAAGGGTTCAACAAAAGAAAGTATACACTTTGTTTATGTCATTTTGAGTAACATTCAATTTTTGTTTTGACCAAACAGGCTAGATAGGCATTTAGATGAATCTTTTAGGCATCATTTGATACCAAATTTGCCCCCTAACAACAAAAATAAACCATGATTAGCACCATTTAAAGAAAATTGGTCACTTTTCAAAAGTCATATTTTCAACGCACGCAAGCCGCGAGAAAATGATGTGCGTGACACTGTAAATGGCCGGGAATGAAATGGATATTGATCACACAGCGAGGATGCGTTGGGCTGTGCCTGAGTGGGCGGGCTATTTGATTATGGACAGGTAACATGTGGTCTTTTCTTCCCGCGTAGTGTATTGAAAATGTGACTTTTGAAAAGTGACTAATTTTCTTTAAATGGTGCTAATCATGGTTTATCTTTGTTGCTAGGGGGCAAATTTGGTATCAAATTATGCCTAAAAGATTCATCTAAATGCCTATCTAGCCTGTTTGGTCAAAACAAAAATTGAATGTTACTCAAAATGACGTAAACAAAGTGTATACTTTCTTTTGTTGAACCCTTTATTACTCGCTATAGGAAACGTAATATTCTGATATAGGCCTAGCTCTGTGTCAGTAACAAGAAAGGATATGAAACCCGCAACTGAGTTAGAATTCCCACGAGTTTAAGATTGAAATACATTCATATGATACCTGATAAAAGCGTTCTTCATTTTACATGCATCATATATCAATGTGCGATCGTGTTCTACTTCTTTTGTCCGCAGAATACCTCGTTTTAAATCATATTGGAATATATTAGTCGTGCAAACACCTCCAAGGGCTTATGATTTAAGGCGCAAAACACTAGAGAGAGGAAATAATGTCAGGCCTAGAAGGAAGGGGATTGATCAAAACAGTATACGCGTTGTGGCAACAACTCTCTGTAATGTGACTTAACAACGAATCCCTTTCACTGATCAGATGATTTAAAAGTATGAACCTCAAAATATGACACTTTCACGGATACGTGCACTCTTAGAAAAAATTAAGCAATGTTGGGTAAAATACTATACTTCACGATGGTAAAAAGGGAACATGGTTGTTTGTTGGCTAAAAATGTACACAGGGGTGGTTGTGTAGAGTCTTTTACAACACATGGTGAACATTTTATCCATCAAAGTTTAAAACTTTAACACAATATCGTTGGGTAAATGTTTACCCCAAAACGACCATGTTCCCTATTACGATCATGTTTCCCAATTATGTGTAACACCGGGGTTGTGTCATTTTGGTACACATACATTGGATACATTTCCTTTACCCAATAATGCTGTGTAGACAATTTACCCTTTTGTTGTGTAACACTTTACACTGCATTATGCACATTCTTTGCACATTTAAGCAATGGCGGGTGACAACGGTCAAAGCTTTCTTGCTGGAGACAGGCCTTGAAGACTTAATCCCGGATTTGGAAATTGTACTGTACTACTTGCGTATATAATAAGCTTATAAGATCATTATATACGCAATAGGTATAGGAAATATGGCTTAGATCTCAGACCAGATCTGTCAATACTTCACTCCTATAAGACTTGTTTTATTCTACAGGACTATAAATGTATAAATCAAATCACATTTTACCTACAAAAGCCGGGATAAGGTCCTCAAGTCCTGTACTTGCACTAGAAGTTTCTGACCGATATGCTGTCGTTCGCCATGGCTGGATACTGCATAACATAACCGATATGGTGCCGCATTAAATACGAACACAACAAGCAGTGTCAGGCCATCACACTGGTTGCTACGAGATCAGCCTGAGTGCACACCGATGTATGCACATTAAACACCAACACAATACCTAGATATTGACCCTAGTATAATGGTCTAGCAACAGTGGACATGTTGAATTGTTAGAACTGTGGAGAGATGCTAAAGAATAGCACAACACATCAAGGGCCCTATTCTCGTATTAAAGGCGAGCTTAGCTTAAAACCGTGACTAACTAAACCCGTGTCTAAATTATACGCGAGGTTTCTAACACAACCTGCTTTTAAACTCTGCAAATATCATTCCCAGAGTGTTCGTCTTCCACTGCATACAGGTATTCAGATTTAGTTTAGTTAAAAACCCCATACCCATGTTTAAAGTTAAGGCCCTGTCGCACCGTTGTGTATAGAGCTAATGTATGCTCGACGTTTTCGAAATTTGGGTGTACGTTCGTGAAAGTTGTCATTCGTTCATATATTTTGTAATACATTGTATTCGCTAGCGGTTCGCTAGGGGTTTGCAGAGGTACGCTTGGTTTTATGAAATATTTTGAGCATGTTCAAAATTAAGTACATTGTCGAGAATTGCGTTTGAAGTCAACGTTGACACGTGTTTAGCTTCGTGTTTAACCCTCGTCCTCCTAAGAGGGGGGGGGGGGGGGGGGGGGGGGGGTTCGCCGATTGCGCTAAAACACAAAGAACAGTGACCTAGAGCGTCTAGGTGAGCGCTTTTACATCCCTTGCGCTCATTTATTTTGACCGGGAAAATGTGGGTACCACCTTACTCGGGGGGTAAAGTAAGGCGTCAAAGTCCGAAGGTGGGGGTTGGGGTGGGGGGGGGGGGGGGGGGGATTGCCACCTTACAATTGTTAAAAATCGTCACTTTGAAAATTATCTTAGTTGTATGGTCCTGAATCTTATAGTATAAAATGTAAGAAACATCATTTCCCTCACTTATATGCCAAAAACCGGGTGAAATCTGAAACTTTTTTGGCGAAAGTTTCAATTTTGGAATATATTTCACTGTACAGACGAAATTGTGAGGTCGGAAATACGCTGTTTTCCCTGCCTGACTAGGCCTAACTAGGCTCAATAAGATATCAATACATTTTGAGCTACGTATAAGATCAACGTCATTAACCGGGGAAACCGCCATCAATTTAACGCCATAAATGTTGTTCGCATTGAATTCGCAAGGAAATACGCTGTTCCATGCCGGACTATAAGGCCTAACTAGGCTTAATAAGATATTATCACATTTTGAGCTACGTATAAGATCAACGTCATTAACCGGTGAAACCGCAATCAATTTAACGCCACAAAAGTTGTTCGCATTGAATTCGCAAGGAAATACACTGTTTTCCCTGCAGGACTACTAGGCCTAACTAGGCTCAATAAGATATCATCACAATTTAATGCCACAAATGTCGTTCGCAATGAAATCGCCGCAAGGAAATACGCTGTTTTCCCTGCCGGACTACTAGGCCTAACTAGGCTCAATAGCTATATATATATAAGATCAACGGAAAGGAAAAAAGATTTGACTACTCTATTTGGCTTCCTCTTAACAGGCGCAGCTTTTACGATCGCGTATGTATCGTCCGTTTTTCAACACTCGTGTGTATACGCCAGCGCCTTGATTAGGCGAGCGCATTATGTGTTGCAATTAGTAGAATACGCGGTTACGTCACTGTCTCGTGATGGCAAAATAGACTATGGTCACGCGTTATGAACTCGCCTCCCAATAAGGTGGTGCTGTTACATTTTTTAGCGTCATGCTGTCATTTTCCTCAAATATTTTTAAAACCACAAAAGCTTTCTCAACAAATTTGGTGTCATTTTAAAGCCCTAATAAGAAGCTATCTGCCTGCCAAATGGCATTGGTATAGCTAACACAGAAAGGGAGATACAGCTGTTTGATGTTTGGGGACCAGGGGTGGTGCTTGAAGGGGTGCCGCCGGAAGGGGTGCCGTCTGTACAAACTCAATGGGGATAATCCCATACTTTGTTCTTTTTACAATAACTAGTCATCCCCTAATGTTGCAAACACCATTTTGTCCCATTTCAAAGGATATTTAGTAGTCTTTGAGTATGTGGTTCAACAGACTTGTCAACTATTTGTAACAACTAATTAATTATGGATAAGACAATGATCATCAGCTTTCTTCCTATTCGCTACACAGTCAACATGAATAATCAGCCTCAATTTACCGGATTTATAAAAATGACTATAACAGAAAAAGTTTTCAACCTATGATAGCAAAAGTATACATTTTTGGAAAGCTTGTAACTAGAGGAATTCAGAAATGCAGTTTATATCAGGAAAGGGTTCATCCTTAAACAAATATTTCTGAAAATTCTAAAAATATATAAATAAAAATTGGAGATATTCATTAGCCGGTATAATTACCATACCGACGTAGTAACTTTGACAATTATATATAATCTAATGGGTAATTTCATGAGGAATTCAAATATGTAAAAAAAATAATGATAGGGGTAGGTATAAAAAATATATGGATCTCAAATTAAAAATTAAAAACTCTCATATTTTCCCGAACATTTCCGATCATACCATCTTAGTTCTTGGTCGTACTATCATTTTAATGGCATATTTGGTTTCCTCATGCTATTTCTCTTCAGAAAATGTATACTTTTACTACCTCAGGGGGTATACAAGCAAATATAAATGTGTAAAGTTAAAATCATGTCGCCAAAGCCAAATCCGTGTGTAACACGAAAGGAGGCGAGCTTAAAACACATGACCCTATAGGCAGATAGGCCCAATGCCTGACTGTGAACCTAAGGACCAAACACACACGACATGTATAGATGTGAAATTACAACTAAATGTTTGATGCCGCAATATGAAAATGAAAGTATATAAACGGCTCACAAAAAGTTAGGAAACATTTTTTAATCAAGTGTATTTTTTATTATTTATTACCCTCTTGTATTATGTTGCATATCAATGGAAAGCTGAAGTATTCTTCTTTAAAATGATACCAAATGTGCAATGATGACATGTTGCTGGACTTGGCCACATTAATGAGAATGAGACAAAGTCACAAATCAAATGTGTCAAAATGAGCAATTTTGTGTTACTGTGTGAGCAAACAAATTGACACTGTAATGAAAACAAGCAAGACAACTTATCTTAATCTTAAAACGTTTACCGTGTCTCAGAATAATTTACAAGTTGTAGGCCTAAACCTTTCATCATTTACCTTCATGACCTTCTACCTGTTAACCCCGAATTGCAAATACCTAAACAATGGTTTTCGAAAGAGATGAGGGTTAACTTGTGTGTGTTGTGCTCACTGGTGCAAATCTTTGTGTAAACCATTCACGGTTCTCAAGCATGACCGGTTTGATTATTGATCATTACCTATTGACTGTTAAGCACAGATAACGGTAATTTTGGCATATTTGATTTGTGACTTTGCCTCATTCTCATTCATGCAAATGTGGTATAATTTTAAAGAGGAACACCTCAGCTTTCCATTGATATATAACATATACAACGAGGGTAATAAATAATAAAAAATGTACTTGATCAAAAAAAGTTTCCTAACTTTTTGTGAGCAGTTTATATATTATGCACAAGAATGTTGTTTATTTAGTTTTTGAATAATGAAAACTTCCTTGTGCATATCGTTCAATGAAAAAGAAGCGAAAATGGGGTTATTCAGCGAAACCCATTGACAAATACACGCTGTTGTAATGGCGGCCGAGCTGCGACAATGATAGTTCGTTGGCAAATTTGAAAACGATGACATAATATTATAATGAAACATACAGACCAAATGTTGGATGCCGCATTATGAAAATGAAAGTAAATTATAATTTAGTGTTTGAATATTGAGAACTTCCTTGAGCAAGTGAAAATGAGGTTGTTCAGCGAAACCCATTGAAAAATATATGGCCTTATTGAAAAATACAACAGCGTGGCCTACAAGTAAAATTACATTGCACTATACAATATTATAAAAACATTTTGTAACAGGTCATCTCAGGTGACTCTGTGACCGTAAGAGCAATGTTCGTTTCTCAGTAGATTCGTCTGCTATGAATGTTGATTTACAAGCGTGGGTTTACTTCGCAGGACTCCAAAAAGGGGGTCAGAAATTCAAATTTCTTTGTTGATCGCAAATGGGGTGCAACTAAAATGTTATTGATGTTTGAATATAAATAGGTTAGTAGCACTGAAAACGCTTCGTTCTAGTTTTTATTTATACATGATGAATTCAGTAACAAGGCCTTTCTTTCCCAACGGAGAGTGACAGCCAAATTTGCCCCCTCCTGGTAAAAAGGTCCACATTTTTAAGAAAAGAAAGTTCCACTTATGACAAAGTCCGCCCTAGAAAGCAAAGACATCCTGGTTACAGGCCTGAGACAAATTAATTAATTAATTAAAGCACAGAACAATTCTATGTCACATATTGAACTCTCACCGTATCGCCGTAGAAGATTGAGTTTTCCTTACTGGAGAACAATATTTTCAAGCAAACGGCATCACAGCGTATTATTATACAATGTATTTCGAGTCATGAACTGGTTGCAGAGTGTGTTGCTAGGTGTTCTTTGTCATGTTTGTGTGATAGTGTATAAGCAGGGCTCTCCTACGTCCATTGTATTGTTTTACCCCTTCAATAGCGATCTTGAGTTTATTTGTGTATCCCTATTACTGTGTGTTTTGAAAGGGAATTTAACCCTAAAGAGGCACTATTGACTCCAAAAAGATGGCATAGCTGGTAACGTATCTAAGCCTCTAAACCCATTTTTTTAAAAAACCTATGTGATTTTTGACTAGTCTTTTCAAATTGTAGCTTAACAGCATTTTTTATGTTTTTATCCCAATTGCACACGTAACCGTTTCTTTAGTAAACCCAACATATCGCTAAAATTACTCGGACGCGGCGAATTCTACAAACTCGCGACTGCTCAGGCCTATTGGAAATAGTAAACGAATCACAAATATTTCCCAGAAAACTTTCAATTTAACGGGTAAAAGCTACATTTTGTTGTAGTTTGCGTGCAAATTTCATGCAAAAAATAAAAATATCTTTAACTTGAAAACAAACTTACTGTCGAAATATCTGCTCATACCAAACTTACGACCGTTTTGGGTAGCCATTTTAACCGTCATCTTGAATATGATGTTCAGTAGCGAAATAAAAATCCCAGAAATGAATTTGTAATGGTCATACACAAATATTTAATCATGTTATATGCCGGTAAGCTTTCATCTTTGATATTTTAGCCGATAAATATGAATTTTCTCAATTTGACCACTTTTGGCGGCCATTTTGTCCACCATTTTGTCCTCCATCTTTTGCGGGCACATTTGCGGGCACTTTTGGCGGCCATTTTGTCTGCCATCTTAAATTTGATGTACATTAGTAAAAATGCTGAATTCACAATGGTCAATAACATATATTTAGTCAATTTATAAGTTCTTTTATCTTACATTTTAGCCGTAATATAAGAGTTTTCTCAATGTGACCACTTTTGGCGGCCATTTTGTCCGCCACCTTGAAATTAATGTACATTAACAACATAAAAATGCTGGAAATGAATTTGCAACGGTCAATCACATATATCTAGTCATTTTATTTATTCTTTGATCACATTATCATTCTGATATATCACTTTTCTTAAATTTTACCATTTTTGGCGGCCATATTGTCGGCCATCTTGGATATCTGGAGAGCATCGGTTTTTTTTAACTTTCAACATCCCAAATGAGTTTAAGGACCCTTAAAAGCACCCGAAATGTTGGTTTGGTTAATACTGGGGGAGGGGGGGGGGGGGGGGGGGGGGGGGGTGCACGGGAACCCCCTGTACATGATACCCGACTATAACTGCTTTCAGTAAATACATGTAGCTATGAGTTGCAACTAAATTTTCTCTCACGAATTTCAAGTGTATTCCAATAAAAGATACCCGACGCTACAACTGTCACCCTTGACTGTTTTATAATCTTAACGTTGGGTCAAAACCTCATTATGGAACCACGATAATGTTAGACTATGCATTCAGATATGATAACCCAGGTAGGTGTTAGGCGACGTTGAAATGAATATGCATTCGCTATAAAACGGATGAGCTATCGACACGTTCATTATGCCCGAACAATTAGAGATCGTTTTTGCTTTTGTTAAATATTCCATTCCAAAATTAACATAGCCTTAAATAATTGGATATGGCTGTATTAATGGCTAATTAAGAATTGATGAAAAAAACTGGAGAAATATCAATAGCTTTTCGAAATTTACATAGATCAACTTTGAGTTCAATGTTCCCGAAACTATTAAGAGGAGATACAGACCCGGGACGATCCCCTATTCTTTACAAAAGAGTCGTTGACGTATTAACGTGCTCGGGTATAGTTTTTCCGATACACGGGACCGCCATATCTACGTGACGTCTGAACCACGGTGCGCTAAATATGCCTAATTCAATATGTACGGTCTGAAGGAGGCATGGGAACCAGGTTGTATGGAAATCGCCGCGATTCGCATGTCAATTAAAATCAACAAACACACGAATTTAAAGACCTCGAACCTATTGGTGCATTATTTTCATATCGTGACTGAAATAAATACCAGCTTGGTACCACTTTATATATGGATTTCGAATTAAAGAACTTAGTTCGAATTTCGATAAGAAAAGGTCTATAGGCGCGGGAATTTTAAGATTTGAAACTACCCACTATCATACACCTATAATGTGTTTCCTCTCCTCTACCATCCATCTGCATTCTATGAATATATTAAAGATGTTATCGTAAAAGCTTGCATTTAATTAGAACGGTCTTTTTGAAACTTAAACGTGCTAGTCATTACCTACATGGTAAACAGCCTACAAGCAACTGCAACCGCTTTATTCATGATACACATTAATCATCACCGATATATATGACTTATAATACCAATACATGTTTTTCCCGAGGGAAGACAGCTCGGCAATCTTTCATAAGCTGCTCGAAATTGAATTTAATATAAATATTATCACAGTTACACCATGCGAAAATCCCTTTGAAATTAAACGTAATTTAAATATTGATGAGATCCTTGTCACTCTTTCCATTCGAGGTTTTCTTTATAAAGCTACTGCAAAAAGATTTGTGAAGTGAATACAAGCTATTCACAATAGAAAACAGAGACTAAAATAAATGAAAGTATTACTTCATTTGTCGGTATCATTATTCTCGTATTTATTCAGAATCAAAATGTCATTACATTTTTGAGACTGAGATTTCCCCCATGAAATACCGTATCATCTGTTGTATTACATAGTCATATATAAGGTGTCGTCCCAAAGGTTTCGACGCCTTTTAAAGCTTCCAAATATACCCCCTTTTCCATTGTAGGCATTGGTTGACATATTCAAATACGTGCGTTAAACTTTTGCATTCATAGAGGTATAAGCTGGAACAGATTAAATTTCACAGAATTTGAGAAAATGCAATTATCTCCCGTTTGGAATAACCAATTTGAATGAAATAAACATTAGGTTATACCTAATCTAACATAGCATATCAATAAGTATATTAATTTTGCATATTGATAACTTGTTTAAAAAGCCGGTAAAATCGGATCCTGACTATTTTGACTCGCCCTGTACAATACATTTGTTCAATTTGCAGGATGCCAGGTGTGTGTAACTGTATCACGTGATGCAGGTTCCTCACATTTCATTCATGTGACTTTTTCAAAATAGTCCATTGCCTGTTTGTGGGTGGGTTCCGTGTGCATGAAAGAGGTACTCGGTTTACTCTTCACAGCAATGACCTAGACCATTAGACATACCAAAAATGTAAACAGATGTAGAACTTAGTTTATTCGGAGAATACAAATTGATGCACGGAGCAACGCATGGGTGGTTTCTTTGCTAAGACAAACAGACGACGCTGGACACGGGCGTATTCACGAATATTCAGGTTAAAATATGCGAACGAGGTTTCGTGATCAAGTGAATGGGACGAACGCTTAACAACGGTTTAAATTCAAAAAATGATACTGACACTGTGGATGGTTAGCCATCCACAGTGGTTTTAGGATGAAATAATTTAGTTCCAACGTGTGACGAATTTTATGGGGTCATATAATAAAAATTCATTGTTACATTGAAACCAACGGAAATTCAAAATTAACGGCCGTTCGTGTCCACCGTCGTCTGGTTTCTGACCACGCCCTCTATATCGTTGTAATTCAAGTGGATAATGAATAGGTCTCACAATTTAACAGATGAAGGTCAAACATATCTAATTTCTAAATATCTACTTTTATATCCCTGAATATCAAGTTGTTATGTTCCCAATTTAGAAGTATAAGCTCCGGGTTTTGGACCTATTCTAGTGGGGACACGCTGTATCGTAAATATACTGCACGTCCGCGCGAATGTGGATAGACCGCTACATCACTAAAAACCAAAACATCAGTAAACAAAAAAGTGATCCCAGTAATTGTTGACATTAACTTCGCCTCACTTCTTGTATTTTGGGATACCTGTTACCCTGTCGTCTATGGTTACACCCGGGGTTACACGTGTGACCGCCATTATTTTAGTCATATTTTGTATATAAATTGGACAGCAGCATTGAAATCGGCACCACTGGCATGCATATGTAATTTAAAACCTACGTTGTGGCTTCTCACTATGCAGGATGAATCCATTTCTTAAGAGAATTACAGATATATAGCTGCAGTGAAAACTAACGTTTACTGGCGTATCATAATACTGATAACAAGGAGCCGCATTAATCCCGAGAGAACGATAGAGATCTTGCGGATAAAACATTACATTTTATTTATGGTATCATCTGAAATAACTTTCAATACTTATATGCCATTATTTGACAAATCTCCAGAGAACTCAATTTAATGGAAATGAACAAAATCAACAGGAATTATTTTGTATTGAACCGATAAAAAACAGACTAATTGAGGATAATAAAAATAAGTAACAAGTGTATAATCACTTTTTAACCAGATGAAAAAGGTTATCTACACAAAATTTAAGATAAAGGCTTCGAATGTCAAATGTCCTTAGAGACCACCTTGGGTGTTTTGAAAGCCGCATCTTGTAGGACACGTGATGTGCTATCACAATAGGAAAGGAATATTTAGTGTTTAAGGCCCTTGATAGCGTATACTTAAACACTTCAGAAATTTGCTGCGAGGATCCGTTCCTGCCGACCTGTGCAATATTCGCCGATAATAACATGGATAACTTGGACTTGGGTGCCCAAAGGGTTTGATGATGACGATGTGATTACTTAGGTCCGTTTTGATGAAAATTCACCTTAATGAATGCTACGTATTGTTGATGTTGTTGATGATTATCTCTATATATGTATATATCCTGCACAAGAACAGCCTTGAATATGGGTCTTATCCTGTTATCTCATTAATTCAAATTTTATCCATGTGGTGTCCTTTGACTCTTTTATTTACGATTAAAATACTTTCCATCAGATATAGATACTATACTTTTTGAATCCTTATGACACAAGGGATACCATGATGTGTTTATATCAAATATTGATCACTTTTGAAATTGATCCATGTAAGATGTACATGGCCTTCTACCTTTTTTCGATTTCTTTGGATTTGCTCTCCATAGTCACAGAATAACATAATTGGACCCAACAAGTAAACTATTCCTTCAGATCTAACCACACTATCCAATCCATATATTCTTTGGCGAGTTTATCTCTATCTTTGTCCATTCGCTTCGATAATACTGTGAGAGTCAAAACGAAGATGATTGCGAATGATTATTTGTTTCCAAAAAGACCACACAAATGACCTGTATGGATTTAATGGGAATCAGCCCAAGGGCTCCTAAAATTGATACATGAGTTTATATTTAGTCATATAAATTAACAGGAGAGTAATGAGAGGTTAATCTGATACATAAAGTGTTGATACTATATATAAAGAAGTAGTATTCATACTTTTAAAAGTCAACAAATATCGCATTTATTATTTATTTATTCTTCCTTTTCCTATAGAAGACGAGGATAAATATTTTGTTTCTCTAAAGCAACCCCACCCCTCCCCGTGAACCAACACGTAGCTTTGATAAAATATGTAAAACATTATTATCTAAATAACGTCCAAAGTGGCATGTTGGTTCACGAAGGGGGGTGGGGTTCGGGGTTCAACCTTTTGTACTAAAATGGAGTTTTTTTCTTAACAGAATTGCCACTGAAGAAAAGTTCAAGCTGCATACATAATTTTTAAATTGGCCGGGGAAATCTATCAATTTGAATGGACAAAAAAGTAATGAGAGGTTAATCTGATACATAAACTTTGATTATACAAAAAACCCACCACTATTACTTTGAAAAGTCAGCAAAATATCGCATTTATTTGTTCTATTTCCATAGAAGACAAAGATAAATCGTTTTTCCCGTATAGCAACCCTTTCCCCCTTGAACAAACACGTGATTTTAATACTTAATCGGCCGAGTCAGGGAATCTATAATTATGGAAGAAGTCACTCCTCAGACAAAATTTCGCCTACTAAAACCAAATTCACGGGTGAAGGTTTTGTAGGGGGCGCACTATTATGGTCGTAGCAAACCAGACGACCTAAGACGTGGTTGATTTTATCGGCTCAAAACATGATTTGTGGCACAAAAATAGTACATCAATGGTAAAAAAAGCTGATTGTGATTTAGAGTAGAACTGATTTGCTTTGATGATGGCAGAATTTAGTTCTTATATGACACGAAACATTCAGAATTGGTTATTTGAAATTAATTTACGTAGAACAAAATACGAATTTTAAATTGTGGATGGCTTCGTCTGGCAGTGACAGAGGAGGGGCGTGGCGTTATTTGCATTTTGTGACTATTGTAATCAGATTAGTTAGGAAGGACGCCGGATCGCGACGATCACATGGTGTGAGGTCATGAATAATCATGACTGAATATTCATTCACAACGAATGATTGACAGTTTACGCTGTAACTTCCGAGTAAAGGACTGATAGAGTGCGCTATACTGAACCAAATCTCAACAATGGGCAGATATGAGAGTCATAGGCCTGGCCGAGTGCACCAATGGCGGGTAGCTGAAGATTAGCGCTACCTCGCTAGTAACTGAGGCGTAACCCAAATACTTTAGAGCACCAGACCGGGGCAAGCTACTAGGCTAGTAAATAAACCCTTTTAATACCATACCATTAAACTATAATTGTCCAATGTTGAAAACGTATAAACAATTCCTGCGATAAACAATATGCGAACAATTCCTGAACGCAGCATAATATTACAAAAACAGTGCACACCTGGTAGGTAAGTTTCATTCTTTGTATTATCTAGTTTTAACATAATAATTTTAAGTACTTAAATACTGCGATTGCCGATTTTATTCGCCATTCGAAAAAGGCTATCACATTTCACATCAATACTATCGCACTACTCGTGCTTTTACAGAGCACTAGAACCAAAATAGTTAAGGTGTTTTCCCGCGTATTCACCCTACCAAATAAATGCCTACCCAAATTAAGTAATGAATTATCAAATAAGTAGAAAACAGCAGTTTAACATCCCAACACGAGCGCACTAGGCAATCTAACTCTATTGATGTAAACCTAACTATTACAATCGTGAAGGGAAAAAACAGCTATCATCAGACATTTGGAATTGTGAAGCCAATACAAAATTGAAACTAGGAACAATAATTATCATTATAGGTGTATACCTGCGTTTTGCCATCAAGGACATCCTTATCCTCGGGAAGAAATTACAATTAGAGTGGAACCGCTTAAATATCTCCCAGTGTAATTGATATTTTGGAATTTCTTAAGAACTCAATGATATCGCCAGAAATTTTGAAAGCCACAATAAATTCCCAAGAAATTACAAATAGTTTTTTAGATAAGCTTACGATATTGGTGGTATGAGATTTAAAGAGGATTGAAAGAGTAATGTAGTTGCTTTATTGTTATTAATGTAGCGATTTCGCGAATTAATAACTGATCCTTACCGTTCACATGAAAAATACACTGTATTTATTGTGATTATTTCAGGTGGTTAACACTGTCGGCCAAGTGCACCAATGGCGGGTAGCTGAAGAATAGCGCTACCACGCTAGTAACTGAGGCGTAACCCAACCTTTTAATAGCACCAAACCGGGGTAAGCTACTAGGCTAGTAACTTGAGAGTAATTTACGCTAAATCTTATACCTGACCGGACTCAAGGGTAAGTTGAAGCATAACTGTTTATGCTGTAACTATATGATAATTTCTGATTTGCCCGATGGCCGATTACATAGATATGAGGATAAATGGGAGATTTATACAATTCATTATCAATGTATGCATTATTTACTCAATGACACATTTATGACCAATTTATATTTTAAATCTATGTACAATGATGCATGCAAAATTGTAGAAATAATTTCAAACAATCAGTAAGCCAACCAATCAATCAAATTAATTAATTAATTCATTATTTAACATGAAATCAAATACTATTGAAATAAACGAATACATGATTAAATAAATGAATAAACACATATGCCTAGTTATATAAATGGATGAATGAATAATTAAAATTATAAATAAATTAATAAATACATTAAAAGTAAATAAAAAAGATGTATAAAAAATAATAAAATCAATTGGTTAATTAATAAATAAATACGTAAGTACGGTATGTCAATACCTGGGCCAATATATTGAATGATTTCATTAAGTCACCATCATGTTTAAAAAAATAAAACATATGAACATTTCGGGAATCGAGCACGTATCTCCGTTTATAAAAGACAGGATCACTGTAGCATGCCACAGAGATTGGACGCTAGAAGTAGTATCATGTTATTAATACACCATTGAACTATTCATTACAAATTGTACCTTTTAGTGCAACATTTGTGTGTGACACTCGCCCAAAATATGTTTCTAATGACATGATAGTCCTTATTTTTGAAAAAAGCGGTAAATAACTTCGAAATTTTTGGCCACAAAAATGTAATCATTTTGTCCGGACCGATAGCCGATTCAATGTGATTCTTTTTTTATACTCACCTTTGACCTAGCGAGTGACGACACATTTTTAATATTACGAAGGACCATTCACGTTAGAATTTTACAGTAAAGTATAGGTGAACACTTGGCATATGCGACAATTCATTTTGTAAGGGGACGATGCTGATTAATGTGGATATTTACATCGCTAGTTACTATTCTGGTGTTACTCTCCAGTTATGCTCTCAGAATTACATCGTTAGTAAGTTACGCTACAGTTAGGGCATAACTACTACTAGGGAGGTAGCTTACCTCCCTATTAAGCCACGCCAGTTTGGTGCACTTCGCCGAATATTGACCTATGTAAATATACTCGACACACTACCTAGACAGAGCGGGAAAGGTTATGAAATACTGGCGATGGATTTGAACGAGAACGTGTTGCCACATGGAAATGTTGGCGTTGGGCTTATGAAGACTAATTAAATGATCGAAAAAAGACGAACCGTCCGACTTGATTGATGAATGTTAGAATTTTCCATGTGTAGTCTGTACCACTGAATATCAAGAGAACATTTTGTAAGATGAATTTAGATTGTAAACGTTTTGTGTGAGACGTTTAGGAAATGAATCGACTATAGCCTCTGTATCATTGATGATTTTCTGGTGTGTCGACTAAACAGAATAATCGAACACCGACAAGAATAAAAGCAATTAGATATATCAACACGGTTTGCGGAAACAAGCAATAACAAGCAAGAATATAGCGAAGAATTGCTGTGCACTAAAACAAAAGAAGCTTTACTCAACTAGGTTGGCTTAAGCGAGAATATAGCGATAGCAACAGTAAAATATTCCAAGGCAAGCAATGAGAATTGCTGTGCACTAAAACAAAAAAAGCTTTACTCAACTAGGTTGGCTGAAACCCTAATACATGTTTGTGAGTGGGGGTGGGTAGGGGTGTGTGTGGTGTGTATGGATCTTTGTTTGTGTTTAAACATTAAGTTGCGATCAAAAAGTGTAATTAAATTAATCAGTCTCGTTTCTCTTCTCCTGTTATTCAATCTACACAGAAAGAAAAAAAGTGAGTCATCATCGAAAAATGAGTCATTTTGTCCGTGTAGTGACACACTATGGCTCAAAATGAGTCATTTTGTCCATGTAGTGACTCATTTTACGATGATGACTCACTTTTTTTTCTTCTGTGTATACTTGTTGGCATTTTATTTCAAAAGCTCTTGGAGTTGTTTTAACGTCCAAAAATCCCCATGACTACGTTCCTGGTTTTTTACTTTTAATAAAGTCTCTATTTTAAAGCAACATCATCCAAGGAAAGAAGTAGATCACGAAGTCATATTGATATCTAATACATGTGAAATAAATAAAGCTTTCATCAGGTAACATATGAAAGATTTACCGATGAAATCAATATGTCTTGATCTCTTACAACTCGAGGGAATTATAACTAGAGCAACTCGCTTGCAGGTATCATGTCTTTCTTTCTGATACCAAAGTTATTTCAGAATCTTTCGTTTCCTTTGTTGATTTATGTGATCATGAATTTGTTCGCATTCTATAATAAAAGTGTGTAAGTTCAAATAATTGAGTGGACAAATAAGGAAGTAAAATAAGAAACCCAATGACATTACTTACCCGTGGAGCAAATAATGACAGAAAATTATTGGGAATATCAACATATGAAATTGTATCAAATATTGCGTTCTGTTTTCACTAATGTACAGCCTGTAAATAAAATTATTGCTATAGGGACCTGATATCGATTTTTTCGATTGCAATAATTACGAACTACCCGTTTTGAAAACACGAAATATATTTGCTCACTCTATCAAGTGACCACGGACCTTGGTTAATGCGGAAGTAGCAACATTTGATAACAAAGTTTACGTTTCGTCAGTTAAGATTTACAATAATTATTTTAGGTAAGGTAGGAACAATATTCAAACAAAACATACCCAACATCAAATTTATATTGCTACCCCACAATCGACAATTCGTTTTTCCGACCACTGATGTACCAAACACTAAATGTATCTAGTAAATAGTTGCCACTAAAACACTTCCTATATATATATATATATATATAACAAGTCTGTAGTTGGTTTTCCAAAAAAATACTGAACGCCATCCGCCGCCCTTAACAAACGATCTACAGGACAGGTGTTATTACTCTCTGGGTCATTAACATGGTGATATGAATTACGATAATGTGAGATGAAATTGATATATGGTATATAGCACGTGCTTGTAATAAATATGAATTTCATATGAACATATTAGCCGTCGACACTTTCATCGTCCTCACTGTTTTTGTAAATTACAACCTTCAAGCATTAATGTAGACATTTATATAATTGCTGGCTAAGTTAATGGCTCTTTAGAATAATGAAAGACAAGACACTTGATGTATTTGTATATAGTTGTTCGAATGGCACATTACATCAATCATGTTGAAGTTCAATGCTCTCGTTGCTTTGTATGGAGACACCAACAGTGCCAAGAGCTTTGAAACGAACACCTTAAAGACGGAACGAGCCAACAACCCAAACACCTTTGTACACTTTATTTGATTGGATGGAATCATTAGTGTAGGCGTCTAATCATTGGATTACCTTGTTGCCCACCACCACTTATTTTGATATACATTAGAATATTTATGTTTAAACAGAAACTAATAAAGATAGGCCTATTACGGGTTCTGGTAAATAGCAAATAATGCATGAGATCTAACTAATTAACTAACTAACTAACTAACTAACTAACTAACTAACTAACTAACTAACTAACTAACTAACGAACGAACGAACGAACGAACGAACTAACTAACTAACTAACTAACTAACTAACTAACTAACTAACTAACTAACTAACTAACTAACTAACTAACTATCTAACTAACTAACTAACTAACTATCTTACTAACTAACTAACTAACTATAACTAACTAACTAACTTACTAATTAACTAAAATACATAAATACATTAATACATAAATAAATAAATTCATAAATAAATATACTAATAGATAAGTTTAAAAAAAGAAGAAAAAAAAAGAAGATAAATAAATAAATAAATAAATATGCAAAATATATCCATTTAAATATTTTCACCAGAAGTATTTTATTCGTATACAAATTAAGCATGTTTTGTCAACGAGGGCTTATTGGAAACTAATGAAGCAACTTAGCAATTAGCGTTATCAGTAAGGGGAGACGTCAAAACTCGACCGCCCGTTGACCGCCGGTTACGTACGGTTCCGCCCGGTTCTTTCAGGTCAAATGTTTTACTGGTATATGAATATTCACGCATGCAACACTGAACAACCCGCCGGTTGACTCAATGCTGTAACCGATCAATATCAATCTGTTACTTTGCGGTCATAATAGCTCTCTCTATAATCGTTCTATAAAAATAACCATTCATAGACTTTCGGTATTGATTTAAAAAAGTTAATTGAGCTATAAACAGATTGAAAAAGCCAACCCCAGCGAAAATCAATAGCTGCATTATACTGGTTGTCAACTGAGACTTTTATTGCTCACGCGTGTGACGAGGCACTTTCAACCGGTCGTGTTCACCAGAGTGTAACTATTTGACCTCATTATGTGTGTATATTATAACAGACGACACGTTTTGTGAGAACCGGGCGGAACCGGCCGTAACCGGCGGTCAACGGGCGGTCGAGTTTTGACGTGATCCCTAACACGCTTTGAATAATATGCCAAAATACGTGTGATGAATACGTCACGGACTACATGCAAATACATCTTTCAATAATTGTATAAATATTTAACTGCGAATACTATGGGAGGTTGGTGACCTGAGTATATTCTGTGAGTGATTTTACCGGATATAACAATGTATTTATTTATCTTCGTGTGCAATCAATCAACGTGAATAAATAGTCTCCTATTCCATCATATTCTGCTTGATGTGCTTCCCAAGTGGCAATCAGATGTATAACTCTATTAAGTTCTATCGAATCAGTCGGCTCAGATACTTCATCAAGAAGATTCTGTCACACCGAAACATCTCTCATTCTATCCTGCAATGATTGATCCTCTAAGATTCTGTCACACCGAAACATCTCTCATTCTATCCTGCAATGATTGATCCTCTAAGATTCTGTCACACCAAAACATCTCTCATTCTATCCTGCAATGATTGATCCTCTAAGATTCTGTCACACCAAAACATCTCTCATTCTATCCTGCAATGATTGATCCTCTAAGATTCTGTCACACCAAAACATCTCTCATTCTATCCTGCAATGATTGATCCTCTAAGATTCTGTCACACCAAAACATCTCTCATTCTATCCTGCAATGATTGATCCTCTAAGATTCTGTCACACCAAAACATCTCTCATTCTATCCTGCAATGATTGATCCTCTAAGATTCTGTCACACCAAAACATCTCTCATTCTATCCTGCAATGATTGATCCTCTAAGATTCTGTCACACCAAAACATCTCTCATTCTATCCTGCAATGATTGATCCTCTAAGATTCTGTCACACCAAAACATCTCTCATTCTATCCTGCAATGATTGATCCTCTAAGATTCTGTCACACCAAAACATCTCTCATTCTATCCTGCAATGATTGATCCTCTACGATTCTGTCACACCAAAACATCTCTCATTCTATCCTGCAATGATTGATCCTCTAAGATTCTGTCACACCAAAACATCTCTCATTCTATCCTGCAATGATTGATCCTCTACGATTCTGTCACACCAAAACATCTCTCATTCTATCCTGCAATGATTGATCCTCTAAGATTCTGTCACACCGAAACATCTCTCATTCTATCCTGCAATGATTGATCCTCTAAGATTCTGTCACACCAAAACATCTCTCATTCTATCCTGCAATGATTGATCCTCTAAGATTCTGTCACACCGAAACATCTCTCATTCTATCCTGCAATGATTGATCCTCTAAGATTCTGTCACACCAAAACATCTCTCATTCTATCCTGCAATGATTGATCCTCTAAGATTCTGTCACACCGAAACATCTCTCATTCTATCCTGCAATGATTGATCCTCTAAGATTCTGTCACACCGAAACATCTCTCATTCTATCCTGCAATGATTGATCCTCTAAGATTCTGTCACACCAAAACATCTCTCATTCTATCCTGCAATGATTGATCCTCTAAGATTCTGTCACACCGAAACATCTCTCATTCTATCCTGCAATGATTGATCCTCTACTAGGTAAACAAATATATATTTAAAAATAAAATAAATATAGTGGCTCATCGTTTCGTAATGTTGTGACATCCTCGGTGTGCCTTACTACCCCTTTCTCCCTACAACAACCGACTTCTTAATGGTGGTTAAGATGTGGCACCCCCGACTGTAAACCATGCTCCAATGGGTTGCAGTCGATATTGTTGAAGATAACGTCAATTTCGGAGGCGTGTTAACAGATGTTTTCCACGGTGGATCGGTAATTACCTGGGAGTCGATGAGCGTACCAGACTGATTGAAAACGTGTCGATTACTTTAAAATCACGATTCAAATGAACGAGCGATCATGGTATTGTTTCAGTTAACAAACCGAAACCGAACATCTAATAGGGTCCCAACACCACCAAATAAATGTCCTGTTGCTTTGTGTTGTTAAGCGGTCAAGTTTATGTGAAAACTGGTTCAAATCATTATCTTTAGTAAAAATCAAGATGTTATCTGCTTAAAAACAATCACATTTGTGGTGTTGACCAGCATTTCCCTCCGCTACGGGCCAATAAAATATAGCTTAGGTACGACAGGCTGGCTTGTTTCTAAGAATCAGTTGAAACAGTGAAATCGTGTAAAATGATACCAATCAATAACAAACTAGAGATTTTGGGCCTAATGTTGGAGGAATTTTAAATTACAGCGTGTCCCAAAAACTGAATTGCTTTCTAACTTAATTTGTGAAATTGTGAGACAAATCTGATGTAAGCGTTTGGAAGACACATACAATTATTCGAAGAGAGTGTTGTCAGAACCCATTTGTCCCAATTTAAAGTAATACACCACCTTAACCCGTGAGTTGCATATGTGTGCCTTGTGTGCACGTTTTTCTTGCATGGAGTTTATTCTCCGAAAAAACCTATGTTTGATCAAACTAAGTGCATTTAAAGTCCATCTGTTAACATTTGGATTTCTGTTTTTTATTTGAATATTCAACACTAAATTACATCACAGAAAAGCATCTGTTAGAGCGCCATGATACCCTGCCTCTAATTCCTTTGATGAGAAGAATGACTAATAATGGCTGGTTTCCAATTCTAGAGAAATGGTCTTTGACCTGGTATAAAGAATGGCAGGGTCTTAGAAGGTTATTTATTGAATGTCAAAGAAAATGTTATAGGTATACGTATGCGCCGGTACGACTCGCTTTTAAAGCCTTTCTTGTTCGACTTCAATACTCTTAATATTTTCGCTATTTGGTAAATTTCTCTATCTATCGGGCCAAAGATTTATAGTTTGAAGTTGCAAAAATAATGATAAATAGGCCTACTGCAATGTCATACAGTCTTTAAATATAACTCAAAGGTTAGTTTATATAGCTTAAGCTTTTCAGAATCGCTACCTTGTATATTATATTAACAAATATTTTAGAGAACGCCTTATTATTAGGTACTTCGACGTTTCAAGATGTTGTTTTTGTAATGTTATAGGCCTACCCCATGCAACGTCCGGTATTTATATAAGAATTGAGCGTTCTAGCAAAAAATAGCAAGATTCACAACATTTGCCTATTTTCCCTATGATAAACGGTTATGAGCAAGTATCAGTGTGTGTGATCATAAGAGTGCGTGCGTAATCAAGTTATATTCCTGAATGTGATTGTCAATAAAAAGTCACAGAAATAGTGACCGACATGGCAATTACTTGTATGTAGATGATTTGTTTTGTGATTGGACTTTTCACTATAGTCTATTTGATTTCAACAATACAGTGACGTCATATGAACGCTTTTTGAAGGCGCAAGCGTATACACATACGCGTAGAAGGACGGACGATAGGGGGTGCGTGTGTTATTACGTTCGTAATAAAGATACGTTACTGTCCACAGGAAGTGAAATAAACTATAGGTAGCCTAATTTATCACTCTTGTTTGTCGTTTCTACTTTCTTCGTAAGCGCTAGAGTGTCTTCAAAGGCTGTCTTTGACACGCTCTGCAATACATCTCTGAAAGCTATGCATATAAAGCAGTGTCGTATATTATATTACCGCAATGCAGATTCAAGTAGAAAAATTCAAGAAATTCTGAAAAAATTGATCCAATGCTTATATAACCGTAAACCATTTTACATAGCGAAATTCGACGGGTTTTCCCCAATTGAAAAACCACATGCACTTTGCATTATCAGTTACTTTCATGAGGCTGGTAAAAATCCCCGGGTGAAATTGATATTTCCTATTTTTTGAAATGTTGTTTTTATGTCATTATCTAGGGATTGAAAGAACGCAAACACTTGTTTGCTTTCTCAAAACAGTGTTGCGTGTTAAAAGTCAAAGTGAAAAGGCGCAGTTAGAGTGTTTGTATTACTTGCCAAAGATAATACCCGATGCACTGGGAAATCACGGGAAAATACCTAATTTGGGCAATAGCCGTATAGCTTGATGTTGTGGTAGAGCTGGAAATCCTTGTCTCGTGAGTAATTGGCATTTTTTGCGTTTGCATCACTTGCTAAAGACAATACCCGGTGTGTAGGATAAACACGGGGAACTACCTAAATGGGTAATAACCGTCGCTCGATACGTTGTGGCAGAGCTGCTCACTGAAAGTCTCCTGTCTGTAAGAATAGGTTAGTCATTTTCCACCATGTGAGTCTGGTAAAAACATCGTTTTGACTTAAATTAGTCGAAATGCTGTCTTACACAACCAATTAGGAGGGAAATGACTATGTTCACCGTTCACAGTGCATATGTGCCTCATGGGCAACACATCCATAGTACAAGTCCTGAAAACCCCCAATTATAAGTCGCTGCGCACTGCGTCGAATATTTGATTAACCTACGTTTTACCATATAATAGTCGGTCTACGGTTTTACCTAGTCTATGAACGCGACACAAATACTCCTTATAAGTCTCCTCCGAATCTAACTGTGAGAAACATGACCTCTCTATCTATTCCGGTACATTATACACTGGCGCGCACCAACAGGTAATTGTAACATATATTGCGACCTGCTTATGGTGGATCTGTAAGACAAACTTGTTTTTAATTTGAATTGTCGCTTCACCATTCAGTCCCCGATCAATCGCCGACCTTGACACGACGGCACAAGTTGTGACTTGTTGCTGTCAAGACTGCTCGCCGATTTGTCGCCGATTTGTTGACGACTAATCTTCTGTATTCGCCGATTTAACAGTGTCAAGTTGGCTTGCATCTTCCCTCCCGTTTGGAGCAGACTCATTGCCGATCACTTTCCAACTACACACAACCACTCATGATGCGCGCCAACTCACCGGCTACCGCTTCCAAACCGCTCATGTGTCCATCCCGACCTTCCCGATTAAAAAACCCGCAACGATTTGTTTAGGCTGCGAGAAAAAATCGTGGCGGTTTTGTCAAATTTGCTACGTGCTCCCGTCCACACAAGACTGCAGAAGACTGTACATGACAATCCCAGACCTTGCCAAAACTACACATGAAAAAAGAAAACTGCTCACGATTTTCGAATAATTGTCAATCGTGACCAGTCTTGAGCAGTCTGGAAGTGGTTTTCTAGCAAATAATTGGCTGTGTGACTGAACCTTTAACACTTGCATTGCTAGAACTATGCAAATCTCAGGCCAACATCAATAAAGGCGGATAAACATTTAGCGGTTTTCGGGGATCGGTACTTGTAAGGTAGCGCAACGGTATCACATCGCTATCGCTAAGAACGGTAGTACATCGTTAGTACATCGGTAGGACTACGGTATCACATCGGTACCAGTATGAGGCCACCGGAGAGCTGCTGATCAATTACGGGGCAGCACCGGTGTTTTACCGACATTAACGGAGCGAGCAACGGGACTACAACGGCATTATTCCGGTATGGGTTTGTTTATGTCGGTAGAGCACCAGTAGCGCCCCGTAATGAATTGGCGGCTCTCCGGTGGCCTCAAAGTTTTAACCACATCACAGGATTTTACACGTCTTGCCATCCGCAAATCTAACAGATCCTTTGGGGATAAATCATTTTCAGCTTTAGAACCAAGAATGTGGAATATCTTACCCAGTTCTGTGCGTGCCGCCCCAAATATGAAATGTTTTAAAAAGCTTTTAAAAACTCATCTGTTCCCTGTTGAAAAATTCAGCCTGATTGTTTACACAATTATTGTATATACAGGGTGAGTAAAAAAAAAGTATACTCTGATTGAAAAATAAATAAAACATATTTAAGGTAACCAATAATTTAATCAATTACGCCATTTATCAATTACGCCATTTACGCCATTTATCTGCTATCATCGGCAAAAAGAATCACGACAATATATGGTACCGTTTAGTAGATATGAATATTTCTGTAAAAGAACTGAATTTTGAAACTGAACAAATTTATGATTTCACGCTCAATGAGCGCTTAATAATGTGTACTAGGTAAATATAAAGGATTATACAGTATATTTATTAAACCAATTAAATAAATAAATAATAGCCTTGTTCAGAATTTCTCCTCATTATTTAACATGAAATAAAGATAAAATATTATCACCACTTGTGAGTTAAAGTAATTGCAAGGATTTTAAAATGATCCATAGATTTCATAAACATGACATAAATTGCCCGCTTAGAAGCGCTTTTAATTCGCTCTGGTAAACCTATTGTTATCAATACTACGAGAGGATTACCCAGTGCATATAATTAAATTCGGGGCTAACTGCATGGGTAAGTTTCCATTATGTTGCAAATTACATCTACGCTCATGCCTATAAACTACTCAATACAGCCGGTTGGTTGCACACGAGAATTATGTCATATATAGCAACCAGATTGGATGGAAGGCGAATATTTAAATTTGTTGACGGTTTTAAGGGCATCAATTTATAGCGCTGCTAAGCGGGCCTTGTAACCTAATGATGATAAACAAGACGAGGACGTGGAATAAAAATGGCCAAATGAGTGACTATCGGATAATATACAATAAAGTATTTTGATAAAAAATTATATTGCACCTATGTTCATAAATATGTTCGATTAAGTAAATATTGTCCTCGATACAGTTAAAATATACGGTCAAAATATCGATGCCACAGTAAGACTAGTAAAGTAAAGGTCTCTCTCTCTTTTTCTCTACATGGACATTCATTCTTGAAGACAATTTGTTTTCAGGTAAGTCCAGCAATACGCAAATAATCAAGCAGCACTTCCTTCTATACGTGACCACCATTATTGTTAATACAAAGTCTCGCTCTGGTCTTCATGCTGTTGATGGCGCGCCTGGAGATCCTTCTTCGAGGCAAAGCTCTACATGCATTGTCAATACGTTGCCGTATAGTACTTGAAGACTTTAGAACCTTTTTTCAGGACTGTAATTTGTTATTGCTTATAATACCTGATGATATGGTACCTTGATCGGATCTAAAAATGGCCACTTTTATTCAAATACGCATAAAATGAGTTTCTCTTAACCAATTCTAACCTAATAAAATTCTTATTAAAGCTAATTCATAGGTCTTGTTGATCATTAAATTAATTTTGGTGACAAATGATCAAATTTCTTTTTAAAAATCCTTGAAGTTGAGTACACTTTTTTTTTTACTCACCCTGTATATTAGTCTTTTATTAGTGGTTTACATTTTGTATCACCCTTTAAATGCATTTTTAAGTATTGTTGATGTATATAGGCCTATGTCTGCAGCTAAATAACAATTGCGAGTGCTGCTACAGCTATTGTATGTAGGGGTGGGGTGCGGGGGTGTGTGGGGTCGGGCTGTGTGATTCTCTCAGTGCTGCTTTTGTGTATTTTATTATGTATGTATAATTCTTATTTTACTGCTGGTTTTAGTTCACCATCTTTTTATCTAATGTATACATATTTAACAGCGCATTGGTCTTTTGGAAATGCGCTATATAAATCCATATAATAATAGTACCGATCCCCGAAAACCGCCAAATTTGTGCTCCGGTATAGTTCTGGCCAGCCAAATCGGCTAGGTGTGACAGCGCCTTTAAAATACCTTAAAGGGGCGTGTACATCTCAAGTGTTTGTCCTGGACAAAAATCACATGACTCCCTACGTATCTGAGTCTCCACCGGTGTTCATGCGCGGCCACTGAGTTCACCGCGCACGCGTAATGACCGCCTATTTTCCCGCGCGATTCAAGCCCATTTTGCAGTCGGTATCGGCAACAGATAGTATCCACTGTGCATGAGAATTATGTTCGTGCCAGGAATATTCCGACACAACTGTATTTCTTTATGTACCTACGTTTACGACAGTGTATTTCTGTTTAGAAAATCAAATTTAACGTGAAAAATCATAATAATTATTTAATTTAATTACAAATTCGGATTTTAGTCAAATTTAATGATATTTTAGCAATTTTACCCAAAAGTACCCATTTTAAAATGTCTGGCATAAGTTATTGCGTAGTTTTTCCATAATGAACTCAAATACCCAGTGAAAATATAATGTTGTACTCGCATGAATTCATTGTCCTTATATTTGTAACATATTTTGTTTACCTGGTATGACTCTTCAAATATTCTCTTTTTTACGCATTTCAATTATTGACACTAACTGATTTGCTCCTCTTTGTGGTGTCAATATTTCGGTTTGTTATTTTCATTTCAGTTCTACACGTCGTCAAATCAAATGTAGCCTCTAGGTCAATGGCCAGGGGTTACCGTACGGCGTGCGCGTAAACAAAACATCCGTGTGCCGATGGCAGTTGTAGTAGACGTGATTAAGTCTTGTCGGTCTACCGGGGGAGGGGGGGGGGGGGGCGGCAAGCGTGTAGCCAGCATTGTCATTCCGGGGGGAGGGGGGAAAACATCAATATCGTCCCTATTTTAAGCAGTTTCGTTAAAGGTTGCCCCAATTTGTTTTTCTAGTCACTTACATCGTGAATTTCACGTAAGTGGTGGGGGGGGGGGGGGGGGGGTCGGGGGTCGGGGGTCGTTCAAAAAAATTCCCAGTCCAAAAAAATCGCACAGTAAATGTAAATGTACTTTTTTACATGAACAATTTCTCGTCCCCATTTCTCTTCTCTTTCCCCTCTCTCCTTCCCCTTTCCCTTCTCTTTCTCCCTCTCCTCCCCCTTTCTCTTCTCTTTCTCCCTCTCCTTCTTTTCCCTTCTTTCTCTCTTTTCCCCTTCTTCTCGTCCCGGGGGGGGGGGGGGGGGGGGGGCATTCCAGAAGGGCCGCTCGCCCGTGATCGGATGATTATTTGATAAAACGGTCCTCATGACGATCAGTAAGGTTCATTCGCATCATTGCGATGTTGTGCAAAAATGAAATGAGTTTATAGAAATACACATAATTCCCGATTTTTATATGAGCTGCGTACACGCATCTCCTGTGTGACAAAAACTATCTTGGCAAATCAAAACAATTAGTACTTGTTTAAAGTCTAACTTGCCATGTCTGGGGCGCGCGCTTCCCTACCGCGCGATCAGCTGCTGCTAAGTGAATGCACTTTCAAAAGTTTTGATACACAGGTGCAGCAGTCATTGAATCGTTCGGCACGCGTGTGTGGTTCTTTCGTCATAAACACCTTGAAAATAGCGGAATAATTGGATTTACCACCTGAATATCATCATTGGAATATAATATGGAATATCATTGATTGAAAGCTACCTTTTTTCCTAGGATATCAAACGCAGGAGCGTTTAGATAGAGGCTCAAAAGCATGCAAATATTAGGCTGGTCAGGGCCATATCATGAATGATGGGCTAGACTAGCCACAACCACAACGCTTGATCAGGCATACACTGCACGGTATACGGTATGCTATCAATGGCAATGCCAAATGAAACGCATATGCTGCTGTATTAATGTATGCATAGCTTGTGGGCATAGCCAGTTTCTACAGAGGAATCTAGTCCGACGATGGTCTAGATAACTGCTTTTAATTTTGCTTGATGATGGCTTTGCAAACATTGCATTGGTGTTTTATAAAATATAGCTGGCTTATATGAATAATCTTGATGTTCACTAAAACCGTGATGGATACAACTTTAATAAAGGCAAATCCCTGATGGTAAGTTCCTATTTTGTATAACCAATTACCAACATACTGTAGCTATATATAGCCATTAATATCATGATATAGGGTGTTTTTTGTTCAATATTTATTCAAAACATGTAGGCTCCCTCGTTCCCTTGAATTGAAAATAAATACCATGCATGGGTGGGATATACATAAGGCCAGGTAAAAAATAAATAAAGTAGGACTTGGCCTTGTCCCCTTGTACATCCTCTTTTCTTTTCAGGAATTCTGTAATGTTCATTTTTCTCTTCAAGTTTAATATAAAGCAACCATTCAGGTATAAATAACATGCTGGTATATGGTGGTTTTACTAGTTAATATTTTGATTTGGCCAAATGGAGAAGGAATTGAAAACGACTACAGAATTTGCAGGGAAACAAATGTAAATGCACTTTTTATTGGATGCACATAACATGATAAGCTGCATTTAGTATACAATTACAATACCAAAGTTTATTTACACTTTTACAATTCTGAATACAAAAATATAATACAAATATTTTATTATTTACAAATATATACAAATATACAATTGTTGAAAATCATAGTTACAATATTTACAAATATTGAATTAAAAACTATGCGATATACAAAATATAATTTTATTTACAATTTACAATACAATTTATTTACAATTTAACACATACATTCACGCAATATATACCATACAATTTGTTTTATGCAATATTTACAATACAATTTTTTTTATTTACAATTATTTACAGTCATGAAATATATACAATATATAGGCCTAATAAATATATTATACAATATATAATATATAATATTTATTATACAATATAATATATACAATATGTAATATACAAACAATATGTAATATGTAATGTACAAACATGTCATCCCAAAGAAAATTATTTACAGAATTATACAATATTTACAATGATTTACAGTTATGCAATATATACAATACAAAACTTTTATTTACAGAATTATGCAATATTTTAAATTTACAATACAAAGGTTGTATTTACAATATAGTACAGTCATGAAATATATACAATACGAAGAAAATTATTTACAAAATTATACAATATTTACAATTATAAAGGTTTATTAACAATTATTTACACAGTCAAGCAATGTATACAATACAAAACTTTCATGCAATATATGTATTTTCAATACACAAGTTTCATTGTATTTACAATTGTTTACACAGTAAAATATTATATATACAATACAAAATATATAATTTAAATTAAACTTCATTTGAAAATTGTCTGTTTGATGGATGTACGCTGATTAAATGTTCTTCCATTATGCAATGCAGTAGTGTTTGGTCAGGGGAGGAATCTTTAACATTCCTGGAACCTTGCAGTCGTCGCTCCAGGGCATTAAATAGCTTGTGTAGCTGTTCACCCCCTTGCTCAGCCAGGACACCAAGGGCAACCCCTGTTGATCTTATGAAAGGGATGACATGTTTGTACAAGATGTGGAATTTTGGCGTGAATGTATATCTTGGGTATGGGAACTTCTCTGTATAGTAGGACACCAACAAATGTATGTTCTTTTCTGAAAATATATAAATACACAATAAGATTATTTAAAATTGTGTTGCCAAACAAGCTTTTCTGTCACAATATCACCATGAATATTATTCATATAAATATTATTATAACTTAAGACTAAGAGTCTGGAGTAGGCTTCCTCTGATGTTGTTGTGGTGTGTATGATATTTGTTCACTTTCAATCCAGTTTGCGAATTTGAGAAGATAGCAACACAAAATGTCAGTCTCATTTGATTATGGAAATAATAAGGATGCATGCATATTATGCAGAAAGGTTCAATGGCACTATAGTGGAGTATTAAACCTACCTAGATCTTCTATTTCTTGTTCGGTCAATGTGCATGCACGGTTGTACACATTGTGGACCCTCGCGAATCGTTCAAATAATAGCATGTGCTTCATCTTAAGGCTGACTGCCATGTCATGCAACTCGTCACTACCTGGGCACATGTCTGTTGTTGCTTCCACAATTGAATCTAGCAAAACTGTATAATTCTCTGGCTGAAAAAAAACCCCACAAAAAAAAAATAAAAAAAAATACAGCACAAACACAAACAAACCAAACCACAGTTAGTTATAAAATGTATCAATGAAAAGGTTTTGGCATAAGGCCTAAAAAAAGAGGTTTGATTGGCCTAACCCGACCGACCCTAAATACATCGCCGACCGTGAATATTTTTATAATTTTGAGGGAGGAAAAAATAAAAATAACAATAAATATTTTTAAAAATGTAAAAAATAAAAATAAATAAAAAAAACATATAAAAATTGAACAAAGTATTTTAATACTTTGTTCAATTTTTATACTTTACAAATCAAATAGTGTAAACAACTACAT
Source organism: Ophiura sarsii (assembly GCA_035610835.1). Classification (NCBI taxonomy): domain Eukaryota; kingdom Metazoa; phylum Echinodermata; class Ophiuroidea; order Amphilepidida; family Ophiuridae; genus Ophiura; species Ophiura sarsii. Next base: position 67,211,700 of record CM069450.1, on the reverse strand, counting down.
TTGCAATTTAACATATTATACCTTTAAGCATTTGTTGACATGATTTCCTACGAAACTTTTGGAATAGAATGCCTGACGCCGGACTTTAAAACTCTGTAGTGTGGCATCTAGTCTGTCGATGAGTGGGTTTAGCTTGTCCTCTAATTTGTGTGTAGTTCTGAGTTCATCTGCTTGTTTATCCTGTAATCAGAATACACACATGTTTCAGAAAAAAACAATATATTCACAATTTTCATATGTATGCAGACAGAACACCGCCAAGAATGAATGAATTAGGATGTGTCAGAGGGTACAGGGTAGTTAATCTAATCTATCAATCTGGGGAATTGCACTCATGGGAATGGATTTCCAGTTTCATGTAATTTGGGATGGGGAAAGAGAACCGGCACCAACAGTGGTAGGCTATAGGTCCAAAAATTGAGGGGCTCTGATTGTGAAAATTTCATGTAGGGTCCCTCACCCCTAAATTGGGGTGGGGGTTACCTCTGATTTATGGTATGAACCTACCAGTTTATTTGCTTCTTGGTGGAGTTTTTCAATTGTATTCATTTGGTCTTGGCTTGGTTGGTGACTTGCGGTCAGAGATTGTGTCATGAGGTCATACTCCAAATCAGGGCTATAGGTCCAAAAATTGAGGGGCTCTGATTGTGAAAATTTCATGTAGGGTCCCTCACCCCTAAATTGGGGTGGGGGTTACCTCTGATTTATGGTATGAACCTACCAGTTTATTTGCTTCTTGGTGGAGTTTTTCAATTGTATTCATTTGGTCTTGGCTTGGTTGGTGACTTGCGGTCAGAGATTGTGTCATGAGGTCATACTCCAAATCAGTAGCCTCATCCCTCAGTTTGTCACTTTTTTCTTTGGTCGCTTCCAACTCTTCAAGTATGTGACGAGTTTCCCTGACATATTTTGAGAAGCCGCCGCTCTGGTCATCTTGTGCCTGTTTTAAAAGATAAATAACTCAAATTGTAAGCTACTTATTACAATTGATGCAGCCATTGAGATTTTCTTTTACCATGTTACCTCTTGTGGTAAAATGTATGAACCGCTAGATATTCATGAATGTCACCGTTGCACTTCTGTTTCACATTAATTTGTTATAGATGCCTATGAAGTTAATTATACTAGATTATATTTGGGCTTTCTTATAAATATACCCTCCCTCAAGGGCGCATACAGGATGGTCGTGAAAAGATGATCCCTAAAAATGCAATTGATCAGGCCCTTTTCTTGTTCTATAGCCCCAATAATGCCTTTCTTTTCTGTTTCCTTTTCTTATCTTTCCTTTTTTGTCTCCTTTCCTTTTCCCCCTTTCCTTTTTCTTTCTCCCCTTTTTTTCTTCTTCATACAGCCACCGCAGCACCCCCCCCCCCCCCCCCCCCCCATGGATCCGCCCCTGCCCTCCCTAACCACAGCTTATGATGGCTTTTAAAACGATCCATACAAACACAACTTTAACTCAATGGTGGGGTCTACTAGACTACTATAATTTACAATTTACCTCCCTTCGTGCTTTGTCTTCTGCTATGAGTTTACCAAGTCTTTCCAAATCCCTTTCTAAATTCTTGTAAAATTTGTGCCATAAACCAAGGCTGATGTGGAGTCCAGGGGGGCACACCTACAAAAAAAATTGTATATTTGAAATATTATCATTGATTCAGGGTGGTGGTTATAATATTGTATGGTGTTTTTTCGGTGTGTTTAAAGGTATATGTTCCGATCACATTTTAATAACACAGATTTTCCTCAAACATATGGAGATTTTCATATCATATGAAAGATCATATTTTTCTGATTAACATACTGAAATTTGACGGTCCAAATTGCAATGATTACGGAGAAATCGGTGAAATAACATCGAATTACTGCGAAAGGTGGTTAACCACCAAATTGATTGTGTACTACTCAATAGACACATTTCAAGGCATCTTGTGCGTCTAAAATAAGAACCATTAAAGCTATGCAACTCAAACTTTGGAACGAAGTTATTAAAAGAGGAAATAAGAAAAATAACAACAATATTTGACAATTTCAAAACATTGGCGAGGGCGGGGATGATAAACGTGTCATTATTTTACTTGGCCTAACACATGTACTGCAATTAAATTAACTTTACCTCCTGTTAATTGTACCCAGTTTGAACATTTACCTTTGCAACAGGAATCTGGAAAAATGGTTTGCTTGAAACACTGTGGTTTGTCCGCTTTGATTCACTTGAGTGGTTTTGCCTTTCAACTTCATTGTAGTCATCTTCTATAGTTGTTAGCGTCCTGGCTTCAAAGTCCTCTGGACTGCTCAGTTCTTCTTTCTTGACATGGCACACAGTGCAAGGGTATGTAGCTAATTACAGAAATAAAATATAAAAATAAAGAAATTAAAAGGATAATTAAATAGTTTGAGTTTTATACAAAATACAAACTATTGTAATAAAGTAACAATTTATGCTCACTATACTTCCCCTGCAGGGGCGTGCCATTATAATTATAGGTCAATAAATGCGTATGTGTTGTTTCGAGAGAAATTAGACAAATCAATGCACGCGCGCGCGCTGATGTTGATGTGTGAATAATGCACGACCCCGAAGGAGGAGTGCTATTGTGAGCATATCAACATTTGCGCAAGTGCATTGATTTTTCTAATTTTTCGAGAAACAAAACATACGCATGTATTGACCTAATTCATACACGACACTCTATACAAATAAAAATTCACAATTTTAACATTATTTTGATCTATGTAAAACGACTAAAAACACTTTAACAAGTTTGCTAACACCCGCAGTGAAAATCGGCGAACCCACGAATCTTGAACAACGAATCAAAACAAGGCGCGCACTGCGTGATTTGAACGGCGCACACGCGGAGTGCAGTGGACACTTTCAATGCACTCCGCGTATTTGTAATTCCTGCTTCCTGATTGGTTGAACACTACATAGAGTGTATGAATTCATGTCAACATCAGCGCACATCAAGGGTTAAAATAAGCAATCATGAACCAGGAGCAAAAGTAGCTCCCGGTCCTATATTTTACTGTGCAAAAATGGGAAAACACCGGGAGTTAAATCTTGGCAACTGCTGGGTAAAAGTCTCCCGGAGCCTGCTTATTTACGCCTTGGCGCCCTTGCATATTGTCTTTTTATTGATTTGTCTATTTTCAATCGACACAAAACATACGTATTTGAAGACCTATAATGAATGAATTTGATCATTTCAATCTTACCAGAAGCACCTTGTAAACCGAGAAGCTTCCTCTCTATTTCATAATCGCCACATATCCAAACGTCAATGGGCATCCCTCTGTAAAATAAAAGTAATTTGAATTCATTAGTCATTTGAAATACGGTAGGTCTACCATTTTTATTGATAATCTGGATCCCCACATCTAACGGTCACCATTATTGTGTAGTCATGGCTGGTTAGGCCAAACAAAGAAGATAGTTTGTCTCAGAAACATTGTGCAAATAAGCTAAGTGCTGTGCTTTTTTTATTATTATTTTTTAGAAAATAGGCTATGAGGTATGCGGTTTTTTTTGCGGTGACTATAAAACTATTATAGGCACTAGACTAGAGGCATATAATTCCCTTACCGCCAATTTTCTTCTGATAAAGCATTGATCTGCTCCACAAAGGGATCCAGGGCTATATGCATGTTGCTGAGGGACTCGTCAGCTTCATAAACACAAAATACGGTTGTATTTGTGATAGAGTTTGGTTTGGATACATTAACAATTTCATAGAAGAATTTGGTCGATCCTCCACCGTGATCTCCCCCTATCTTGATGTAGATATTTCCTATTGGGACGTAATCCCATGTCAGGAGATCCAATCTGTATATGATCAAAGTAATTATTAATAATTATTAATATGAAACAAATATGAACTTGAAATACGAACTTATCACTGTTATAAAAAAACTGGGATTTAGATTTACATGGACAATAGGAAAAATAGAGAAAATATAAATTTTCAATGGTATGGATTCCAACTAATTGTCCACCATGTGTAGGAGGTAGAACAACGGCATGCCCAAGGTACATGTAAGTGGTATAATTGAGGCAACTTTTAGCTTGAAATGGATGTTCGAGAGGAACTGACTATATAGCCATAAAAAACAGGTCTGTTCTACGGACTCGACCGACCCATTTGTTTAATTTTCCAAATATATATACTATTTTTTCATGCATCGGTTTGTCACCCCCAACTCTCAAAATGTTTGGTTTGGTGAAAAAAATAAATGTCAGACCGACCTGAGAGGTCCATAGTCCGTAAAACAGGGGGTGTTTTTATCAGCCTAATTTAATTTTAATTTGGGGATTTTTGCAAATGTGGCATTTTGACATTCTCAAAATCTGATACAATTTAACCTGTCTAGTTCATCTAGAGTCGCCATAATATGTTGTGTCAACTGTGGGATGCATGAGATCGGTGCCAACTTTGTGTAGGTCTCCTCTCCCTCCTTAAATAAAAAAGGCAGCATGCGGGTGTGTATAGCACCTCCCAAGATTTCCTTCTTCCTTTGTCTGGTTTTAGCTTCTGAGACCATTGTAACATGGTATTGTTTTAGCCAACTGTAAAAACAAAAAAATAACTCAATTCAAAATAACATGAAATTGTAATTTCAGGATGTTATGTAGATAATCAAAACAAATAATTGTCGATCAGAGCGTCGTAATCAGAGCGCTCGCATTCATCCAAAGATGTAATGCGGTCTTGCGACGCACTGCATTCCAACCTGGCGCACAGTGCTATCATGTGGCATTGTACACGAGTGAATTATTTGAAATGATCGAGAATTATTTGTTTTGATTATCTGATTAAATTTAAATTTATAGTACAATGCATATTTGAATTTGAGACAAAGTTGGTGAAAATGGTGGGTTTTTTAAATTTACTGATTCTCCATCTACTTTTTAGAGAATGAAAATAGTCTTTATTTTGTTTTTGAATATTTATTTTTCTTAGTTTCCTTTGGTTTTGTTAATCAAATTATATATAAAAATTGTTTTATCCACAAAATAGGTTTTATCAAATATCAGTAATATTTTTTTATTTCAATAAAATAGCTTTATGTGTACAAGGTCAAGTAAAATAAATAAATGTTTATCATCCCTGCCCTCTCCAATTTTGGAGGATTGAAAATAATTATGTTTCTTATTTTTTTAGAAAGTTTGGGCAGTAAACATGTTATTTGTTTTACTTGGTCTAAAATAATTACGCTTTCAAGTGTCTCATCTCTCTCCAGGACCACCCAAATCTGGCCTTCATGGCCAACTCGTGACCTGCCGGGATTTTGATTCTCAGCAGTCCATTTTTCTTTAGTAGCTGACAAAGCTCTTGAGTGGAAAGACCATTCAGGTAGGCTGAAAGCTGAATGTCAGCATCCTCTTTGTGTTTGTTTGGGGAAGACGATGCTAACAAATTTGTCTTTAGGGCCTTGGTTCTTTTGCGAATGGTGCGAACCGATGCCTGGCGACTCCCAACCTTGGGGATAACTACTTTCTGTAGTACTAATTTCTGAAACAAAAAGAAATGTGAATAATAAATCCATTAGTCAATAATACAATGTAGGCCTGATGTAGGCTCACTACTAATTTCTGAGTTAAAATAAAACATAGACTGTTATAATATTGTTAAAACCAAAGTTATGTCATGCCTGTTATGTCATATGCATCAATAGATGCATGTGATATTTTGACCAGGGATTTTGATTTTGCACCATGCAAGATTTTTAGAATGAAGACACTTTTAAAACATTTGAATTCAATACACTATGTCTGATTGCCTGTACAGTGAACACATTCAATTTGTTATTGGTTTTACATTGCTATCTCATGTATTTTCTACAGTGCTGTTTTCAATATTTAACCCTCACCCCCCCCCCCCCCCCGCCCCCCCCCCCCCCCCCCAAAAAAAAGGGTTGCTTGGTTGTCTTTTTCATACTCACGGGCCCTCCTGTAGGCAGCTCTACAGTGCTCGAATTTTGCAGCATCTTTTTTACAACCGCAGTTGCCACCTGCTTGAGCTTTTTGTGCGGTGATTGTGGTGCATCATCCTCCAGTATGACCTGGCACGCCTCCATGATTCTTTTTTCTTTAGTTTTCTTTAGTTCTGTAATGTTCCTCGTTCTAACTGCAAGATTTCCTGGTTTGGCCCTCCTACCACCCTTGATCGTGGTTGTAAATAAAGAACAAGCCTTACAAAAATCATCATGAATTTCCCAAATTATGACAGTTCTGTTGCGTTTTCTTGATAGTGATGCTATGCAGCACAGGCATATAAAGCTTGGATGTATATCTGGATTGTCGGGTAGGACATCAATTCCATATTGAACCAATAAGCGATCTTTATGCATCTCTTTGGGGCACCCATGACTCGTCTTCGCTTTAGGCTGCTTCAGACAGCGCTGACCGCATATCCTACAAAGGGTCTTCAGGGCCTTCTGGTGGATGGTGGGTTCAGTCATTATTAAACTGTCAAACAAAACAAAATTATCAAAATATGCATTATTTTTTTTGAATAATAATCTTTCGGAATAATCTGTGAAATGTTATGCCGTCGATTCCGTACAGGCCCGTAACTAGGGGGGCAGACGCCCCCCCCCCCCACCCCCAATCTGAAAACTTTTTTTTTTTTGTACCAATAATCTAGGGGGGCAGACGCCCCCCCCCCCCAATCTGAAAACTTTTTTTTTTTGTACCAATAATGTACCCTTTTTTGGTACCACTGTACCTTTTTTTGATACCAATGTAAGTACCTTTGTCTGTTACAAATGTACCTTTTTTTGTGAAAACGCCCCCCACCCACCCCAATTTTCTGAAAAACGGCCCATTTCCCATTATGTAAAGCGTTTTTTCGGGCCGTTTTGGACTAAAACATGTCTTAACCCCCCCCCCCCCTCTCAAAACAAAATTGTCTGCGATGATTAAAAATATGGGGGCAACCTTTTACGATTTATTTTGGTACCAATGTACCTTTTCCGGAAAATACGCCCCCCCCCCCCCCTAAAAAATCCTGCTTACGGGCCTGATTCCGTATGACATATAATGAATGGGTAAACCAAACATGATATTGCCAACGGTTAGTCTACCAACAAAATAACCGTGGTCATGAACCCGAACGGTTATAGCCTACAAAAAAAATAACCGTGGTCATGAACCCGAACGGTTTAACCTACTAAACAAATTAACCGTGGTCATGAACCCGAACGGTTATAGCCTACAAAAAAATAACCGTGGTCATGAACCCGAACGGTAATAGCCTACAAACCCTCTCAAAACAAAATTGTCTGCGATGATTAAAAATATGGGTGCAACCTTTTACGATTTATTTTGGTACCAATGTACCTTTTCCGGAAAATACGCCCCCCCCCCCTAAAAAATCCTGCTTACGGGCCTGATTCCGTATGACATATAATGAATGGGTAAACCAAACATGATATTGCCAACGGTTAGTCTACCAAAAAAATAACCGTGGTCATGAACCCGAACGGTTATAGCCTACAAAAAAAATAACCGTGGTCATGAACCCGAACGGTTTAACCTACTAAACAAATTAACCGTGGTCATGAACCCGAACGGTTATAGCCTACAAAAAAATAACCGTGGTCATGAACCCGAACGGTAATAGCCTACAAAAAATAACCGTGGTCATTAACCCGAACGGTTTAGCCTACAAAAAAATAACCGTGGTCATGAACCCGAACGGTAATAGCCTACAAAAAAATAACCGTGGTCATGAACCCGAACGGTTATAGTCTACAAAAAAAATAACCGTGGTCATGAACCCGAACGGTTTAGCCTACTAAAAAATAACCGTGGTCATGAACCCGAACGGTTATAGCCTACAAAAAAAATAACCGTGGTCATGAACCCGAATGGTTACAGCCTACATCTACAAAATCAACTTAGAACAAATATTTTCCATCTCGAGACTTGTACACGATGTATCATGTAGAACTGTTGAATTCGGAAATAATTATCCTTTTTAACTTTATACGAACTTAAAACTAGCGTAAAATCAAGGTTGTGAATATGTTACAAATAAAAGCTTTTCGGTTTATGAAAGAATATCTATTGCATATAAATACTATGTCATTAGATTTTTTTAGAAAACTACGCAAATAATTGAATAATTACCTTTTTTATCGGTGATTTCACTTCCGGGTTTATTTCGAGAGATCGATGTACCGTAGGTAAGGCGCACTTCACTGCCCGATATTTTGAAAATTATTTTAACTAGAATTTAAATAAATGGTTACGATGACAGCTTTATATATATTTAATGATGTCGGTATGTTAGTTATTTGTATTTATTTTGAAAACGTTCATTTTTACAGGGTTTTAGGGTTTGTTTACGTAAATTGATGGACGCTGCCATTTTGGAAAACAAAGTCTGGCGCCATCTATCGGTGCAAACATTTAATATTTTTATTTCAACTCAAATTCCGCTGAGGGCGGAAACGAACACCGGTGGATCCGTGTTTCCATGTAATAATACCCATGGTGCAATAGATTTGCCGCGCCGAATTTCAATCGACAAAACGTATGGCCAACATTTTATGTACGAACGAAATACTAAGGTGTCTAGAATCGTTTCGAAAAGTAGTGTTATGCATTATAATGAAATCAGAATTACAATCTCCTTCAGCATATAATCAACTTTTGGGCGATAATCCTATGTTAAAAACGCACAACAATCGAAATATAAAGCATTTTAGCCCGCATTTTTGCCCCGATTCATGTGATATTCGTATTTTGAACTTTATGTATTTTATTTTCTAAATATCTATGTGTAGTCTTCATTAGCTCAGTCGGCAAAGCGCCGGCTTCATAATCATGAGGTCAGTGGTTCGAATCCTAGGATTGTTATACTTTTTTCTGTTTGTTATTTTTACACTTTAAATTTAGAAATTGACAGGATTGCGATAAAGAATATCCTATAAATATATTGTGTTGACTATTCCGTTCGATTGAACTATGGAGACCCTAGCTAGTCTATCAATGAACATGATTGGCAAAGGCCAATTGTTATGTAAATAAGAAGCCAATCGGCTAATATGTCCTTGAATCGATTTTCTTATTTCCTATACGACCGATATTTGTATTTGCTGATTTGCTCCAAACTTAAAAAAAAAGAGAGTTGTATCTTCAAAAATACGTTACGCGGTTCACGGCTTTCACGGCCTGGTGTGAGCGACTGTATTTTGGCGTGGATTTGATACCGTGCTCAGTGGCGAACCCAGGGGTCCAGGGGCCGGTGCCTCCCCTGAAATATCCCCGTCGGTAAACTTGAGCTTCCGTCGGTACAGTCAGATGCCAACGTTGAGTGAGTCTATTGTATACGAAGAGAATTTTTTCCCCTTGAAAAGCGGATGTCGATATCGTGCAATTCAATATGCCAAAATGTCAGCCTTATACAATGACAACATTAAGGCATTTAAATGTGGTTCAACGTCATGTGACTAGGGGGATATTTCCCGTGGCCCTGACCCCTGTCTCATTAAAAGCTTTAAATTAATAACCTTCCACGATCATCAATTTATTGCTCTTTACATTGAATTCAAACCTAGCTTGCAGCGACACCGTTTTCACATTTAAAATACAATTTAGAAACTGGGTTCAATTTGGCTAACATTTCGTCGAATACTCAATAGTTCACCACTAGTTCATTATTATAGAGAACACATAGACACGTCAGTAAGTAGTTATGGCCGAGCGGTTACGAATATGGACTAGTAATCTAATAGATTCTCCCCTCCTCGGTTCGAATCCTGCTGAATACCTTTTTTAGAAAAAACGATTTAGTCTCTGTGTGTTGGAAAATGGCGTATATTTTTACCGTAGGTGAATAAAAGTCGTGGCCCTGACCCCTGTCCAAAAATGTATTACAAATAAATATATTTTTGATCAAGTTTAATACGTTAGGAACATTTCTTGTGCATAAAGTTTTTGCTATGACGTCTAAAAATCATCAAAAATACGATGTTTACGATCGCATTGAAAATGCATCTTTATCGACTCAAAGATAGTAACAAAAATCGTGTTTTTTATTAAATCGGAAATGACATCTTACATAAATAGGACTTCCCCTTCAAAATGAGCCTAAGATGATCAAAAATTGATTGAGGCAATCCTTCACAATCGCGAGTTGTAAATGATCCGATTTCTATTTGGTTTTTTTTGAAATCTCACTTCACTGGCGGCCGGGGCGAACAAAATAGACGGCATTTTCATGCCTTGACTTCTGACTGGGTAGATTTGCGATTTCTACCAGGCGATTTTTTTCAGCTATTGTTGACAATGTCATCGCTACCCCCATTTTTCAATATTTCAGCTACTGACGAGAAGAAGAAAATTGGGTCATTTTTGCGATTTTTTTGTCGGTATATCATGACTTTCGTAACTATCCCCCCCCCCCCCCCCACCCCCAGTTTCCAAAAGCTGGGTACGCCACTGACTGAGTGCTGAACTCATCATGTTCATTGCTGCTGCGAGCATCTTACTATGTGGGGTTGTGTGTGTTTGTTATCCTTATGTGTCCGTTAGTTTTGATCAAAGTGGCGCATAATTTGCATGCAATATCGAGGAAATAACGGTGTGTTAAAGTTTATTCCAGTGAAATTGGTTAACAATTTGCTCCAAAAACAGCAAATAACCTCTCAGATTTGGCTCATAAATGCCACTAGAATTGAACAACATTGTGCGTTGCGCGTACTGCCGCGTAATCATACCGTGGTAACGCGTTGCGTGTCGCGTTTGCGCAAATGCTAACTGCTAGCTTCACTGTCTATAATCACTGTCATAATGGTATAATGACATATTACTAAATTCAAGCTATTTCACACGAGCATGTTTCGTCGTTGTTCGCGGAGCTGCGTCCAGATGCCTGAAATGTGCTAACTAACGTGCGTGACGATATCACGATTGACGCGCGGTCATTTTTTGAATGTGCCCGGTACGCACCTTTGGGTTTACGCACATACGAATGCACACAAGTTCGCACGCATAGAATGGAGTTGACCATAGCATTATGACACTGACTATACGCTACTTGTACGCAATCCTATTTCAAAATAAAAGCAAGGCTCTCCCCTAGTATCAGCGGGCCCAACCGATATTTTAAACCAGCTAATATGCATAAAAATAATATAATTTATTAATATGCACAGTACGAACGCATTGTCAGCTATAACTAGAATTTCATTTAATTCAAATTGGTCATTTCAAACGGGAGATATGTGCACTTTTCCAAGGTACCTCTATGAATGCAAAAGTTTAACTCACGCATTTTGAAATGTCAATCAATGGTGTGTTGGTATTCACAATGCCTACAATGGACAATGGGGTATATTTGGAACACTTTCATGTATAAATTCAAGTATAAAGAAGTAGCTAGTGTACTCATATATGCAATGAAGACATTGGTTAATTTTTAACAAAAGTATTTGTCGTGATTTTCTAAAAACGGGACCTGAATATTTTGACTCACCCTGTATACAAACTAACATCAGATTTGTATTTAGAGAATAAAATATAGTTCTAATACTATATACTGTATACGATGGTCTTATAATGTAAAGGCTGTACCATGGAGTTGTCTACAGCAAAACAGCTAAGAACTATGTTTTATTCTCTAAACGTGCAACAACTTTCCCCCTTTATAAAATCGGCGAATCCATCGAGCTGTTTACCAACTTCTTGCTTCGAATTAATTGCGTTCTTTAGCACACGCGCATATGGCAACGCTGGGTTACACGCACAACGCATACGCCGGCGACTTTGTGTAAGGGACGCTAACGCAATGATCATGCGCACTGAATGTATCATTATTCAAACGAATCAAGCCCCGCCCTAAATGTCTCATAATATATATTGCGTATCGGATGAAAATCAGCAAAAAAACACCAATCACAGTCCAGTGACATCCAAAACCACACCCACTGTAAAGAATCTACAATATTGCAATGAAATCAAAGTAAAACAAAGTACACCCTAACACATAAAGAAGTTCGTCACACTTAAGTGATGTGTGACGATCCATTTTTACTCTTCAAATTGAAGGATGTTAATGATTTGAACAACCATAACGAACAACAGTTTATAACAGAAGGGAACAATAGCAGACAAGGCATTGAGAGACTATTTATAAGTTTCTTTCAAACAAGTTTAAAACTTTCCACGCGGCTATTTTAGTTTTACCACACAAAACAGATGTTTCAAAAGCCTTTCCGAAATTTCAAGTAATCTCAAGTATTAGTGAATCAATACTAGGTATATTTGTACTCATTTTAATGCATTTCTTGTGGTGATTCCAAATATGGTGATGGAAATTCAATCATTTTGACATTTTTGAAACATTTTGTTCGGTTCATAGACTCCTGCCGCGTGGAAAGTGTTAACACACACACCCCCACCCTTTTGTACTTTGCCAAAGAGGTGAAATAAGTCCGAAATAAGTCCGAAATAAGTCCGATATTCGTGATCGTAACATTTTAATGAAATGGTTATGTCAAAGATGATGAAAAAACCTGGTCCTGAATCTCATTGATTTTAATGATGGGCATCGATGGGTAGGCGCAGCCTACTATATCATTTTGGGACAGCCTGTATATGAATAAATGCACCAAATTGGAAATTGGACAATTTGCGCATTTGACATTGAAATGTTCTCTGAATACGTGTCATTTATTTAGTGTTAGCATACAACTGAAGATTTTGAACACTTTGGAGTACGTCTCATGTATTTAATGTTAGCATAAAACTGAAGTTTTGTTGACAATTTGTTTTTGCAAAAGCCGCATGAATATAAAAAATGAAATCTGAAAAATTAGCAGCACGTGTTTACCATGTTGAATCAATGTGTCTTATTTTAAGTTATGCGATCAAACATTTTAGCTCATATGGCCATGGGGCCTCAGATATTTTTTTTTAACTTGTTGAATTATTTTACTGAAGTTTAAAAGGGTATCAAAAGAACGTGTTTAGATATATAGATAGATGGATATATTAATGGATAGATATATTGGTTCAAACGGTCTTTGTATAATTATATGAACAAAACAATAAATGAGCATTTTTAGATGGTTTCAGCTTATTTTACAACTTATAGAGTCACTTTTTGGCGCATCCGTTACGTCGGTCGCCTCAATTATGTTGAGTTTTGACATAAAACTATAGTCGGCATACCCACTTATTTAGTCTCACAGTAGTGGCACAATACAAATATTGTGTTATGATGTGCTCAAGACCGGGAGTCAAGACGAGAGAGATTTAGGACAGCGGACAGCATTTTATAATTGCGCTCTTGCAGCGATGAGCATGATGAGTTCAGCACGGTATCAAATCTACGCCAACATACTGTCGCCCATACCAGGCCGCGTAAGCCGTGAACTGCGTAATGTATTTTTGAAGATACAACTCTCTTTTTTGAAGATTGGAGCAAATTACAAATATCTGTGTTGAAGGAACTAAAAAAATCGATTCACGGATATAAGCCGACTGGCTTCTTATTTACATAACAATTGGTCTTTGCAGACCATGTCCATTATAGACTTGCTGGGGACTCCATAGTTCATTCATGGTTCAATCAACACAATTATATTTACAGGACATTCTTTATCGTAATGAAATTGCAAATGAAAAAAGTATCATTCAACATTCAATAAATATAGCGAACGATTATAAGCAATCCTGTTATTAAAAAAAAGAAAAGTGTAATAACAAAAAGAAAAAGACATTTACAAGATTCGAACCACTGACCTCATGATTGTGAAGCCAGCGGTCTACCATTTGAGCTAATGAAAACTATACATGAAACAGTTTTAAAATAAAATTAGATAGAGTTGAAAATACGAATATCACTGAAATCGGAGGCTAAAATGCTTTATATTTCGATTGTTGTGCGTTTTTATCAAAGGTTATCGCCCAAAAGTTGATTATATGCTGAAGGAGATTGTAATTCTGATATCATTATTATGCATTGCACTTCTTTTTGAAACTATTCTAGACACAGTTCGTTCGTACAATAATTTCAACATTACGTTTTGTCGATTAAAATTCGCGGCAAATCTATTGCACCATGGGTATTATTACATGGGAATACGGAGACTCAGATACGTAGGGAGTCATGTGATTTTTGTCCAGGACAAACACTTGAGATGTACACGCCCCTTTAAGTATTTTTAAGGTTTGTAATCGCATAACCACTGCTTCCCCGTCTTTGCTGAAGTGGGTGTCTGCAAATTACGGGATGCGACCAGTCGTTAATCGTAATGGTATGACTTCATCGTTTTACCGTCGCCTCCACCACCGCCATCTTAAAATTAGGCACCACTACTGACAACCGATATGTTACGATCATTATGTCCGTCTGTATAAATTCCAAATTTGGTGGCGTGTTTCTTTGTAATTGCTAGGAGTCGATAAGCAGTACCAAACTGATTTAAAGCGTGTTATTTAATTCTCGATTCAAGCGAACAAGTAATCATGGTAGTGTTTCGGTTGACAAAACCGAACATCTTAGTCACGCAAGATTATTGAAAATGATAATCATTATACATGAGTCAAATTTACACCCCTAGATAAAAAAGGTGCTGCACTTAATTGCTAGGTATGATCATACACATCCGATTAATCTAACTTTCACGACATCAAATTAAAATAAACAAAGCTGACGATACACGATAGTATATTTTCAGTTTCATATTAACCGGCTTTCATGTATGACATTTTTTATTTACATTATTATATTACCATGATATTCACAGCAATTAAGCAACGATGGTTAAAAGTCGTAAGTGCAATCAAATCGATTTGCAGATATGCTAATGAAAAATGAAACAATCCTATTCTTTATCACAATTCTCTTCTCTCTTTACTTCCAGGGCTGTCAACTCTCCCGCATTAGGCGGGAGTCTCCCGCATAGACACTCTTTCTCCCGCACTCCCGCATAGCATATAAAATCTCCCGCATCAACAAAATTACCTCAATTAAAGTGTGTATCAACACCTTTATACTAGCTTCCGTCGGTACATTTGCGATTTTGGGTACATTTGCGATTTTGACCATGCAGATTTGGGAAAAACATCATCCCTACCCACCCCCCACTTATCAGGATTTCAGCTGCTGACGGGAAAAAAATTGTGCATGTTTTACGATTATTTTTTTGAGTATGTATCTCTCCCTCCCAGCAAATCCCAAAAGTTGACAGCCCTGTACTTCGGGACTTGACTCCTATCTGTGCACTGTGTGCCAACAAAGTCAGTAAGATTCACGAACAAGTTTCGACTTTGAAGTGGGGTTCTTTAGGTGTTTCCCCGCGTAATCTCCCTGCAAACGAGAAATTAATCCCAACAAGTAAGGAAGAGAGCAATAAATGTCGATATTAATGAGTACATTTTCTCACTTCGATTGAGATAACACGTATAAATAACAGCAAACACTCACGTCTCATCGTACTTATTAGCATGCACTATCAATCCATATTGTAAAATGATAAGGCTGGCGCCAAGACCAAATTTGTAACTAAGTTCACAGGATTCTGCCAGGAGCACCAATCTGTCATACCTGAAAGATGTCACACATGTTAGTAGGGTCATCTCAAGTGATCCCGTGACCATGGTGAGTGAAGGCTCGTTTGTCAGTGGATTTGCCTTCCAGGAAGGTCATTTAACAAATTTAGCGGGTTGTCCCCCCGTTGTCCCTTGCGAAAGCGTGGGCGGAATCTGCGAGGGCCCAAAATCCAAAATGGGCGCCAAACCGCTGATCAAAAATTCAAATTGATTTAATCAAACTAAAATTGTTTGACAGAGCACAAGAATTCCAAAATGTATAGTTTGTTCCACTTATGATGTTGGTTACCGAGAAATCGAGTAAAACGTAAAGTGTCGTTTACCTTTGCGTATGGGGTTCAAATGTAAATTGCTCCAATGTTAACAAACAATATTTCAGAACAAGCTTCTTAACACGCGCGTAACATTTATTTTCAATCAATCGTTATGCCTGAGTTTTAACAGTTGTGGGACACCTGAACATACTGTATCTGTTGATTGATTGCATACGTACGAGGGATATTTTCAAACTCTCTATGCAATCATTCAGAGGAATAAAACGCCTTCTATTCAATCATATTCAGTCAAATGTAACCTGGGACGGTACTATAAATAATATACTGAGTATGTTAAATTAATAAGCTTTCAGGACTTAAATATGTTGACATTTGATAACCATTTTCTTTATTTGTTAGAAAATTAATGAACTGAATTATATTCCACTTCAGCTGGTTTGTACCTCTAGCTGTTTTAGATAATATTTCTGAAGTACGTTACACGATTAATGGGGTGTACCTATGCCAGGAGTACTCAAAATAGAGTACTGGTTTTTTAGGTGGTACAATGTTAATCGAATTGGCAAAACCCGTTAACATTATAAATTATATAATATTCAATTTATCTCTATTTCTATCAATCGTATTTAAATACTTATTTTTTAACTTTATCATTGATCGATTATTTATTTTTCATTTGACTAATTACAAACATATTAAATTAATAAAATCGATGGGATGCTTAAAATATTTATGCATATATTTAGTATTCATTCTTTAAACGCCCAATGGAGTAGTTTTATTCAGCCAAACAACAACTAGTTATATTTGTTCTGCCACGAAGCTGCAATCAAACTAGATTGATAAGAAACGACGATAAAACAAACAGCAGGATTCTTGACGACAAATTACAATTTATTTACGTATCGGTGACCTTTAAATCATGTAACATCTTATTTATGGTAGAGTTTGCAATCATACACCATGTTACATAATATTCACATTTTCTGTTACTTTCATGAGCCGGTTACAATCCAATAGTGGAAATTGATGGGTTTTCTTCCTTTAATGATAGAAGCTCCGTTGGACTGATTGCATTAAAGAAGCAACTGGTCTATCTCCTATTGGCCTGGTGTTGGATTATGTTGTTCAGTTTACACTTTTAACACGGATTTTTTTTTTTTAACCAGCACGCAATACCGGGGCAAAACACATTTTAATCCGTACAACAGTGTATAAATGGTTAAAAGATCACCTAATAGAAAGATTAAAGTGATTATCTTTTCTATACTATTTCTGTTACAGACATTTCAACCTGTATAGCACCCTGTTCCTGATGCTAGCAACATTTAACATGTGAGGGTAACGCCATTTTCAGCTAGGCACTTTAGCTTCATTGGCGAACCTCCATAAGATGTTGGCCTGCATGAGCATAGTTCCAGTAATGCATATATCAACGTACGAAGTGCTAATAAAACAAACAAAAATCAATCTACATATTTATATAACCAGTTTATTGACTAAGTCCGAAACAGGATGTAAAATGTTGTCGCATAAGGTGAAAAAGGGAATTAAAACGCAGTGTGCTTTATGCCTCCAACATAAGCACGTTGCAACACGTTGCTGCTGGTGTGCCCGATTTGGTGTATATGTATCGGTTTCTCCAGATGGATTCGGTTATAAGGAACGGTGTAATGTTTGCGGTTAATAGACTTGGTCGGTGAAAGAGATTAATCAAAGAAATATTAAGGTTTTTTGGCAAGACCAATATCAGGTAGATGAAAAATGTATGTTTTCAAGCTGACAGTTTCGCTGGTCAACGACATGCTTTCTCAAAGCTACTGATCGGCTGTTGATGTTTTGCCGGGAAACGAACCGGAAGTGGTCAGTTTTATGACGCGTTGTTGGTAGAAGGTGTAATCAGTGGATACATGACTGAGATTGTAGACCCATCGTCTCTGTTCATGACCTCTGTGCCTCGTCTCCTAATCCAGATGGATTCCCGTAGCCAACGTGCCTTTCTGTTCTCTTCAATACCCAAACTTGAGGTTCATGTTATTGTCTGGGAGGGGGCCTCAATGATTTGCCCTAGCCACGTCGTTTTCTGTAATAGCAGATATATTAAGTTCTGCTGTTCTGTCAATTATCATAATGAAGCACGTCGGTAACTGTCTAATTAGACGGGGAGCCACCATCATCAATCATACGTCGTAGTGGTAGTGCATAATGTTAATTGTCAGTGGTGATGGGGAAGGAAGTTGTAATGCCAACAAACCACTATATCAGAAGCGAAGGGTTAGATAAATATAAACAACTCTTTTGACGTAATGTTGTCTACTTTATATGTTGGTCTGTAATCATTTGTATAGTTCCACAAATGCATGCGTTATAAAGTCACGAAGTGGCAACAAAACAAGCAAAAATCAATCTACATATTTATATAACTAGTTAATTGGCTATGTCAAAAACAGGATGTAAATGTAATCGCATTATGGTAGAGGCAAATAAATGGAAACAAAAAAGGTTGCTCTACGGCTCCGCTCCGTCGTAGAGTACGGTTCAATTTGCGGCTGGTTTATATATTTCCGGTTGATGTGTTGCAATTCTATTGATAACAGAAAGGTATCACTTTCTCCCAGATGGATTCGGGGATAAGGAACGGTGTAATGTTGCGGATAATAGACTTGATAGGTGAAGGAGGTTAATCAAATATAAGGCCCAGCAAATTTAACGCCCGCCCGATGGAAATCCGCTTAACCACCATGTTCAAAATACAAAATAAAACCATTGCTATTCCTCTTCCAGATTACATCCAACGTCAGACCACCAGTAGAACAAGGCAATACCATCCTGCCAAATTTAGAGTCATGAAAGCTAACAGCAATGTTTACAAATATAGCTTTTACCCACGCACAATAGTGGAATGGAACGCCCTACCATCCAATGTTCTTGAAGCTGCTAGTGTAGAAGGGTTCAAGTCAGTCTTTTAAACTTTTGCTTTCCATGTATTTCGTGTTGCTTTCATTCAATGCCATCACACATCTCAATTAGATATTGCTTAGGCAACTTTATTGAGTATTTAATAGATGTAGATGTAGATGTAGATGGAGTAGTTTTATTCAGCCAAACAACAACTAGTTTTATTTGTTTTGCCACGAAGCTGCAATCAAACAATCAAACTAGATTTATAAGAAACGACGATAAAACAAACAGCAGGATTCTTGACGACAAATTACAATTTATTTACGTATCGGTGACCTTTAAATCATGTAATAATAATAATAATAATATTTATTTCTTATATAGCGCAATTACATCAAAAAGAACTCAAGGCGCTTTACAAAGATACATTAAAAGCGTAAAGCACACGTCATGGCAGCAATATATAAATATACAATATTAAAATTCCGATAACAACAAGATAAAATACTGTATGAATATTGCACAGTTAAGTCTAAATAAGAAGAGCAACCACAGACAACGGGGATAACTGTGAAATATACATAAGTAAAAATGGGAATAGTTAAAAAGCGTGATGCACAGAACACATATTGCACAATCAGTATTGCACATTGTAACCGTGTTTTGAGTTTTTCAAAGTTTCATGAAGAAAAAGCCTGCAACTTTTGATAGTGCAAAGCTTAAAATTAAATTTGTGCTAACATCTCCAATGATACTTTCTGATTTCAATGCTGTTACTTGCTTTTATTTTACATACACTTATTATATGGGGCAATTTTAAACAGTGTCTTTTAACTGATCTCATGCTACCCCTTTTAATTTACAAGCATTATTTCAGCATGTACAGGCAGTAAGGTTAACAAGCGCAAGCTATACTACAGATTCACCAAAGAAGATCTGCTGAGGGTTCACAAATGCGCAAATAAGCAAAATGACTTCATTTGACTTCAAGTAATTTTACAGTGCACCTGGTGAGCATCATAACATGTGCTCACTGCTTTAGCAAACCTACTCATTTGCATAAAGGGCATACCTGTATGGACTAGTTCATTTAATGGTAAGAGGGGTGGTATTCAGCTTTGCTTGTGTGCTCAGAACTGAACAGTAGCTAACAGTGTCCGTCCGTGACAAAATTTGTGTCCGTCCGTGACAACTTTTAATTAAAGATTTAACTAATTTATGCCTGCCCTAATTAATTAGTACTCCTGCATGGGAAAGAATACATATAAGGGAGATACTTCACTATGTTTTTATTTTTTTACTTTGTCCTTGAAATTAGTTAAAAAACTTTTAAACTTTTTTTGTGTCACGGACGGACAGCAAAACATCAAAATGTTAACGCAAGTCTAGCGATATAACTTCCCCAGAACTTTTTTCCCAAATATTTATCTTATTTGATGGAAAAGTGTGTCAGCTATCAACATTACATCACAAAACTCTGAAAATGTTACATTAACATAAAAATATAGCATGACGAACTTGAACTAAAATGTCCGTCCGTGACGCATCTTGTTTTCACCCCTTGGACAATAATGGACTGTTCCGCGAACGTACCGCATTTTAATTTTTTTTAAATGCAGTTTCAGATAGCCTAGATATTGTCCAACATTGTGAGGTACCTATCAATATCAAAATCATAAATTTATTTTTTCATAACCATGTTAACCTTTAACCGATCAGCCTCAACTCCAAACAGCCCTGGACCCCCCCCCCCCCCCTGGACAAGGGACCCCTATGTTTTTGGAAATGAATGGAAGTAAATAGAAAATAGTGCAGCCAGTAGGGAGGTCACGCTGCATGTCATATTTTGTTATACGCAAGAAAACAATGGAGTCATAGTGACTGCAATATTTGCTAGAAATAGCTTCGGGAAATGGTCTATTGGGCATCTCAAAAACTAAGAAACGTGTTAAAAATCATGTAGAATTTTAGAGGAGGGTCAATAACATCTGCAGAACAGTAAAATGTATAGTTTTAAACACGTTTGGTGACCAAATTTATGTCCTACAATGCCGGAAAATTCACGTTTTGAAAATCCATGGTCTTCAAAATTACAGGAATCCTAACTCATTCTAAACCTCCCCAAATCATGAAATGAACCCTCGTCTACAAAAAAGTCCGTGCACGTATTGCTCTATCTGCTTGGAGATAGCGAAGACCACGGAAACCTCATAGCTTTATAACACGGAATGAAATCTGTCATTGACATTACATGGCGAAAATCGTACAGATTTGCACTGCAGACCTCTCTGTGTAGGGAGTGTTGACAATAGCATGACAATAGCAAGGTCGTTTGACTATTGTGTTTGTGCATGTTTGTGACGACTGACCCCGTTTAACAATCTTCATAGCTTTCATATAGGGCTTGGGTGACCTAACTATTGACTGTGCATCAATATTAAAGCACGAAAAAGAGTGAAATGTGCATTGCAATTACAATATTCCGAATTAACAACCATAATACATACACACAGCAAAATATTAAACACAGGCAAAATGTATATTAAAACACATGGAAACCAACGTAGACGTTGGTGTAACATCATGGAAACCAACGTAGACGTTGATGTAACATCTTATTTATGGTAGAGTTTCCAATCATACATCATGTTACATAATATTCACATTTTCTGTTACTTCCAATAGTGGAAATTGATGGGTTTTCCTCTTTTAAAACTTATGTGATCACACCTTCTAGGAATTATAAGTGGAACACCTATTCCAGGGATATAAATTTTAATTCTATTAATTTCAAAAATTAATCGATGAAAGCAGCTTTTGCATGATGAGAATGATATATACACCGGGAAATGGCTCGATTGAATCATGATTTGATGATAGATCGACGGATAGATGAAAGAAGCTCCGTTCGACTGATTGCATTAAAGAAGCAACTGGTCTATCTCTCACACAATAGATGGCGGTGGCGCTCCATCATCAATAGGGTCACAAAGAATCAGCCATGATCCATAGAACGACGACGACGACGACACAGTGGTCATTTTTGCAGAAACTTTGCTATCGACTGCACACAGGTGATTTAAAATGATGAACATCATCATCAACGTTACTACGGACAGACAGCCATAATTATCGTATTGTTTAGTCAGTGGTGCTGGTGAGGACGCGGCCAGGTCCAGAGCGAGGATATCACACCGTGACCGTAACGGTGGGCTACTACACTGTCACTGTATAAAATAAAATAAGTAATGACCGCGCGATGGTCATTCACGAAGTTATTGGCCTGGTGTTGGATTATGTTGTTCAGTTTACACTTTTAACTAATTCAGTATATTAGTTTTCTTAACAAAAAAACAAATCAAGCAGACACTGTGAGTGACCAGCTCTGCCACAACATACATATTAAGCTTTTAAGTTATTATATTTTCTATACTTTTTATGGTACAGACATTTCAACCTGTATAGTACCCTGTTCCTGATGCTAGCAACATTTAACATGTTAAGGTAACGCCATTTTCAGCTAGGCACTTTAGCTTCATTGGCGAACCTCCATAAGATATTGGCCTGCATGAGCATAGTTCCAGTAATGCATATCAACTCACGAAGTGCTAATAAAACAAACAAAAATCAATCTACATATTTATATAACCAGTTTATTGACTAAGTCCGAAACAGGATGTAAAATGTTGTCGCATAAGGTGAAAAAGGGAATTGAAACGCAGTGTGCTCTATGCCTCTAACATAAGCACGTTGCAACACGTTGCTGCTGGTGTGCCCGATCTGGTGTATAGTACGGAAAGCCGTATCGGATATGTTGCGCGACCACGAGTGAGTGTTGAGCGACCACGAATTATATGTACGACGACCATTTTGAGTGTACGACGACGAATGGTGGTCGTCGATCAAAAATTCGTGGTCGTCGAAAAAAAAATGGTGGTCGTCGAAAAAAAAAATGGTGGTTGTCGAAAAAAAATGGTGGTCGTCGAGAAAAAAAATGGTGGTCGTCGAAAAAAAAAATGGTGGTCGTCGAAGAAAAAAAATGGTGGTCGTCGAACACAAATTGGTGGTCGTCGAACATCAATTAGTGGTGATCGAATTTACACACTATTTCGTTGTCATGGTTTTTGGTAATTATACATGATGGTTTTGCGGCAGTGCGCAGCCAACTTTTGAACAAGGGGTGGGGATGGGGCACAACACTACCGGTGTAAACATGGTAAATGTACCTATAAAAATCAGGAGTGTGTCACATTTATCACTGCCCCTTCTCTGTCCCCTCCCCTTGTAGACCCACCAGTACATGTAGCAGCTGTATTTGTTTTTCAAATTCGCATGCGGCAAACCTTGTGCCTATATCGTCGACACGGGGCCCAATATATTTGATGAGTAGCCCAATGTCACTCAATGAACATCGTATAATCATGGTATAATCATGGAAGTAAACATTACATTCTTCAGCTACAGGAAATCACAACTCATGCGCACATAAACCATGCGTAAACACAAGACGGGAGCATGCCTTATCAGTTAAGTAAATTAAATTATGAACTGTGACTTGTTACGCAATAAAGACTTTTTATCAGGTTTCACATACAGTCATCATCATCTAAAAGGCCAAGTAAAATAAAAAACCACATGTTTCTCGTCCGGACGGTGTTTGAAAAGAAATAGAAGTGGGCCTTTTATCAAGAAATCTCTACCAAACAGCGTTTTTCGGACCATTTGGTAGTATTGAGATTTGGGGCGCACCCCCCCCCCTCTCCCATCCCAAAGGGGTACGGTCCTGCATCCCATCATCCAGCTACCATATTAACCACTACCTCTAGAGCCTATGATGCGTCACGTGACGGTATAAATTCACACCCCTATGTGCCTGTGACACACCAACAATTGCATTGCCACGATTACCAAAAACCATCATGTATAATTACCAAAAACCATGACAACGAAATAGTGTGTAAATGTAAATTCGATCACCACTGATTGATGTTCGACGACCACCATTTTTTTTTCGACGACCATCATATTTTTTTTCGACGACCACCATTTTTTTTTCGACGACCACCATTTTTTTTCTCGACGACCACCATTTTTTTTTCGACGACCACCATTCATCGCATTGCCAAAATGGTAGTCGCGCGACACAACCCAAAATTTCGTGGTCGAACTTACGGAAAGCCGTATCGGATATGTTGCGCGACCACGAGTGAGTGTTGAGCGACCACGAATTATATGTACGACGACCATTTTGAGTGTACGACGACGAATGGTGGTCGTCGATCAAAAATTCGTGGTCGTCGAAAAAAAAATGGTGGTCGTCGAAAAAAAAATGGTGGTCGTCGAAAAAAAATGGTGGTCGTCGAAAAAAAATTGGTGGTCGTCGAAAAAAAATGGTGGTCGTCGAAAAAAAAAATGGTGGTCGTCGAACACAAATTGGTGGTCGTCGAACATCAATTAGTGGTGATCGAATTTACACACTATTTCGTTGTCATGGTTTTTGGTAATTATACATGATGGTTTTGCGGCAGTGCGCAGCCAACTTTTGAACAAGGGGTGGAGATGGGGCACAACACTACCGGTGTAAACATGGTAAATGTACCTATAAAAATCAGGAGTGTGTCACATTTATCACTGCCCCTTCTCTGTCCCCTCCCCTTGTAGACCCACCAGTAGCAGCTGTATTTGTTTTTCAAATTCGCATGCGGCAAACCTTGTGCCTATATCGTCGACACGGGGCCCAATATATTTGATGAGTAGCCCAATGTCACTCAATGAACATCGTATAATCATGGTATAATCATAGTGAATCATGGAAGTAAACATTACATTCTTCAGCTACAGGAAATCACAACTCATGCGCACATAAACCATGCGTAAACACAAGACGGGAGCATGCCTTATCAGTTAAGTAAATTCAATTATGAACTGTGACTTGTTACGCAATAAAGACTTTTTATCAGGTTTCACATACAGTCATCCATCATCTAAAAGGCCAAGTAAAATAAACCATTTTTTTTTCGACGACCACCATTTTTTTTCGACGACCACCATTTTTTTTTCGACGACCACCATTCATCGCATTACCAAAATGGTGGTCGCGCGACACAACCCAAAATGTCGTGGTCGAACTAAACAAATTGGTGGTCGCACAACAAAATCAAAAATGTATCGACGACCACGAATAATCCCATAGAGATACACGTAAAATTTCGTGGTCGTCGATACATATCCGATATGGCTTGCCGTAGTATAGGTATCGGTTTCTCCAAATGGATTCGGTTTTAAGGAACGGTGTAATGTTTGCGGTTGATAGACTTGGTAGGTGAAAGAGATAATCAAAGATATATTAAGGTTTTTTGGCAAGACCAATATCAGTTAGATGAAAAATGATGTTTTTCCAAGCTGACAGTTTCGCTGGTCAACGACATGCTTTCTCAAAGCTACTGATCGGCTGTTGATGTTTTGCCGGGAAACTGACCGGAAGAGGTCAGTTTTATGACGCGTTGTTGGTAGAAGGCGTAATCAGTGGATCGTATACGTGACTGAGATTGTAGATCCCCTCGTCTCTGTTTATGACCTCTGTGCCTCGTCTCCTAATCCAGATGGATTCCTGTAGCCAACGTGCCTTTTTGTTCTCTTCAATACCCAAACTTGAGGCTCATATTATTGTCTGGGAGGGGGACTCAATGAGGGGGACTCAAGTCGTGATCTGTGATAGCTGATTTATTAAGTTCTGCTGTTCAGTCAATTATCAAAATGAAGCGCGTCGGTAACGCTGAGTAATCTAATTGGACGGGGAGCCACCATCATTAATCGTACGTCGTAGTGGTAGTGATAATGTTAATTGTCAGTGGTGATGGGGAAGGAAGTTGTAATGCCAACAAACCACTATATCAGAAGCGAAGGGTTAGTTAAATATTACCCACCTCTTTTGACGTAGTGTTGTCTACTTTAGGCCTATATGTTGGTCTGTAATCATTTGCATAGTTCCACACATGCACGAAGTGGCAATAAAACAAGCAAAAATCAATCTACATATTTATATAACTAGTTAATTGACTATGTCGAAAACAGGATGTAAATGTAATCGCATTATGGTAGAGGCAATTTAAATGGAGACAAAAAGTTTTGCTTGGAAATTGATGGGTTTCTTCCTTTAAAATTTCGCTGGAGGGACCTATAGAGATCTGACGAGGGATTAAAAGAACGCGAAACCCTTGTTTGCTTTCTCTTGAATATTTCGCGTTGAAAAAAAGCCCGAGTGATAAGAATTAATAATAATAATAATAACTGGATTTATATAGCGCCTTTTCCAAAAGGGTTCAAGACGCGGTGATTTCGCTGCTGGTGAATCAACTAGGGTGCAGCCAATTCATGCGCAAACCAATCCGCACTTAGATTGTAACATCCACCATTCATTGTGTTTGCACTGCTTCAGAGACTATATAATTATGGGACAAGTATCTCGGAGGCAAAGTTCCCCGTCTACTATGCGCAAATTGAAGGTTTTATAGGGGGCGCACTATAATGGTCGAAGCAAACCAGACGACCTAAGACGTGGTGGATTTTAGAGTAGAACTGATTTGCTTTGATGATAGCAGAATTTAGTTCTTATATGACACGAAACATTCAGATTTGGTTATTTGAAAATAATGTTTACGTGGAACAAAATACAGAATTTTAAATTGTGGATGGATTCGTCTGGCAGTGACAGAGGATAGGCGTGGCGTTATATGCATTTGATGAATATTGTAATAAGATCAGTTGGGAGGGACGCAGGATCGCGACGATCACATCGTGTGAGGTCATGAATAGTCATGGCTAAATATTCATTCACAACGATGATTGACAGTTTAAGCTTAACTTCCGGGTAAATAACTGATAGAGTGCGCTATAGAGTCCACACCACTAATAAAATCTCCTATGCTTACTGTGTAAAATGGACGATAATTATACGCCATTTTCTCGCTTATAAAGCAACTGGTTGCTTCAACTTTGCATTCTGTGTGAAGATTATGGTCTTGGGTTTCCTGTAAACAAAAAAAAAATATAAGGTCAAGGCAAAATTTTCGAGATATGCACCGTCGAAGATACGCATGTTTGTAGATTGCCCAGGCCTAGCTTAGGTCTAAGCAATTCTAATCAATTATTTGAAGTCCCTAAAATGACTTTAAAATCATAAAAAAATGGTCAAAGAAGAAAATTTGTACTGATATTGTTTGATAATCTTCATTTAATAATCATCCGATCAAAAGTTTGGCCAACAACACCACTTTTGAAGCATTTTTATATATTTCACTTAGACGAGTGTCATCCCAACCAATTCAACAAGCCTTTCGTGGACTCTTCCATTATTTATTTAGTGGTGTGAATCCTTCATGCACTTTATATTTTTGAAATTATATTTTTTTCTGTTAGGTTGAATATACTGCAACACATTGATAGCATTGCAACCACTTAAATCAGTTTTAACAGGCTTTTGTATGACAAAGTTTGTTTGAATTATGTTTGCTATCTACTGAAGATAGCATGCTTTTCAATGGTGAAATAACGTGCACGCGATAAAAGTTGGTCACACAGTTTGTCTTTATTTCTTGAACTTTCAATGCCTTTGTAGCATGAATTGACCAGTTGTAATGATAGTAATGAATACATATTACAAATTTAGAATGTCTATAATATCCTTTTTGTGTATACTGAGATGTAACCGGGGGGGGGGGGGGGGGGAGGGGGGGGGGGCAAGTGACACATTTAGTTGTATATGAAATTATGGGAATAGTTCAAATTAGAAGAAGAAAAAAATTCCGGGGGTTACCTGTCCTGTATGTAAGACTCCATGACAGAGGCTGCAAGAGACACTTCATTTGCATAGAACTGGCAAATCCCTTCTTCTTTACACGCTTCTCAACCCTTAAACGAAGATCTTTGAAACAAATCAAATCCTGGGATAGGCCTAGGCCTACTGTAACACGGTTAGCCAATCTGTAATGGAATTTCAAAAAGAAAAGATATGGTATGATAATCAGGGTTTACATGTATAGATAGGCCTAACCCCTTTTCTCCCCTTCCCCTGTATACAGTATATATCCCCTCCCACCCTCTTCTCCCCACCCCTTCACCGCTAGCTAGGCACTGGCTATTACACTGCACCCTTGACTAGTCAAGTGTGAGTCTGATGATCATGATAATAACCCACGGCTATGACTAAACAGCTGGGTTTTTCATCTTTGTTTACTTCGTGTATTCGGGGAAGGGGAGGGAGGGGGTTGTTGTGGAAACAAATATTTGACCTCTATCTAATATGGGATCGTTCTATGGTGGACTTACATGAATAGGGAGACCTATTACTTTGTGCAGACAGACATGGTATCATTCCAATCCAATGTTTACATTTTGAATATCACTTGATTTGTAAAAAAGTAAGCTTATTTGAGAGTTGTCTGCATCCTCTCAAAGTTGTCTTACATACCCCTATCAGTCCTGTGTGTGAACAGACAACTTGGTCACTGTTCGATCTATCTGTTAATAAGCTTAATTACAATTTTAAAGCAGTGTAAATTGACTTTGAAAAGTAGTAGTATACTATTACTAAACCAGTGACAGTTGACTAAACCTACGTTCTTACGCGGCTGAATAGCCTGAATGAAGCAGTTTCTTGTGCTGCTTTTTTCTACACTAAATGTTCCTAAATCAATAGAAAACTTACATTAAATGGTAAATAGCCACAGAAATTCAGCGTATCATTAATTTGAAAACTTTTTTTTAATCTGTTCGTATGACCATAGCAACCAGACAGCCCGTGAGATAGGCGTGGGCAATACGAAATCCCGATTTTCATAAATTAACTGGATTTCCATGTAGAGTCCACACCACTAATAAAATCTCCTATGCTTACTGTGTAAAATGGACGATAATTATACGCCATTTTCTCGCTTATAAAGCAACTGGTTGCTTCAACTTTGCATTCTGTGTGAAGATTATGGTCTTGGGTTTCCTGTAAACAACAAAAAAATATAAGGTCAAGGCAAAATTTTCGAGATATGCACCGTCGAAGATACGCATGTTTGTAGATTGCCCAGGCCTAGCTTAGGTCTAAGCAATTCTAATCAATTATTTGAAGTCCCTAAAATGACTTTAAAATCATAAAAAAATGGTCAAAGAAGAAAATTTGTACTGATATTGTTTGATAATCTTCATTTAATAATCATCCGATCAAAAGTTTGGCCAACAACACCACTTTTGAAGCATTTTTATATATTTCACTTAGACGAGTGTCATCCCAACCAATTCAACAAGCCTTTCGTGGACTCTTCCATTATTTATTTAGTGGTGTGAATCCTATACTTTGAACCAAATCTCAACCATGGGCAGATATGAGATTCATACCCCTGACTGCTTGCCAAAGATAAAACCGGGTGCGAAGGGAAAACACGGGGAAATACCTAAATGGGTAATAACCGTAACTTAATATGTTGTGGCAGAGCTGGTCACTCACAGTGTCTGCTTGATGTGTGTTTTTTTTGTTAAGAAAACTAATATACTGAATTAGTTTCCACTTCTATGGGTCGTATCCGATACTTGTTTTAGATATCCCTCGGGTATATTACATGATTAAAAGTGCATGCTATATTGCCAATAGTGTAGTCCATAGATACACGCTCAATGTGAAAAACACACTCTAAAAGAGGTAAATTCACTCTTTCAAAGAGCCAACTGAGTGAATTAGGAAAGAGTGAATTGTGTACTCTTATACAGTGAATTTCTCTCTAAAGGATTGGTCACTCAGTTTAGAGTTGAATGTAGGCTACTATGTTAGGTGAGTACATCATCTAGGTAGGCTGTCAGTAGTTCATAGCATAAGTAGTCGGGTATATACAGAGGGTTACCATGCACACCCCAGGACTCCCTCAATTGACACAAGTGCTACCGCAAGAATATAACGGACATCAAATGCAGCGCCCACTAGCGGTTAGCTAAACAATAGGAATCGAACCAAAGCTAATCATCAATGGTCGCTTGCTCTGATGTCAATTGTCTAAAGCTAACCATTGGGTTCCACTCTATTAGAAAATTGACATATCAAAATTGTTGTTTAATGAATATTAGTTAAACCTCTATTATGAATGAGATGAGAGCCAAATGCCATTTCCCTGCAACGTAGCAGATCGATACAGATGAGTGAAAATTAACGTGTCGCAAAAAATTCAAATATTCAACAAAAATTCAAATGTTTGCAACTTTCATTTTTAGATTTCTCTGTAATGTGTGCAGTAAAGAGAACGATTTCGATCGTAAGACTTATTCCACATCAAGGAATATTTTGATAGCTTACTTATTGAAATTGATTCAATAAATCGTCTAATATCAATACTCCCGTAAGTCCCAAAATATAAATAATATAGTTGTCTTCGGTCAGTCCTTATATTTGGTCATCTCCAAAACATTTTTAGTAAATTCACACGCTCACCATAGGCCGGTGAACAAAGATGTCAATAAAGAAACAAACCAATACAACAACAAAAGAATTACAACAAATTTCCCAATCGACCAGTCAATAGTTAGGTCACCCAAGCCCAATGAAAGCTATGAAGATTGTTAAACGGGTCAGTCGTCACATGCAAAAACACAATAGTCAAACGACCTTGCTATTGTCAACACTCCCTACACAGAGGACTGCAGTGCAGATCTGTACGATTTTCGCCATGTAATATCTATGGCGGATTTCATTCCGTGGTATGAAGCTATGAAGTTTCCGTGTTCTTCGCTATCTCCAAGCAGATAGAGCAATACGCGTACATGGACTTTTTTTTGTAGACGAGGGTTCCTTTCATGATTTGTTGAGGTATAAAATCAGTTAGGATTTCTGTAATTTCGAAGACCACAGATTTTCAAAACGTGAATTTTCCAACATTTTACGACATAACTTTGGTCACAAAACGTGTTTAATACTAAACATTTTACTGTTCTGCAGATGTTATTGACCGTCCTCTAAAATTCTACATAATTTTTAATACGTTTCTCAGTTTTTGAGATGCCCAAATAGACCATTTTCCGAAGCTATTTCTAGCAAATATTGCAGTCACTGAGACTCCATTGTTTTCTTGCGTATAACAAAATCTGACATGCAGCGTGACCTCTCTGCTGGCTGCGTCACTCTTCCCATCATCGGCTAATTATCAGTGTTTGAACTCACGTCAGCATAATCACACGCTACTATAGTCGATCCATCTGAGACCGATCTTCCAATGACGTCACCCAGCCGTTCATCATTTAACTGGGAGCGGAGGCTATTTTCTGACGAAAATATCGATTGAATCTATGAATTGGTTTGAATAAAAAACAATAGTCATAATAGAAAATAATTGTCATTAAAATGAGTACCTACTCAATTTCTATATGATGATAATATGATGTGATAATTTATCCAATACGAATTTTCCATATCCGGATTATGCTTAATCAGTCGAAACGCAACTTCGATTTGACCCCACATTATTAGGTACGAGGCGTCCTAACGTAAACACGAAAAATTCAAATTTATTCGATTACCTATTTATAAATAACTAACACTTATTTAGGACGAAATATATACAAAAGGAGACCGCTGATCGTTTACCCACTAACCTACAATGAAGCATACATCTATTTTACTTCATACTGTTTTATCGAATCAATATACATGTATATATTCAGTCACCAACGTCCCGAAATGTGAGATTTCATGCTACTGCATCGGCGTAAAAACTGACGTGAACTGGAAGAAATGGTAGCCAATTTTAGATGAAAATGTCCGTAAATCCCTTATTTTACAACGTCGTAAACAATCCAACTATACAGTGGCGCATTATAATGGGATGTTTGATATCCATCGTGTTTGAAATAGTAATAGTGTTTAAGACGCTTTTTTGCCGCATCATTTTGAAGCCCGATTTGAAGCTCAAATGTGGTGATCAAAATTTGGCACTTGACAATAGAGGAATATTTAAAAAAAAAAAGACTTAAATTTGACCTCAAGATCACTCTTGAAAATGATAGTTCAGATTCCGCGGGAGTTTAACTCGGATTTAGTACCGAAAGTGCGCGGTTCGC
This sequence comes from Ophiura sarsii, assembly GCA_035610835.1. Classification (NCBI taxonomy): domain Eukaryota; kingdom Metazoa; phylum Echinodermata; class Ophiuroidea; order Amphilepidida; family Ophiuridae; genus Ophiura; species Ophiura sarsii. Next base: position 67,179,867 of record CM069450.1, on the reverse strand, counting down.
AATTGCGAAGTTCGTTTCGGTAATAATTGACCTTTTAACGGTTATTCGGCTAAGTTGCGTTTCGACTGAATATCATTCTGCCAGTCTGTTTGTGAAATGATTGTTATTTCTGGCGATGTATCCCTCGATGTTAGCCCAAATAATTTCATCCGGATTTCAATCGCAGTGATATTGTGTTAGTCTGATTATTTCATGTCCATTATCTTTAGCAAGTTGTCAGTCCTGAAGTTCCGTAATTTGTGTCAGTACTTCTTAATGACAAATCATCATAAAGTTGAGGTATCTTCAGTGAATTTTACTGAAAAATGTTATGTTTAGTCAGCCATTCCTGCATTTCAGCCTTTAACTAAACTACTTGATGTTGGTATGTCGCTCTCAACACTACATAGTATGTCCATGATGAGTTTATGGAAAGGTTTTTACTTGTTACTTTTACTAAATATTACAAGATAGCAAATAAAAAATAATTGTGGCCTCCTGTCTTGTGGTAAATCTTCTAAGTTCACCAGTTTCGATCGTTTCAGCTTTGTGTTTTTATTTATATGCCGAAATCACAGGTGACGATTTCAAAGCCTTTTGATTTTAAATAATGCGCAAATGGTTCGATATTTGGCGCGCTCTCTTTCAATGGTAAACTAGACATAGCTGCTGCGTGCATGTGTGTGATGAGAATAATATGCATTGGAACAGTATTGTGTATATTATTGCATAAGGCAGCTTAATTGTTTCAATTCATAATATAGATGAGGTTCGACCGGAGGTTGGAATAAAATGGGATCCTTCGACAACTAGCAAATATACGCCAGAAGACAAGGTACATTTTATTTTTGCTCATCACCCCTGCCCATCCAAGCACCAAAGATCGCTCTTCGATGAATTCACTAAAGATGAGGTGACCGTTGTTTACATCAGTAGTGTTTACAAATTGATTAGCGCCTGGTCTAAAGACATGCTAGAGGTACTAGTCCATGACTACTGCATACATCATACTATTTGAAAGCAAAAAACACATCACTGAGCGCCAATTTTAAAATCACATGCCCTTATGGCGCGTACGCATACTGCCGGGCAACCAGATTTAGTACCTGGTCTCTCATTGTGCATAGGGATACAGACCATGACTACTGCACTATTACACCGTAAGCATGGTAAGTAATGATCAATCAAGTGTTAATTAAAGCACATTCCCTGTAGGTGCGCACGCATACTGCCGGGCACTACGTCCACTGGTCACACCATCTATACACAAAAATGCCTTAATTGCACACTGGTCTATCTTTAGTCAAATCCGAAAATGGCTCGATTGAATCATGATTTGAAGATAGATCCACATTTTCAGGATCGAGCTAGCACGGCCATTGCGTCTCATTTGTTCAGAAACTTTGCTATCGACTACACACAGGTGATTTAAAATGATAAACATCATCAACGCTACTACGGACGGACAGCCATAATTATCGTATTGTTTAGTCAGTGTTGCTAGTGAGGACGCGACCAGGTCCAGAGCGAGGAAATCACACCGTGACCGTAAACGGTGGGCCACTACATTGTCACTGTATAAAATAAAATAAGTAATGACCGCGCGATGGTCATTCACGACGTTCTTGGCCTGGTGTTGGATTATATTGTTCAGTATACACTTTTTACACGAATTAAAAAAAATTGACCAACACGCGCATTACCGAGGTTTAACACATTTTAATCCGTACAACAGCGTATAAATTGTTAAATGATCACCTAATAGAAAGATTAAAGTTAATATATTTTCTATACATTTCAAAACTGTATAGTACCCTGTTCCTGATGCTAGCAAAATTTAACATGTTAAGGGTAACTCCATTTTCAGCGTAGCACTTTAGATTTATCAAAGAACCTCCATTAGATGTTGGCCTGCATTAGCATATAGTTAGCGCTATAGCTTCATTAAAGAACCTCCATTAGATGTTGGCCTGCACGAGCATAGTTAGCTTCAGTAACAAACCCCCATTAGATGTTGGACTGCATGAGCATAGTTCCAGTAATGCATATATCAACTCACGAAGTGCTAATAAAACAAACAAAAATCAATCTATATATTAATATAACCAGTTTATTGACTAAGCCCGAAACAGGATGTAAAATGTTGTCGCATAAGGTGAAAAAGAGAATTGAAACCCGGTTTGCTCTATGCCTCCAACATAAGCACGTTGCAACACGTTGCTGCTGGTGTGCCCGGTTTGGTGTATATGTATCGGTTTCTCCAGATGGATTCGGATATAAGGAACGGTGTAATGTTTGCGGTTAATAGACTTGGTAGGTGAAAGAGATTAATCAAAGAAATATTAAGGTTTTTTGGCAAGACCAATATCAGGTAGATGAAAAACTTTTGTTTTTCCAAGCTGACAGTTTCGCTTGCTTTCTCAAAGCTTTCTCAAAGCTTGTTGGTAGAGGGCGTACTCAGAGGATCGTATACGTGACTGAGATTATAGACCCCCTCGTCTCTGTTCATGACCTTGGTGCCTCGTCTCCTAATGAAGATGGATTCCCGTATCCAACGTGCCTTTCTGTTCTCTTCTCTACCCATAATTGAGGCCCATGTTATTGTCTCGGAGGGGGCCTCAATGATTTGCCCTATCCACGTGATCTATGATAGCTGATATATTAAGTTCTGTTAGTAATTCTGTGCATTTAGATCTGGTGAAATTTGATTTGCCGGCTCTTTCTGTTTCGCGTTCGTGTTCGCCTAGTCTGACGCCCACATATGTTTTGTCACAACTGGTGCATGGTGTTTCATAGATTACATTTACTTGCAACACACACCATCCAAAAGCTAGGCATAGTCAGAACGCTCCTCCACATAAATTAAAAAAATAGTCACTGAAAAAGACGACCAACATAAAGAAGAGGAACACTTCAGAGAAGCCCTTGCTGTATGTGGCTACCCAACAAGTGGACAGTGGATAAAGTAAAGAAACAATTGAAAGCCCAAAAAGACAAAACATTGGTGGTCAAGAAGCAGAAAAAAATCCAGGAAAACAAGGGCAAAGGCATGGCCGTGCTTCCTTATGCGGCAGGCCTCTCTGAAAAAGTAAGAAGAGTTCTCAAAAAACACAACAACGCGTCCGCCATGAGACCACACACGACTATCAGAAATATGCTTGTTCATCCAAAAGACAAATAAGAGAGAGACAAGAAAGTATTGTAATCTATATATGAAATACCACACACCAGCTGTGACTTACACTAGTTAACTAGAATGTATTGATTGCACTTCAGTAAGGAGGACATAATGAGCACAAGTTGGAAATGACTAACCGATTTACTGATTTAAAAAAATAATTGCAAAATTTGGGTTAACTTGAATTTCCCCCAATAGTTTGAATGGAGAAGATTTTCATTGATGATACAGTGCACCTCTGTACCCGGAACTTCTGTAATAACACTGTGTGCTTTAATTGTGAAAGCATTTGTCTGTGTTGCACACCACTCCAGTAGTCTGAGTCAAGAAGGCATTCATTAGGAATGGTATTCCATTAGAACTGTTTATATCCAAGTGATCATGACTTGCTGCTTGTTCATATTTAATGTTCATGGGGAAACACAGTGTTTACATGCTGCTGCTTCAAAACGTCATAGAAGAAGGTAACGCTCCATACCTTTATTAGGCATATATTATGTAGATCAAAAAACATTATAGATGGGATGGGACCATAAAAACAAAAAAGGCATTGTTGACTCAACTGTCATACTTACTCCTCAAATAGGTGTGCTTTAATGTTAATTATCCAACATGTCCAAGGTGTACTGAGGTGTTTTTATCGAGTTTTGATGAAATGTAACACGTGTAACCAAGAAATCGTAACTATGATTTTGATCAAAGTTTTTTTTATTGTTACGTAGTGGGCAATTGTTACGTAGTGGACTATTTGTTTGACACCTTTTCCTCTAAGTAACAACACTTGAGCCTGTCCACCTGTTAGCGTATCACTTGAACAAATGACGATATGCTTCCTTCATAAATGTGCACACGTGTCAAATTTAACCAATGATCTGTTATCAAATGATGCGTTTTATGTCACAATACTGTATCTAGATTATTCCAGTTCGTCAGATATGGCATAAGAGATTGCACTAGTGGTCAGGGGAGTCAATATGGAGGACTATTAAAACTTATGCTCTACTTCTAATTCGATAGAAGCACTCTATCTGTTTATATTGTCCCAGTCCGCCATTACCATGTTGTCTAATCCCCATTTGGTTGAAACTGGTCGAATAATGCACAGCCTCACTTAATAAAATCCACATTGTCCACTTTATTTTTGAGCTGTTTCAATAAAGTCCTTCATTTCACTTTTACTAAATCCAAATAAAAACGATTTCGTGGTTACACAGGGTGACTGTTTGTTTGCCACTCTTTCTTCCAACAGGCCAATACGAATCAATCAATACTGAGGGAGGGGGTAGTGTGAATGTAATACACTTTGATCTTGATCGAAGTTTTTAGTTTTTTTGGCAATTGTTACGTATTGGGCTCTTACACTCGAAAAGGGGGAAACGAGCAGGGGTCCATGCAACGCAAGGTAACTGTCTTTGACATGGTCACCCCATCAGAGTGCCTCTAGCCAGGGCTGGATTTACCATTGGGCCAGATGGGCTCCAAGATTTGGCCCCTAAATTTATATAGAAAAGAAATAAGATAACAATAATTAACCAACTTTAAACACTGAGCAAATTAGAAACTTGCAGTAGATTTTATATAACTCGTATTGAAAATATGAATACATATTTAGTAAGAGGAGATGTGGGAAATAATGTTGATACCAAACATTGGAGTAACACCTGTTTGTAATGCCACCCTAGAAGTAAAATATGTATTACTGCAAAAATGTAATTTTATACTTCGGAGGAATAAAGTTCATAAATCCATACCTATTGAGATTAACAAAAAGACGGGTAGAGTTGGTTACAGGGAAAGTGATCCGTCAATTGTAATATTTAAAATTTTACATTACAGTGATCTCATCATAATAACAAACTATATCACACATCATTTTTGTTTCTATAGTGAAATCTAGTTTAAATGTTTTCCATTTATACAGAGACGTGTGCTAATGCAAAACACAGACCTAAACAATTGAATAACGTAGCAGAAAAGTGAACACACACATCACACAGCTGTCAAACATGTTAAAATGTTAACGTACCGGATTATTTTAATGCTGCTTGAAGGCCTCATCAAAGGTTGTTTTAACCATATTTAGAATTGTTCCTGTGTTCAAAAATGTCTCCACCAACTTCAGAATGGAAATTCTTCGTGGTGCGCGTATCACTTTGAAATATTTCTGAACTTTTGTTGAGTAATTTGAACTGAATTGGTATAACCATACAATTTGTATTCGCTTATCTATGCTGTAAACCATCTTGAATGAAGACTTTTGCTGTGCAATGTTGTCTACTACGCCTATTTACGTTGTGAGCGACCGAGTTTGGTAATAACATTAATGTTGCAAGGTAAGCAGTGAACTGTGACTAATGCACAACGTTGCTTTCATACCGTTAATGTATGCGCACCTGATTTTAGCAACAATGTGTGGTACTTGGTATGGGTGGGTCTGGCACACGACCAAACACTTTCAACCAGTTTTATAATGTTGTGGGTTCACCAATAGGGTTGTGTTTAGTATCAAAATAATTTCCCAAATCTCGTCTATCAAAATATGGTTACATTTATACCATATGATTTATATTTTATGAGATATGACTCTTCAAAAACGTGCATAGACTTTTGGGACACCCTGTAGAAGCTCGTGCAAACCAAACTGTACCTCAATATGACCAAATAGTGTAAAATAGAAAATTTAACTACGCGCGCATTTAAAAAGTTTAGTCACCGTGCTTTTGTCAGCAAATTGCCAATTTTCGGGGTTCACCACTGGTGTCCCCTATTATTCTCGCTCTTTAGCAATTTTAAAGCACAAAAGGTAAACCCGGCCCCTGTCTATATAGCAGCCCTTCCAATACCCCAAAACAAAAACCAAGACAACTCAACAAACAACATAGGCCTAAACAGAAAATAAAGAGTAAGAAAAAACAAACTCTAACGAGAACACCTATAAGCAATCCTAGGGAGGATGCCGGTAGCAATATGAAACTCATCAAAACATCACCAAAATGAAAAGGTGTGATTCGCTATACTATTAGAGGGCGCTGACACCTTATTGCTTCAGGAGTGCTAGGGGATAGCCTGGTATTGTAGATGCTTATCCAATAACACCAGCTAGCTAATACACGGCCGAGTGCACCAAACTAGCGTAACTTAATAGAGAGGTAAGCTACCTCTTTAGTAGTTATGCCCGAACTGTAGCATAACTTACTAACGATGTAATTCTGAGAGCATAACTGGCGAGTCACACTTGAATAGTAACTAGCGAGGTAAATATTCACATTAATCAGCATCGTCCCCTTACAAAATTAATTGTCGCATATGCCAAGTGTTCACCTATACTCTACTGTAAAATTCTGACGTGAATGGTCCTTGATTATTTGAAATTATTTCTACAATTTTGCATGCATCATTGTGGATAGATTTAAAATATGTTATAATAAATTGGTCATAAATGTATCATTGAGTAAATAATGCATACATTGAGAATGAATTGTATGATAGAAATCTCCCATTTATCATCATATCTATGTAATCGTCCATCGGGCAAATCAGAAATTATCATACAGTTGCAGCATAAACTGTTATGCTTCAAGTTACTCTTGGGTCCGGTCAGGTATAAGATTTAGCGTAAATTACTCGCAAGTTACTAGCCTAGTAGCTTACCCCGGTTTGGGGCTCTCTTAAAAATTTGGGTTACGCCTCAGCTACTAGCGAGGTAGCGCTATTCTTCAGCGCCATTGGTGCACTCGGCCAACAGTGTTAACCACCTGAAATAACCGCAATAAATACAGTGTATTTTTCATGTGAACGGTAAGGATCTGTTATTAATTCGCGAACACGCTACATTAATAACAATAAAGCAACTACATTACTCTTTCAATCCTCTTTAAATCTCACACCACCAATACCGTAAGCTTATCTAAAAAACTATTTGTAATTTCTTGTGGCTTTCAACATTTCTGGCGATATCATTGAATTCTTATGAAATTCCAAAATATCAATTACACTGGGAGATAATTAAAGGGGGATGTAAAACTGCCGTAACTTCTTCGTTATTCATTTTATCTAGATAAAAGTATACATTTTTTTTGCAGGAAAGGGTTCAATGAATCCAACCATGATCATAAAATTGACCATTTTGGGAAAATATTTAAAAAAACACGTTTTTTGACCCATTTTAGGTTCTGCAAAGATAACTCAAAATACATTTTGTCAAATTTTGTCATACTAGTTATCTTATATTCCTCATACAATTCCCTAGGAATTGTTTTTTGTTGTTGTTGAAAATCTTTATAATTATTTGAATTATAGACCAAAAAGTGCTAAAAACGTGTTTTTTAACCAAAAATGGTGATTTTCAAGATTTTGGAGCTAAAAAAATCACTTTTTGGGCACTTTTTGGTCTATAATTCAAATAATGATAAAGATTTTCAAAAAGAAGAAAAAAACCGATTCCTAGGGAATTGTATGAGGAATATAATAAAACTAGTATGACAAAATTTGACAAAATATATTTTGAGTTATCTTTGCAGAACCTAAAATGGGTCAAAAAAACGTGTTTTTTATACTTCCTAAAATGGTCAATTTCGTTATCATGGTTGGATTCATTGAACCCTTTTCTGCAAAATACTGTATACGTTTATAAAGATTAAATGAATATTGAAGAAGTTACGGCAGTTTTACGGAGGCTGTACCTTAGAGTGCACACCCCCTTAAGCGGTTCCACTCTTGTAATTTCTTCCCGAGGATAAGGATGTCCTTGATGGCAAAACGCAGGGATACACCTAAATGATAATTATTGTTCATCTGTTGTGGCACGATAGACGCCTGAATTGCGGGATAAATACGGTTTTTGTTCAAGTTTCAATTTTGTATTGGCTTCACAATTCCATATGACTGATGATAGCTGTTTTTTCCCTTCACGATTGTAATAGTTAGGTTTACATAAATAGAGTTAGATTGCCAAGCGCGCTCGTGTTGGGATTAAACTGCCGTTTTTTACTTATTGAGAATTCATTACTTAATTTGGGTAGGCATTTATTTGGTAGGGTGAATACGCGGGAAAACACCTAACTATTTTAGTTCTAGTGCTCTGTAAAAGCACGAGTAGTGCGATCGTATTGATGTGAAATGTGATAGCCTTTTTCGAATGGCGAATACAATCGGCAATCGCAGTATTTAAGTACTTTAAATTATTATGTTAAAACTAGATCATACAAAGAATGAAACTTACCTATCAGGTGTGCACTGTTTTTGTAATATTATGTTGCGTTCAGGAATTGTTCGCATATCTCTTTTAAATCTGAAACATCTGTCGTTTAGGCGTTTTCAACATTGGACAATTATAGTTTAATGGTATGGTATTAAAAGGGTTTATTACGGAGGCATATGATGGAACATGTTGATACTTTCCTCCGTAACTATGCCTCAGTTCAGCTATGGGTTCCTGGAAACGCTAAATAATACCAAACAGATTGAGTCATTACAATCTCAACTGTCAAGGTCAATAAATTCTGAAAGCCCTCCGGAATAGCCTACCCCACTCGAAAATTCTTACGGAAGTAGCTTACAGGACCTAGTCATGTATCATTTTTTTACGGAATAAAGACCATTATATCTCTATAACGAGCTACTTTATATTACTACCGTATAATCCATGTTCTGTTGGAACCTAAAGTAACTATTACTAAGAAAACCAAGGTCAATATATGAAACTGAAACTAAACTGAAACTGAAACTAAACTGAAACTGATCTGCAACTGAAACTGAAACTGAATTTGAACCTGAAACTGAAACTGATATGTTCGAACCAATAACAACGGTATTCATTCATAAATGATTTTGACGGACTCGGTATAGCCTACATCATTATAAGGCATCCTGTATTTCACAAAATAAATCTATTTCAGTACCAATTTGCAATAATGTGACAATCTCGTCTGAAGGTACCGTATAACAATTTAATATTGCCATCGTAAAAGCTTCCCGTTGGCCAATTTCTATAAAACAAAGTGCGCATTGCTCTATGCTACTTTAATTAATCATTTATTTATTAAAATTCAACAGCCAACCTTTCAATGAGCATCAGAAAGGCACGTTTGTGCATTCACAATTTGGCTTTGTGCTGAACATTCATTGTAGAAGATTCAGAAGAGGTAATTTTGATAAAACTTGAAATCTACTATATTTGAACAAAAGAAAGCTAGATATATGTAAATGTTAGAATTATTAGCACTCTGACGAATAACACTGGTATTTGTAGCTAAATGAATCCACATTTACCGGTATAAATCATTCTGGGACACCCTGTATAAAATACAACTTGAATATATTGGTGCCTCGAAGGCTATTTCAATACCTGGTTACCATGGTAGCCTGAACAGTTTTAATACCCGACGATGTAAAGAATACGAAATGAGCAACAAATTCGAAGTTTAAAGATAAATTGTTGTACAAAGCACCTGTTCGAAGATTAAAGGTTTTATTATTACATTATAATCGAATGCTTTCTATAAGAAATAACTGAGAACATGAATCTCAAAGTCAATTTATTTGCAATAGGCCTACACCAAAAAGGTCAAGTTAAACTGACCAGATCAAAAGGTGTGCGTAAACACTGTTTAATGGTGCGTTATTTTTGGCAAGGCTGACAACTTCATAATTATGGTCGACATATGGGGATCGATTAAAGTAGAATTATGTCATTGTCAGTACTTTAGCTATCAGGGGTGCAGGGGCGAAAGGTTTAATTTTGCTGATCAACTCTAAGATGCTAAATATCAGTCACAAATAATTGTTTCAAATATTGGCACTTTTACCAGTAAGATTTGCTCATGGTATAAGCTTTTGTCATGTTACGGTATTCATTTTGAGTCTTATGAGCGGAAAGAGTTAAACGCCTGAGCAGAATGATAATACGCTGCAATTTTCAAACGATAATTTAGTTGTTTTTTTACCCATGTGTTGCTATTCTGTCGTGTGAACCCTGAATGATAAGAAATGATCTGACCTGTGAGGAAGTGTGTTTCTGAATCCAGTACGTGTGAAATTCTCCATTTGAATTGCAAATGTGACAATGTGTCCATAGAGCCATATGGTTGCAACAGTGTGTATCCAACGTTTTTTAAATTTTATTTTAAGCAAAAAAAGTGTTACAACAACTCTATTTCAGTAACAGTTTGCAATAATGTGAGAATTTCGTTAACCACTGAAGGTACCACTATCTTGTTCGCACCATATTATATTGCCGTCGTAAAAGCTTTCCGCTGGCTCCTATACAAAGAGCACATTGCTCTATGCTACTTTAAATAGATTTAATTTGAATCTTTAGTGCGGAAAGAGCTAAACGCCCAAGCATGATATAATTTGCAATTCCTAAAAGCCAATCAACTCGAGTTTTATATCATAAGCAAGTGCATTTCCTGTACATTGTTTTGCCGACCGAGGATTTTTAATACGACAAACCAGCGAATTTTACTGATCAATTTAGTGCCGTAGTCCCGCTGAAAATGGCTCTGGTCCTACTAAAATGCGACAATTTCTTCACAAAATGCGTGTTATTTTTGTGTCAAGTAGTGCACCGCTATCCGTGTAAAAAATAACGTTAAATTTAGTAGGATTCTTCAAAAGACGAAACAATAACCTAAACAGTCTCGAGCGAAGAAATTAGGACAATTCATTTGGCAGATTCCGACGATAAAAAGTTCTGGTAGAAATGGATTTTAATGAGTTTGATAGGCCAACGCTGAGCAGATATTTTTCAATATAGTCCGTTTTTTTACAACTGGAAAACCACTGCATGGATGTACGTGATTGAGCTCCATGAAAATACACTATTATTGCATTTTCTTACACGCTATAATTATAGGCTATATTTCACCAATAACAGGCTAGATCACTAGAAAGATCTTAAAGGGACAGCAAAACTTGATTAAAACAACACCATCGCTATTTATTGAAAAACGCCCTCTATGCAAATATGGTTCCGTTCGTGTTATTTATCACGCGTGCTGCAGGGACACTATCTGACGTAAAATGCTGATCGCGGCTCGATCAGCATTTTTGATCGACGTTTTGTTGTACAAAGAGAGGTGATTTTTCTTAATTCTTATAGGTGTAAGTTTATACATGTAATATAATTGTAACAAGAAGAGTGTTAAAAACATAATCCTCGCTTAGAGGGGGTTAAGTTTGAAGGCAAGCAGAAATAAAGGAAAAGTATTTTAAAGAGACGTGCGTCATAACAAAACATGCACTTTCAGTTTCCTTGAAATCAAGTTTCAAGAGAGTCATGGTTATATTGTACATGATTGTTTGCATAAACAAACTCCCTGAACATTTGAGTTAAAAGTCCCAAATACTACAGGAATATTTTGTATCTAATTAAGAATAGACTTATCACATCAAAGTCAACCAGGGGCAAAAACAACTAATTAAGTAATGGATAATTAATTAATGATTAATAAATAATTAATTATGATTCAGTAATGATTAATTAAGTATCAATAAATTAATTATCAATAATTGATTATCAGGTATTAATTAAAAAATAAATAATTTATCATATAATTAATTATTAATACTTATCAATCATCAATTTATTATTGAGTAATTAATGATTAATAAATAATTAATTAATGATTAATGAATGATTAATGACTAATTCATAATAAATAATACACTTTTTTACTAACTTTTCAATAGCAATCTTTAAGTTTGAGCCATAATAATGTGGCACTTTAAATACACCAACCAGTCATTATTATTAGTTGCTACATGGATATTACACCATGAACCACTAATGCATGATTTACACAGGACAATCCTTGATTTACCATGGAATGTGTAGTTTTCCATTATTAAAATTCACAATTTATTGTATTGAACCTTCCTGTTATATACAAAACTAGTTGGCTGCACCAATCTCTCACCAAACCAATTACCTTTCCATTAGTACTATTTCAGGTCATTGTGTCAATACCGTGGTGAATGATGGGACTTATTATAAGTGCACAAAGACGGTGATGTGGTCCTTGCTTGTTATGAGTATATCTGCTAAATTGTGAAAAGGTTGCGTATGGATAGTTGGGAATAGTTATAATCAGCTGTTATGACTGGTTGACAGGTTTGTTAACTTGTATGGGTGAAATTGTCAACAAATGAAACCAAGGGTAGGCCTACTTGACGGTTTGGGTGGGCTTTATTTAACACTATACCTAGAGAACCAAATGCAATATATCCATGATGTGACCTTGCTAGAAAATAAGTTGATCTCTGCAACGAGCGTGCTGAACTTGTACCAGTTCAGGTTTGTTTCATTATCTAAAGTAGTAACAAACTCACTTCGCGAGAAAAATATACCAATCTCAGTTTTTATCATAATTGAGGAGCAGCCTCCAACAAATCTCTTAGTGCCCCTTTAACCTCGTCATACCAGCATTAACTCTCTGTGATGTGTATTGAGTAAGTGGTGTGTGTTTGACCTGAACTGACTCTCAGTACAGACTGTCTTCGATGCTACACTTTGTTCAGGAGTAGAGTGGTTAATAACAACAAAGCATATATTTGATTGACAGCCTACATTATCAGCTCTTTGCATTATAAATATCTTTCTCGGCAGGTATGTATACATGTAGGACTGAAATAAGGACAGAACACACAGGGTTTACACCATACACTGGTAAAACTGAAAAATTCTGTTAGTATAGTCATAATAGTGATGATGAACTATGACTTTAAGTGAGTTATTTCCCCCCCCCCCCCTCCCCTGCAGACATTTCACAGCTGTAATGAGCGCAAAATACTGGAGCTGGGAGATTTCAAGCGACAGCGTACCTAGTTTTCATATGCAATTTTTTACCAATAAAGTAACCATTCAGTTTACTGATAATTGACACAATTTATCGGTAGTTGCTTTATAGCGGGAGCTATCATGTCAGCTAGCTTCTTTACAGTATCGGGCAGTGGCGTAACAGCCGGGGTGGCAGGGGGGGCACAGTGCCCCCCCTGAAGGTGCTCAGCAGGAAATTCAAACCTACCCACCAGGAAAAATGGGGGGAAGGGAAAAGAGGAAAAGAAGGGGGAAAAGGAAAGAAAAGAGAGAGAGAAAGGAAAAAGGGAGGAAAACGAAAAAGGAAAAGGAGAAAAAAGGGGAAAGAAAGAAAAGAAGAAAGGGAAAGAACGAAAGAAAGACCATTTCGCAGTACAAAAAGCACAACAGTCATCAAATTGTTAACTGTTGTGCTTTTTGTACTGCGAAATGTTATGACCGTGCGAAATTTTGTGACCGTGCGAAATTTTGTGACCGTGCGAAATTTTGTGACCGTGCGAAATGTTGTAACCGTGCGAAATTTTGTGACCGTGCGATTTTTTTTGACCCTTTGACCAGTTTTGAAGTGCTTGGTAACGTTGGCATTTCATCGACAAAGATTTCCATGTCAGTCATCAATGTGAAGTTACAGAAGTTGCCAGTTGACTTTTTTCACGCCCAACGAGTGTAATAATTCCTATATGTCACTTGAACAGCGTGCACGGACTGACAAACAAACAGAAAGTAGCACGAAAAAAGCATCATGTTACGTCACAGGGGGACGGGGGAGGACAGTCAATTCAAATAATATAATCAATTATGCGTCATTTTCCACCCTCTACGCGTACGAGTAGTGAGAAATTTACGTTTCTCTCCGAAATTTTGCACACATAAAAAACCGAGAATACCAAAAACTCCACTCCCCTCCCTTTTCAAATAATATATCAAAATAATTTGTAAGATAACAAATCATGGGGCAGGACATGGACCCGGACACCCTTGGTCTTTATTGGTAGTTTCATGCACAGGAAAAAAATACCTCTGAAACCTGGGACGAATATCACCATGATCACCTAAATATATCGCTTCTTAGCCAAACATTCAATATCTATGGCAATAGCACACAGAAGTATTCGTGGGGAAAGAAGTGACCCCCACTCTGGCAGGGTTGGGGTCATCCCCTTCCCCCACGAATACTACTGTGTGCTATTGCTATAGATGAGGTGACCGTTGTTTACATCAGTAGTGTTTACAAACTGATTAGCGCCTGGTCTAAAGACATGCTAGAGGTACTAGTCCATGACTACTGCATACATACTATTCGAAAGCAAAACTCACGTCACTGAGCCCCAATTTTAAAAGCACATGCCCTTATGCGTACGCATACTGCAGGGCAACCAGATTTAGTACCTGGTCTCTCACTGTGCTTAGGGGTGCAGACCATGACTACTGCACTATTACACCGTAAGCATTGTAAAGTAATGATCAATCAAGTGTGAATTAAAGCACATTCCCTATAGGTGCGCACGCATACTGCCGGGCACTACGTCACCGGTCACACCATCTATAGACATTGAATGTTTGGCTAAGACGCGATATCAATTTAGGTGATATTCGTCCCAGGTTTCAGAGGTATTTGTTTCCTGTGCATAAAGTAGCATATAGGGGGGGGGGGGGCCTTCTGGAATTTATAGACTTGCATCAAGTCCGTAGGATACAAACAATGACGGCGGCAGCATGTATGGTGAAAAGTGAGAGAATGAATTCAAATACCTAAAATAAAAAATAAAAACCTTATTAAAGTATCATATATTTCAGGCTTGTAAAAACCGTTCAGCACGTACGTTTTATCATAAGTTTCAAAATTTTGAACAATTTTTGGGGAATTTCCCAACAAATACATGTAAACTTCAATTTAGTAATACCTAAAGCAGACGACATAAACAGCAATGTGACAATCATCAAAGTTAAACCAAAGTAGTGACAGATCGGCAAGTTGAGTCGCACACCCCTGTATGGATGTTATCATCATACGTAGACATCGAATAATGACAAAGTTAATGTAACCGCTATTTACGGTCGCCTTAAGGTAAAATACTAAACGAATCTGGCGAAAAAGTAATATATTTGAACCTCTACATGCGTTCCCCAATTGTTTCGGAATCATTTTGATTTCATACATCGATACACGATTTCTCTACCAAATGTCGACGTTCTGCTATTGTCATACCGGACTCGAACCCCCTCAATGAGGTGTCAATTTCGCGTAGGAAGACTCCGCAGGGATAACTTGGCACTGTCTTAATGTCCCTGATAGCCGTATTCTTGAACACGTCATCATCAAGAAGTGAAAGTATACATTTCTTGTTATTACAGTCGGCAAAACTCGTAATTCATTCTAAACAATGATGAGATTTGACCGTGCTACCGGTTGCTATTTATTGCTGATAATGTTATCTTTAGGTAACCTAGGGGCTGTTGTTATAGCGGTGGACATTGCCCTAACGTATTCTTTTTGTAAAGTCAAGCGTAGCATCATTCATTACTACACTACACTACACCTCATATACATCGATCCGTTAATACAACAACGTTCTGTTCCAATTCAAACCATTCTTAAGTGACCATACGATTGCAAACGGTTATCCATGGTGTGACCTTGCTAGCAATTAAGTTAGAGTTAATACCCTAAACTCTAGAAGGCACTTACGAAGGAGATAGTCAATGAATGGTATAGTCAAACGTATGGGAAATGGGAATTGGCAAATCGTCATATAACTGCAGCATTAATATTGGATATGGTTCAAGGATTCTATTAATGTTGGGATAGGAAGTCCTATACTGACGTACGTAGCTAAACAAGTCCCGTTTGCATAATTTAAAAAAAGGCAACAGCGCCATTTTATGATGATCACCGGAATTAAAGTGAAAGTATACATTTCTTGGAATTACAGTCAGCAAAACCCGTAATTCATTCTAAAAAATGATGAGATTTGACCGTGCTACTGGTTGCTATTTATAACTGATAATGTTATCTTTAGATAACCTAGGGTCTGTTATTATAGCGGTGGACATTGCCATAACTTTTTCTTTTTGTAAAGTCAAGCGTAGCATAATTCACTACTACACTACACATCTATATGGTCGAATCCAACGAAAAGTGTACACGGGGTGTTCAGACCTATACAAAAATAATCTATATCTTTACTATTTTATTTTTGTGTTATACGTATCCGCCTCGATGAGACGCTTCGCGCCATATATAATATGACTAACTTCTATGCACAATTGAGCAATAAACCTGCTATTTTTCACCCTTTTTACAAAATATTTGTTAAGGTTTTATTTTAGACATATAACCGTTTAGATGAAAACGAGCTTAAGTGGAAATAATTTTGCCTGTTTGATTGGTGGATATCTCAAGAATGCAATTTTTGTTACTTTTGATCAATCCCCTGAATTGTTGTGATTTTTTTTGCTGTGGTAAGTTTTGACGTTACCTACCATTTATACCAATACATGTTTTGTTAAATCTCACTTTCGGGGAAGAATTCGCCTGAGGTAGTGTAATTTGTGCTGTAAGGATACCTAAATATGTTAAATACTTAAATGCATCGTCCCCATTCAAGTCGATATTTTGATAAAGTTGTTAGAAATGTTAAAAGCAGAAACGATCGGTTTGGTAAAAAAAATGCATTTCCTCCGAATACCTATTTAAAACACTGCCATTTTAATATAAACACAGATTAGTGAATGATATCTATAGAATAAGTGAAGTATGATACAATGTACACGTGTGCTAAGTTTTATCATTTTGAAGGCAACAGTTTTTGAAATATCTGCAATAAAAGACTGTATTCGTAGGCAAATTTGAATTTTGAACTGTTACCTTCAAATACAAATAACGATACCGTGGTACTTCCCTCTGTTGTTACATACTTGTAACGACTGGAATAAAGTAGAAACGTGCGCTGCGTTCGGCAAGCAACGGAGAAGTTTTGCATCAATCTTTCAGCTTTTGTAAGTAACTTTTCACAAAATTCGGTAGTTTGCGTACAAGTGCATCAATAATTTGTTGTTGTCTTAAAGGTTGATTGAATATAGCCTCCCTCTGTCTTAATCTTGTGACTCCTATTAGTGTAGTTTTTTATGTTATTCACGCAAAGACATCCTCTGACAGTTGATTTAAATCGCAATAGGGGTGATTAATGTTTATATAAATATTCAGTAACAGCATCTCGTGCATGACTTCATGTTGTATTCGGAGGTAACATGTATATGTAGGCAACATTCAATAATATACACGGTGCATATTGGCCCTAAATGATTTTATTTTACATACAAGCAGTGCGCAATCATACAATCTGACTGGATATATTATTAGATTTATATTTGGAGGGAAAAAAATAATATTCCCTTATTAAATGAAAATAGGAGGTGTTAATTTAAATAAAATGCATGGTGTAATCACACTAGTTTTGCCGAGAACATATTTTTTGTTGGAGTTAGAGTGAATGAATGTTATTTATATCCATAGATTACACGTTGATCGTCTTAAAATGGGTACATTTAGTCATAATATCCATGAAATTTCGGCTTCATGATCAATTTTTTCATATTTCATTTTGTATTCGTAGGTAACCTATATATTAGTTAATGAGCATGGTACAATTCCTGTATTGTTTTTCGCTTTCATTCGCACCTAATATTATGTAAATATTTAGCAGGAATGTATAAGACGGGAATAATATCGTTTGGTGCGTAATATTGTTTTAAACCAGCTTGTCGATATGATGTATGCGTAGTTAACCAACTTCCCCTGGAATTGCAGAGAAGTGACTACTGAGGTACATAATATTGGCCATTATTGTAGTTGTATTTGAAAATGGAATTCATGTGTCACAAATATAAAATAACTTGCTTTATTTTCGCTCGGGCAGGTTGTGTAATGTCACCGAAACGTATTTTAAGTGAA
The DNA here is from genome assembly GCA_035610835.1 of Ophiura sarsii. Taxonomy (NCBI): domain Eukaryota; kingdom Metazoa; phylum Echinodermata; class Ophiuroidea; order Amphilepidida; family Ophiuridae; genus Ophiura; species Ophiura sarsii. Next base: position 67,161,939 of record CM069450.1, on the reverse strand, counting down.
CAAGAAAAGTTAGTAAAACATTTTCCCTTTTTTTTTAAAGGTGGGAGGGAATCAAGGGTAGGCCTAACTGATTTCAGTCTCAAATCAAAAATTGTTCATGAATAATGCTTCCGACATTCATTAATTAGTGTAATTGAACTAAGCAGTGGTTGATGTAAAAGAAAATCACAATGAAAGGCACATGCCCGACAATATCTCTGTCGTGGCAAAACCTATTAGATTAGTGTTTTTAAATCAAACAACATTGAATTTTTAAACATAAAATTCCTATTTTGTCTACATCTGACAAAATATTTCATATTGGTGATTCTATGTCAAACGGAATCTGCCTCCGGTTGAAACTCGATAAAAACTGACTATGTACGACTTTTAGAATGTTACAAATTCCAAACTAGGAAATTATATCTTAATTCTAATCTGACAACTGAATGTCTTGCTGTAAGTTGTATGTGCTTTATTCCGCTGTGGACTGAAATGCACGACATTTGAATGCTCTAGACTTTGAACATGTTCGGCTCATATTAAACTTATATATATAATATAAGGTCTGATATGAAATTATTTCAAAGTATTAAATGAATTAAAAAGCGATCTGGCTTTCGTGTTTAAAACAGCTATTCAAAATGATAACTGCTAGAAGACTCACTCGTCTCCTTCATTTAGAACAGATTGAGGAAGACAACCGGTTGTTTTATTTCTTAAAACAAATAACCTGACATTCAAGACTATGAATTACAGGCAAATCAAACTGTTTGCTAAAAGAAAACCGCTTGCTTTCTAATTAATGATGGCTCGAGGAAATGTTCAATAGTTGATTCGATCCAATACTTTGGATTCACACGGAAACTGAAACGTTCATTCTTAACATTCTAAAATGTCCTATAATAAACAAAGAGTAATTCTGTTGTACTAGATATTCATCCTCGTGACAAGAGAGAGATGAAGAACTAACTACACAAAGAATACAACAAGATCCACTAAACTTGTTAAGTAGAGATTACAAGGCTGAATGATCAGAGGTATCTTACTTAAAATGTTTCTATATGCTTAATATTTTATTATGTTTAGTTTTAATGATGAACATGCTTTTTACCAAATGAGATAAGTAAGAATATTATTACTAGCGAGTTAATTGATTGTTTAACTATACCTTTACGAATTTTTAACCCAGTACGATATGTATGTTGTCATCATCTTGCCTTGTATAAGATGTTAAATATTACACACTTCTGACTGTTTTGTAGAAGTTAAACGCACATTCTTAATGATTGAAAGTCAAGCAAGAAAGACACTTACAAAATTGGATGATCAGATACATTAGCATAATAAAACATTTTCTGCCGTAATTATCATGTGTAAATTAATTTTAATCAACATTCCTTAACCAAATTAGATGATCAATAATACTAACAGTATAGGCCTAGTGAGTTTATTGATGTTTAGGATGTTTTCTTTTATATCTTAGAAATAGGAACATAGTTTTATATTATTTTAACGTTTATTTGGTTAATCTTGCTTTTTATTCAAATGTTGAATATTACGCAATTCTGATTGTTTTGAAAAAGCAGTACTGAGCGCACATTCTTATATTATCAACTTTTAACTTTTAAGACTGTAACTTTTAACGTCAAGCAAGACACCTTTTTATTTTGCTGTACGACATTCACCCTCACACGCAATTCAGGGCATAAAAACTACGTCGAGTACAATTTTGCCTCTTAAACATATGTAAAATCAAAGAATCGTTCTTAGTCAACGAAGTTGAAAATGAGAACAAATGTGTTACCTACGAATACTTTAATTATTGCAATATTAGCTACCGTGCTTTAAGTCTTAACATGTTTTTCTCTTATAGGAATGCTTAAAAATGTTGCCTGATATTTTGTTCTTAATAAACCTATTCAAAATTACAACTGAGAGTTAGATATTGTATATTTTTTCAACATTAAATTAATATTCTAGTATCTATTTAAAGTAAACTATTTGGGGAATATGTCCATAATATTAGGATTTAAACATGTTTTAACATGTTTATTTAAAAACAAATATTGTTAACAACCCTGCATGATCATTTCACCCCCGAAATGCAGCATAAATTAAGTACAACATTAATTTATTACAGTTTTACTTCTCTTATACCTACGTATACATTAACTGTTACCTACGAATACAAAATGTCCACATTTGCTCAAAATTCTAAATTTTCCAGAAAGGGTCATTCCTCCTCTTTGAGGTACATGAAAACAAATGTTCATTAAAATCATCTTGGTGAAAGTAAACAAAGTGACTCAACCTCATGTTTCAAAGTATTGAGAGCCTGAAAATGCTACCTAACTGTGTGAATCCAAAATGTAAAAAAAGATGAGTACCTGTACAAATATGTCCACTTTCTATCAGCATTAGTATCTTCTGAATACAATACAATCACAAATTTGAATGCAATATGTAAATAGGTGGAATAATCATCACTTAATCAAAATATGGTACTTGTATTTGTAGGTAACATTGAGAAGTGTACCTTCAACTTCATCATTCCGCCACGTGGTCAATTGGAGAGATTAGTGATGGCACTTTTTTTCCATATATGCTTGATACGTTGACTTTGAGTGGGGAAAAGGAATAAGAGATCGAAGCATTTTGAAACTGGACCCTAAAAATCTTCTCGTGTACACTTTTCGTTGGATTCGACCATATACATCGAGCCGTTAATACAACACGTTCTCTTCCAATTCAAACCATTCCTAAGTGACCATACGATAGACAACTTCAGAAGATATAGCGGCGCTTTAGTACTAGAACATCGTAGGCCTATGTGCATTGACAACTTATGAATTAGCCTGTACATTTTACCAAAATTTCACAACATTAATATCATGAGATACCTTATGATGCCTAAATCGTATGCGTGTATAAGACCTAGATCTAAAATAGATCCTCTCTTTAGCTTAATCCCTGACAACCTAATCCAGCTTGCTGCCGACAGATCTAACAAAATATACCAAAATGTGTATTGCTCCATTGGGATATAATAGATGTGTGCCTGTACTATTTTAAGATTCTATATAAGTCACGTAACAAAAGTAACATTCATTTTTATGTTATTTGTTTATGAACACCAAAGAAAAAAGTTTGAACACATTCAAAATTATCAGTAAAATCATTCGCGTGTCATGCAATTTCAGTACACCAACAACATATTTCCATCACAACATAATAAAAGCGTCAACAGCATTATCAACTATTTAATCAATATTCAACAACTCCCCCATACCTTAATTACAGTAACAAAGCGTTGTTGATTTGAGATAAACCCACACTTCATATGCAAATTAATAGGATGGCGAACCTTATTTGGAAACCATGCGTCGATGCAAAATTTTAAACAAACAACAAATGTTCGCAAAATGTGTTCATTCTTTCGCCCGTTTTTTCGGCGTATAAATGTATTTCGCCATGCGATCCTTAAAGTTAGCAAACAGCTTTATATACCAAAATGTAGCTATATCCCTGAGGAAAATATTTTTGGCGAGGGCCATATGTCACGGACCATTCCTAAAGCCACAATTTTAGCCGAAACGGTCGCTACCCAGCACAAGAGACTCGCCATTTTGTATCATCGCGCGGTCGACCCAAGCGAGATCGGGAAGCTGTTAGGGAATATTACAATCTAAGTGCTGATACAATTGTGTGCGCCTCGGCTGCCCGTGTAAGTGAAGCGAAGTGATTCTGACGATTTCCTAATGGCAGCAAAAAATACCGTGGTTCGGAAGTCACGTAGAAATGGTGGTCCCGTGCATCGGAAGAGCAATACCCGAGCACGTTAAAAAAAAAGGTTACAGACTCGTTCGCAAAGAGTAGGGGATCATCCCGGTCTGTATCTGTTCACACATCTTTCGGATGAGCGCTACGATCTCGATGTAGCAGCGCTATATAAATACCAATAATGTATGTATGTATGTATGTATGTGAAATGACAACCCTCAGATCTATTTGGACCGTACCACTATTGAAATGGAGGGGTGTGTCTAATTTGATACAAATATTCTGTAAACATATATAAAAATGTGTAACACATTTTTACTGTTATGTAAATTAAACGCATTCTTGATTTAATTTTTCTCTGAATGTTAAAGGTGGTGTGTGAATAAGATGCTATTTACAAAATATTTTAAATTCCACAATTACTTGCGCAATACTTTGTCTTCTCTAATGTTTACCTTTTATAACCCATCCCATTCAGAAGTTCCCTCGCCCATTTACAGGGAACGGACGATGTCCAAATAAGGGCCTAATTATAATAAAACGTATAGATTTTGTTCCGTTTTTTAAAGAGCAGCTATTTTTTTTATATCAAATTAAGCCTATTAAACCACGTTTTTTACTTGTTTTCATCAATTTTCCAAAACGCTATTCACATATGAATGATGTAAATATGTTTGGTCGTTGTTGAACGGGGTTCAACAAGGTCTTCGTCGTTGTTTATCTTGAATCGACAACGGTAAGACGGGTTTATTTTGCTCGGGCAGCTTAGCTTAGCTGCCCTCGCAAAATAAACCCGTCTTACCGTTGTCGATTCAAGATAAACAACTCCGAAACCTTATTGAACCCCTAAATAAAGAATCCAATCATTTCTTTATCAGGTCTGAGAAACAAGTTTATTTTCTCACTAGTCACATACATGGTATGTCTTTTAGTATCAATATCTACATAGTTTTCGACCTACTACCAAGACTAATGGCGTTGTCTCAGAAGGTTAATTATTGATTTGTCTAAAAAAAATAATATCATTGTTATTTACACTTTTTTGATGTTTCCTGCTTAAGTAATTGCATAGAATAAATTCAAAGGCAAAACACTGATGCAGTCAAAACAATTTGCAAATGCAAGACATGGCGGATCCTGGGCAAAATCGAAGAAAAACAAACAAACCCGCGTTCCAACCGCGCTCTATGCAAAGCGCTGTATCTCAAAAAGTTGACATTATTAGATTGACCTCATAAGGTCAGATTCCTAAATATGTGAAGTTTTACTTTTTAGTTATCAGCTCTCCAGTTTTTGGACCCAGTTTATTTGGGACACGCTGTATTAATTTAGAATTCATACAATGAATTGAAAGTTAATACAATTCAGCACAATTATTTAGTACAACGAAGCTATGAATACTAAATGAATTGATGTCTAGCAAGTCGCAACTAATTAATACAGTTTCTTTTAAAACTGTTATGAGGCAACTACAATGTTAGAAAAAAGTGTTCGAACACTTAGTAGGCCTAATGTAAAGTCATCCCCCTTTCCCCCTGATCAATGTTGAGTCGCCCAACTTGCCAAACATCAGCCCGTGGCCTAGCAACATTGATTGGTGGGGGGAGGGGAGGGGTATATTGAAGGGGGCTTTCAGGCTAGCAGATGCAAATTGGTATTTCACATGACTCTAAAAATGCGTACTATAGGGTAATTAAACGGTGCAAACAATGGTCAGTGTTCGAACACCTTTTTTCTATGATTGTAGTTACCTAGGCAACGAGCAGCCTTTCATATAGTTTGCAGTTGATTTAATATTGTTTTGACCAAATTTGAACTATCAATTGGGGCAAGATGATATTAAATCCGGTTTCTATAGTTACTATGGGGCGATATCCCGTTTCTATTCAGTGAGCTAAGAACAACAAATAATCCATAGTAATAACCGAGTTATTGTCAAAACAAACACACTGCAAAACGTATTATAGGTTTTCCCCTTCATTTTGAAACATTGTTAATACAAATTAGACACAGCAGCTTACAAATTAGTCTTACACTTGTTTGAAGGCCCTGTCATACACACGGCGTCAGGCCAGCGATTGCCCTGCGCTCAAAAATAATCAAAATATGAATAACACGCAATAAGAGCGCGGAAAACTGTCCGAAATTGTCCATTTAAAATCAAGGTCACAAAACCTATTCACATTCTGCTGCGATCAGGCCGGCGCTTGGATTACGCTGAAACATTATAAAAACGCCAAGCCAAGCGCACCAAGGTCTTCATGAACCCATTGGTGACGCTGTGGGAACTGGCTGGGACGTGAGAGGTTCGTGTTTTGTCCATGCACAAGCGTGGAGGTTCGGCGTTCTGTTCAGAGCGCTGTGATGACTCAGTAGTCTCGCCGTGACGGCGCAAAGCGAGCGACGTGAGCGTCCCGTAGACGTAGCAAGGACGCATACAAACTACTTGTCCTCTGCGATTGCAGTAAGATGAATGAGGTGCTCACTTCGTGTCTCTCAAAAAAACACGAGAGAGAGTTTTTAAAGTTACTGGTATAGGACCAAGTGCCCCTCTTTCTGAAAACATAATTTTACGAAAATGTGAATGTTTTGGGAAAAGTAAACATGATTTTGAAAATAAAAAAACACCTTTCTATTGGTAGCCAAGCGTTTTCTCTTTTCATATTCGTCTCAATGATTCAAAACGTATAATTGTGTGTAAAGTTATGTAAACAAAAGCAGGGCCGTCAGAAGGGGGGGGGGGGGGGGTGCGTTGGCTACAGTGCTTTTTGGACTGCGACATTTTGTGTCCGTGCGAATTTTTTTGACGTGCGAATTTTTTTGACCCCCCCCCACCCCCCCCCCCCTCATAATACGTTTTGCCAGTCCTTTTCATTGATTGTAATTCCCAATTCATTTTGCTATTTGTATGATGTCTTGACAATTTTAATTTTAAAAAACAAACTATTAGCTAGTGTGTTGTTTATTACGCTGAACTCAAACAAATTATTTGCATAGGTTATCTTCATAATACGTTTTGCCAGTCCTTTTTATAGATTGTAATTCCCAATTCATTTTGCCATTTGCATGATGTCTTAACATTTGTTAACAATATTTGATAAAACGTAAATAATAATCAAATTGTTAAGCAATTAAAAGATAAATTGTAAATTGCAACAGGTCATAATATTAAGAAAGCTATGTACAGAACCAACGCGATTTTGATATTTGCTAAAGGTTTTTCAACCCGCAGCCTCGGTGTAGTAATAATGATTAAGCTGCAACCATAACTCACCAGCCGATATTTATTGGAAGGTCGGGGATGTTTCCATTGATCGATACAACCCACACACACCCCCCCGCGTGAAATTTGAAGAAAAAAAAGCAAAGTGAAAACACACCTTTGTCTTTCAGCTGTAGATATCATAATAATGACCCCTTACCTTATCATTGTGTAGTTTGATATTTAGATTGAGCTACGAGTTTTGGAATAATGAGAATATTTATAAGCTTGCAAGGTTGTATAGGTATTTAATTTTCAAAACATCGTAATATAAACATTCAACTAGGGTCAACGCATTGTCCCTAACGTCTTTTGTTTGCGTAATGTACCGTGATTGTCGACAACAGCGTGCAATAATTGTGCACACATCCCTTTATTGTTCATTGTAACCTCCAATCGTTTCAAAACAAATAATTCTAAGAGATTGACGTTAGATAATGGTTCCTCATTATTGAAATATACGTCCTTGTAGTTGACTGACAATGCCACAAGTTTCTATTATTAGGGACATTGGCTTTAAAATCCTTACTTCAAGTGTAATTTACACACACAATAAGCTCTATGAATGCACGTTTTAAAAGTCAAATTCTGAGAATCTTCATCTACATGTATTAAGCGACTATTTTCTACGGTAGGATCGGTCGGTCTGACGTTGTTCTAAATGACGCTAAGAATCATCAACATCTGTAAATGTTATTGCTCTTTCTTAGAAATAAATTATTAGAAAAAAGAAAAAATTACCAATACCGATAAAATGTCGATGATTCAGGTCAGTATCATGTACAGCCAGTGGACAATGCTTATAGATTTTTGGTAAAAATTGCAAAACCTTGATTTACGTTTTGTTAGGGACACACTGTTATACACTGCAAAAAGGTTGCTTTAAATACGTTGCTAAAAGTACTTTTATCATCCGTTGGTTGACGTGTTGATTAAAATTCATTCAATATATGTAGAAAGTTAGGCGTTGTATAAAAGTTAAAAATCCCCAGCGTTGAGCAATTCGTCGAAAACAATGTCCTTAAAATGTTGGTGGAAACTATCCACTTTGGCAACTGTTGCATGAGCATTGAGGACACTCACGCAACAGTTGATGCAAGTTACGCACATGTGAATTTTAGGCAACTGTTGTCCAAAAAAGCCAATTTCGTGAGCTGTTGCATACTTGCAAACTGTTGAGTGAATATAATTGCCTAACTTTTGAGTACCTAGAATCATTCAACTGTTGGTGAAAACATGTTATCCAACGGTGTTGGGCAAATTTTACTTAACAGTTGAGCGGTTGCATACTTGAACAACGTTGTGTAAAATGTTGAGTAAATATTTAAGCAACCTTTTTGCAGCGCAGGACCACAATTAGATTTATTCTGTCTTGGCATCCAAAACGGAATACACTGACAAATAGTTTAAAATTGCCATCCTTGTTTGACATATATTTGTTTATGAATATCATTTCAACGGTGGTATAGCGACGTCACGAGCGATGAATATGGAATAGTCGATTTTTATAGCCAAAAAATACACGACATGGACATATACTGAATAGTTCATGTCATGTGATCTATTTTGCACCAAAAGAATCACATAAATATGTTTATCTATTATATAATATGGACTATTTATACCTTCATATCTAGATAGCAAGACTACGTTTGGCAAACGTTCACAGTAAAAACACCATTGATAAGAGATGTCAGATATCATGTATAAGCCTATAGTTTAATAACATGTCAAAATAAATTACAGATTCGCTACCGAACGGGAATAGTGTATGTAGCTCTGCTGCATCGCCTAGAATTCCCATTACAAGTTACCGATCACATTGATCTTTGTAACTCTGTATTGATACGTATACATGCATACTCATTTCTCGGCTGATGTAGCTCTTGTAATTAGAATAACATATAATAGCAATTTTGATAACAAAAGGCTTTTAATTTTGATAACAAAGGGCTTTTAATTCCATTAAGTTTCAAATTTACTAACTACTGATGCATAACTACTACAGTCGCGTGTACTAAATGGTAAGAAAGAAATCAATTTCAATATTGATATTAATGAAATTTTATTAAAACATATTTATATTTAGAAAGTAATGCTAGTAATTCCTGAAAAAAATAAATGAGCAGAATAACGGAGAGATTTCTAGAGCGAAAAGTGAAACGAGTGGTATAGAGTGGGAACTTAAATGGGAAGTTATTTTCAGACACGTTTTTGATTAACAAATAATTGTTATAACTTCACGATATCCATCAAATTGCGTGAGAAAAATACCGTATTCAAATTATTTTCACTTATATATACACTATATCTTGCAATTTGCATTTCTCCACAAGAAGGCAATATATTATTTCTAGACATCTAGACATTTCGGTTGCATTTTATTATGAGACTCATATTTCTCAGGCTTCAATATGAAACATTTGGTGGCGTAAGAATCTCGTAAAAGAAACAAGGTTGTGTAGAATTAATATTACCTTTTAAGTGCATGAAATATTAACAATCATTGATCAAAATTTCAATCCACACATCAAAAGGATTAATGTTTTCCATTTGTACAATTTAAATCAGATATCAAAATCCACCAGGGACTGCATATACCTACCGATCAAACAATGCCAAAGAGCTGACATGAACACCATGATCAATTGCGAGTACAATGTCCTGAGGATAACAACGAATTTAAACAACGCCATAATAAAGTATTTATATGCTAATGATAAAGTACAGTGAGATGGTCAGATTTACAGGAAAGTGGCACAGGAAACTCAATCCCCCAGCATGAACCTCCAGGGGCACCATAGGGACATCGTATATCCGATTCATTGAGAAACAAATACACACTATTACTGACCTGAACTAAAACCCGCAAACGATTGATTACTTTAAAACGGAAAATGATGTATCTTTACGCCCAATGGATTTCGAGGCATTGTGAAATAAGGGAGTAGGCTACGACAATGCCAACATCTTTTGACGCGAAAACATACCAAATATTACCCATTTAATCTAATAAACGAATACGGAAAGTTGTTCACTCTGCGCATTTAACAGTATGTCCATCACCGTGTCAAACAGGCACGCATGGCGATTTGTAGCAAATGCAATACTCGGAAAACGCGACCGCGCGTAAAGTTATTGCTATCCATTACAACCTGTTAATAGGCAGCGAATAATTACCAGCATCCAATCAAAAGCCAGCATTTTGATGATTTACATATTGCACTACCAGTCCAATTGCATACGAAATATGTAACAACACCTTTTACTTTTTACAAAATTTAGTTAGCATTATCATTATTATCATTATTAACACAGTTTTAAACAAATGTCGCGAATTGCGTTACGCTATGACGAAAGCTTTGAATGCCCATGTTACACGTCCCGTTATAAACGTTGTCATTTAGGCTATTCAATAACGGTTCATAAACACATTTGTTGGAAGGTGCATTATCTGGTGACTATAGAAACTCTCACAGTACGTGTTGGAAATTATAAGGGAACTTGCTACAGATATATTGTATACAGTAATTGATATGCTGCACTCGATAAGTCCGAGCAATAACAAATGTCCACTGCTAAAATAACAACAGTCACTAGTTACTCTAAAAACAAAGATATCTACTTAATAAGCCACCTATAGCACGGCCAACTGTTTTCATCAACATTCAGATGAGATAACGTGCTGCGTTGACAGTAATAACAGTGGTTAGGAAATAGGGAACGAATGGCGATTGAAATAGCAATCTTCTTATAAATACATACACTACAATAATGGATTTTAACGGATTATCCACACTGCTAAAATGTTGATCAAAATACGTTGTTTAATTGCGTTAAAATTTTCTGTTGGGTAAATGGTTGATTACATTTTATTCAACATATGTAGAAATCTAGGTGTTGTATAAAAGTACAAACTACCCAACGTTGAGCAAAACAATTAAGTAACAAGTTGGGGAAACCCCCGGTCAAAACTCATTTTGTTGCTAAAATATAGCTTTAATTGTTTCAATTGGGCAACTGTTGAGTATATAGGAAGTAATTTTCAGACATGTTTTTGATTAACAAACACTTGTTATAACTTCACGATATCCATCAAATTGCGTGAGAAAAAGACCATTCAAATTATTTTCATTTATATACACACTATATCTTGCAATTTGCATTTCTCCACAAGAAGGCAACATATTATTTCTAGACATCTAGACATTTGGGTTTCATTTTATTATGAGACTCATATTTCTCAGGCTTCAATATATAATATATAATATGAAACATTTGGTGGCGTAAGAATCTCGTAAAAGAAACAAGGTTGTGTAGAATTAATAATACCTTTTAAGTGCATGACATATTTACAATCATTGATCAAAATTTCAATCCACATATCAAAAGGATTAATGTTTTCCATTTGTACAATTTAAATCAGATATCAAAATCCACCAGGGACCGCATATACCTACCGATCAAACAATGCCAAAGAGCTGACATGAACACCATGATCAATTGCGAGTAGAATGTCCTGAGGAAGAGGATAACAACGAATTTAAACAACGCCATAATAGAGTATTATGCTTATGATAAAGTACAGTAAGATGGTCAGATTTACAGGAAAGTGGAACAGGAAACTCAATCCCTCAGCATGCACCTACAGGGGCACCATAGGGACATCGTATATCCGATTCATTGAGAAACAAATACACACTATTACTGACCTGAACTAAAACCCGCAAACGATTAATTACCTTAAAACGGAAAATGTAGTACCTTTACACCCAATGGATTTCGAGGCATTGTGAAATAAAGGAGTAGGCTACGACAATGCCAACATCTTTTGAGGAGGTAAAATCATGCATTCTCTCATTGACGCGGTGAATATGGGGCAACGAATTTGTAGGGGCCAAATGTTCAGGTTCAGGAGATCAACTCGTCCAGTCCCACTTATACCAACACCGTTTTAATTGTTAAAATAACGGTTTCAAAAGGTAATCGACCCAGTTGTTCATGGCTGGATAACGAAAAGTCAATTGTCTATACAGCAATTTACCAAAACAGATATAGGTTATCAAATACGAATGTAAAACGAATACCGGATAGTACAACCTGAAACACTGACCTACGTCTCCGTGTATATGCATTAGTGAATGGCAACGGAATCAATTATAAATAACCAATTGTTATACTGCAATTAGCGATGCTAATGGACGAGGCTGCAATGCTCACGTGACGAATAAGCAGCGGTAGATTTTAGGTCAATTTGTGAAAGTGCAAATTTGATCTCACAAATCCCTTTACCTTTTACGCATTGAATAACAAATTTAACGTAATGTGTTTAACTATCGATGCGAAGATCACATATTTACATTAAAGAATATCACAGCAAGTAGGTTGGATCAAGGCAAAGCTACTTATATGGCCTTCCTGGACTTCCGAAAAGCATTCGATACTGTATGGAGAGACGGTCTCCTGCACGCTGCATGGGATATTGGTATTAGAGGTACTCTGTGGAAATTAATTGATAATATGTATACTAATGTGCAATCAAAGGTTAAATTCGGCTGTATTGAAACTGAATTTTTTAATGTGGAGGAAGGCGTAAAACAAGGCTGTGTGTTATCCCCAATCCTCTTCTGCATTTATATACATGAATTCACTAAATTACTTAAATTACATGACCTAGGTGTTGAATTTTCCAATGTCCGTATTGGAAGCCTTTTTTGGGCAGATGATATAGTTTTATTAGCTAATGACGAGCACGAGCTCCAACGAATGTTAGACCTAGCCGCGACATTTGCTCATAGGTGGAAACTAAGCTTTAACAACGACAAGTCTAATGTTTTGATAGTGGGTAAACGTATGAATGCCCACAGACTATGGCAATTAGGGGATAATTATATATCGGAAGTCAATACTTATAAATATCTTGGTGTTACTTTTTCTAGAAATTTATCTGATCATAATCATATTAATGATGTTATAAAGAAGGGTAACCGTTTAATTGGATATGTTAACTCTATTATTGATGGTCAGGATGATTTTCAAAGGGTTTATTATGGAAATTTATTATGGAAAAATCTGGTACTTTCCTCCATCTGGAAGCGCTAATGACACCAAACGTATTGAATCATTACAATACCAAATGGCAAGGTCAATTCTGAAAGCCCCCAGGAACACCCCACTGGAATGTTTGATAGGTGATTTGGGATGGCAACCGATTGCTTTAATCCAAAATAAACTGCGTATTAAATATTTTAATAGACTTCGACAAATGCAATCCAATCGATGGCCTAACCTTATTTTTAACGCTATGCATACTGTTTATATTAAAAAGTATTATAAGAACAATTGTAATAATCTAAGATGGAAGTGGTTTGTACATATTGAAAAGGCTATGGCTGATTGTGGTATGGATTATATATTTAAAGACAATCTTCATAACAGCCGATTTTGGATCAATAATTTTAGTAATACCAGTATTGATAATTATAATGTTAAGTGGCTCAATTCAGCTTTGACAAAATCATCCTTGAAGGACTATGTATTATTCAAAAGTAAACCTGGTTTAGAAGATTATTTAATATGCAAATTAGATTTCTATGGTGCATCAATGAAATTCAGAGCACGGTCAAATACACTACCACTCAATGGCCGTGCTCACTCATGGAAACCCGATATAAATATATACTGTCCGTTATGCAATAATGATATTGAGGATTTGAGACATTTCCTATTTCTATGTAGCGGCTTAAATCATATCAGAGTTGATGAATATCGCAAGCTTGAACATCAACTGTTACTACATAATTTAGAAGAATTTTGGAGAATCTTTATATCGGGTAGTCTAACAATAAAATTGTGTCTTATGCTAGGTCTTTCAAATGATGTTCTTACTGCAAGTGATGATTTTCACTTACTTCATATATTTGATGTGTTTTGTAAATCATATTTGAAACGTGCATGGACCGCACGTAGCATTAACCTTGCATGAATCTATGTTACCATGTAAATATTTGTATATAATATTTCCCTTTTTGTATTAAACATTGTGTTATGTTTATGGACGCATTAGTCGAGAAGACTTTTGCCACTGTTCCAAAAGTGTATGTCCGAATAAATAAATAAATAAATAAAATGGATTACAACGCAACGCTACTCTGGCTGTACATCAATTAAAACCGTCATTTTCTGGCAGATTTTCGTATCAGAATATTTGTCCACGCCATCCTGTCTACCAGCTATTAATTGGGTCGAAAAGTTAAGGACAGAAATGATTTGTATGTAAAGAGCACACTTTTTATTGATAGCAACCTCGTCCATTTTCCGGTTTGACGTTCACTCAATATTAATAGCCCGTGTGATTTTTGCGTCCACACCAGCAGACTGTCTTTATTCATTACAAATAATAATTATAGCAACAACTCGGAACATTTTGCTTGTGGATGGTAAATTTGATGTTTTAGCGGTAAAATGCAAAGATGAAAAGGAACTGTGAGATTACACCTTACCGGTAGCTATAGCAATGCGATTTAATATAAACGTTGATACCCCATTCATTATTCCGAGTTTGTCAATATTGCGTGTTAGATCACGGAAGTGAACGGAGTAATAATTGGACGTGTTGTCACTTTGTGATACTGCATCTTCCAATATCTATTTTGCATAATATGTTAATTTGTACGAATTCTTGCATATATAATGGATATATACTGACGGACTTTTTGTTGCATTTATTTAAAATAAACATGACAGAGACAAATATCAACTTCTAGAAATGGAAATTGTAGTTTGGTGTGATAAGGGTGGCAATGGAAGAACAGGCTTATATTTTGAGAAGTATTGCAATATTTAAATTTACTGGTTCTAAAGCCAAGAAAAATGTTTTTACATTTACTGGTTCTAAAGCCAAGAAAAATGTTTTTAATGATATATCTAAAAATGCTCTCCTGTAGTTTCGCGATTTGGAATGCAAGGCACGAACCTTCTTGGATAGAGTGTCCATATATTAAGATCTAGGGCAGGCCCCATTTCCTGCTGATTTCAGGTTTTAATTATTTTATATAGGCCTATTTTTTAAAATATATTTATAGTTGTTGTTGTTGTTGTCTTTTGTCTTTCCTGTATGGGATGGATCCGTCCATCACGTATCCTGGAATTTCTGTACGGTCTTTTAATTGTTGAATAAAGATTGATTGAGTAAAAAATGATTTAAAAAAAATAAAATCGAATAACAATTGTGGCCCAACGCGAGTAAATGAGGCACAATGAGGGACTTATGAAAATTGAGTTATTTATATCATGATTATGTGTATAAGTTAAGGAACATTTTCGTATCAAAAGCAATGTTATATTTAATTCCTAACCGAAGTTACGGATTATTTTAATCACTTTGTCCCAAAACAGCAACTACGAATTGTTAAGTTATGTACATTTAAAGATTTGGTTTGTTAACAAATCAATGAAGGAAATGAAAATTAAATACCTGAGAATGTAGTTTAAGTCTTTATTTTGATAAATTTTAGACTTTTGTTGGATACAAAATGTAGACCTATCAAAGATCAGAAATAAGACTATCGGCCGAGTGCACCAATGACGGGTAACTTAATAGGGAGGATGCTCTAACTGTAGCGTAACTTACTAACGATGTAATTCTTAGAGCATAACTGGCGAGTAACACCAGAATAGCAACTAGCGAGGTAAATGTCCACATTAATCAGCATCGTCCCCTTACAAAATTAATTGGCGCATATGCCAAGTTTTAACCTATAGTTTACTGTAAAATTCTGACGTGAATGGTCCTCCGTAATATTAAAAACGTGCCGTCACTCGCTAGGTCATAGGTGAGTGTAAATCAAAAATCACGTGGAGTCGGCCTGTGATCCGGAAAAAATGATGCCATATTATTGCCAAAAATGTCGACGTTTGTTTACCGCTTTTTCAAAAATAAGGACTATCATGACATTACAAACATATTTTGGGCGAGGGGCACATACAAACATTGCACCAAAAAGCACGATTTTAATGATAAACACAAGCACCCGATGGAAAAAATTATATACAATTATAACACATCTCTTAACACAACTTACTTCCGTGGCGTGGATACCCTGTCCTTCGCTTGTTAACCGCAGAACCCCCGGTTTGATCCCCAGACCACGCACGGCACGATATGCTTTTATTTTTTTCGTTCTTCTACATGTAGTTCTACCCTTCCAGTCACAATAATGTAGAAAATGGGCTTCATCAGTTTTTAATTAATAAAAACAATAATAAGTTTATTTATTTAGTCATTATTTAAGATCCTTGGACAATAGTCAGCTTATGAGGGGTCACATTCCACTTCTAAATAGACACCCCTGGGCATGCAAGCGCAATTGGTCCTTCAGCATCAGCGAATCATCCCCTCCAATGTTCACAACAAATTTACGCTACTGCTAGAATCGACTGACTTGTGGCATAAAACGTTATGCCCCAACTTACTCTCGGGTCCGGTCAGGTATAACATTTAGCGTAAATTACCCGCCAGTTACTAGCCTAGTAGCTTACCCCGCATTGGCGCTCTCAAAATTTTGGGTTACGCCTTAGTTACTAGCGAGGTAGCGCTATTCTTCAGCTACCCGTCATTGGTGCACTCCGCCGTATATGATTAAAAATATGACCTTTTACTAAAATCAACTACTGTCGCACCGTGCCCCTTTACTCATGTTGGGTCACAATTAATTGAATGTAACATAAATGTATTTTCCTGTATATCAGTATCTACTACACGAAAACACACACAATATTAATAAACGAATACGGAAAGTTGTTCACTCTGCGCATTTAACAGTATGTCCATCACCGTATCAAACAGGCACGCATGGCGATTTGTAGCAAATGCAATACTCGGAAAACGCGACCGCGGGTAAAGTTATTGCTATCCATTACAACCTGGTAATAGGCAGAGAATAATTACCAGCATCCACTCAAAAGCCAGCATTTTTATGATTTACATATTGCATCACCGGTCCAACTGCATACGAAATATGTAGCAACACCTTGTACTTTTTACAAAATTTAGTTAGGATTATTATTATTATTATTATTATTATTATTAACACAGTTTTAAACAAATGTCGCGAATTGCGTTACGCTCGCTATGACGAAAGCTTTGAATACCCATGTTACACGTCCCGTTTTATAAACGTTGTCATTTAGGCTATTCAATAACGGTTCATAAACACATTTGTTGGAAGGTGCATTATCTGGTGACTATAGAAACTCTCACAGTACGTGTTGGAAATTATAAGGGAACTTGCTACAGATATATTGTATACAGTAATTGATATGCTGCACTCGATAAGTCCGAGCAATAACAAATGTCCACTGCTAAAATAACAACAGTCACTAGTTACTCTAAAAACAAAGATATCTACTTAATAAGCCACCTATAGCACGGCCAACTGTTTTTCATCAACATTCAGATGAGATAACGTGCTGCGTTGACAGTAATAACAGTGGTTAGGAAATAGGGAACGAATGGCGATTGAAATAGCAATCTTCTTATAAATACATACACTACAATAATGGATTTTAACGGATTATCCACACTGCTAAAATGTTGATCAAAATACGTTGTTTAATTGCGTTAAAATTTTCTGTTGGGTAAATGGTTGATTACATTTTATTCAACATTATGTAGAAATCTAGGTGTTGTATAAAAGTACAAACTACCCAACGTTGAGCAAAACAATTAAGTAACAAGTTGGGGAAACCCCCGGTCAAAACTCATTTTGTTGCTAAAATATAGCTTTAATTGTTTCAATTGGGCAACTGTTGAGTATATAGGAAGTAATTTTCAGACACGTTTTTGATTAACAAACACTTATATTTCAGAAATACAACCTCAAATACCACATATATGCTGATGATACCCAAATTTATTTTTCATTTGACGCTAACCAGACAGCTGCCACTGATGCAATTCATGTTATTGAAGCATGTGTTGAGGAGATCCGTCAATGGATGAAAAATAATTCTCTCAAACTCAACGATAGCAAGACTGAATTCATCTTATTTGGCTCCAAACACATGTTAGACAAGCTTTCTGACATTCACATTAATATAGGCAGCTCAACCATTGCTCCAGTGAAACAAGTTCGCAATCTTGGCTTCATTATGGATGCATCAATGACTTTAACTTCGCACATATCTTCCATTGTCAAATCAGCTTCTTTTCAATTAAGAAGCCTGGGCAAAATTCGGAAATTTCTGGACTCAAAGACAACAGAACAACTGGTTCACGCCTTCATCACTTCCAGATTAGACATCGGCAATTCTCTCCTTCACGGACTTCCTAAAGATCAGATTCATCGTTTACAAGTAATTCAAAACACGGCTGCACGTCTCATCACACGCACAAAACCATCTTCTCACATAACCCCAATCTTGTTTGATTTGCACTGGCTACCAGTTCATCTGAGAGTGCAATATAAGCTTCTCATACTCACTTATCGTGCCATAAATGAACTTGCTCCAGCCTACATCACTGAACTTCTTGCATTGTATAAACCGTCTCGGTCTGGCTTGCGTTCCACATCAAAAAATCTTCTGGTTATGGAAAAGTCGTATCGGTCATGGGGGGACAGAGCCTTTTCTATTGCTGCGCCTAGGCTCTGGAATTCACTTCATCTGATGTATATTGCGTATAATTAAGCTGTTTCAATTAATTTTGTGATTTATTGCATTGTATAATTGTTGCTTTTTTTTTTTTTTTATGCATTATTTGTATATGTATAATGTTCTCTGCTCTGGTTTCATTGTTTCTCTTGTTTAATTGTTCACTGCGCCATGAGTGCTTCGGCAGATTTGCGCGCATAATAAATGTTCAGTATTATTATTATTATTATTATTATTATTATTATTATTATTATTATTATTATTATTATTATAACTTCACGATATCCATCAAATTGCGTGAGAAAAAGACCATTCAAATTATTTTCATTTATATACACACTATATCTTGCAATTTGCATTTCTCTACAAGAAGGCAACATATTATTTCTAGACATCTAGACATTTGGGTTTCATTTTATTATGAGACTCATATTTTTATCAGGCTTCAATATATAATATATAATATGAAACATTTGGTGGCGTAAGAATCTCGTAAAAGAAACAAGGTTGTGTAGAATTAATAATAACTTTTAAGTGCATGAAATATTTACAATCATTGATCAAAATTTCAATCCACACATCAAAAGGATTAATGTTTTCCATTTGTACAATTTAAATCAGATATCAAAATCCACCAGGGACCGCATATACCTACCGATCAAACAATGCCAAAGAGCTGACATGAACACCATGATCAATTGCGAGTAGAATGTCCTGAGGATAACAACGAATTTAAACAACGCCATAATAGAGTATTATGCTTATGATAAAGTACAGTAAGATGGTCAGATTTACAGGAAAGTGGAACAGGAAACTCAATCCCTCAGCATGCACCTCCAGGGGCACCATAGGGACATCGTATATCCGATTCATTGAGAAACAAATACACACTATTACTGACCTGAACTAAAACCCGCAAACGATTAATTACCTTAAAACGGAAAATGTAGTACCTTTACACCCAATGGATTTCGAGGCATTGTGAAATAAAGGAGTAGGCTACGACAATGCCAACATCTTTTGAGGAGGTAAAATCATGCATTCTCTCATTGACGCGGTGAATATGGGGCAACGAATTTGTAGGGGCCAAATGTTCAGGTTCAGGAGATCAACTCGTCCAGTCCCACTTATACCAACACCGTTTTAATTGTTAAAATAACGGTTTCAAAAGGTAATCGACCAGTTGTTCATGGCTGGATAACGAAAAGTCAATTGTCTATACAGCAATTTACCAAAACAGATAGGTTATCAAATACGAATGTAAAACGAATACCGGATAGTACAACCTGAAACACTGACCTCCGTCTCCGTGTATATGCATTAGTGAATGGCAACGGAATCAATTATAAATAACCAATTGTTATACTGCAATTAGCGATGCTAATGGACGAGGCTGCAATGCTCACGTGACGAATAAGCAGCGGTAGATTTTAGGTCAATTTGTGAAAGTGCAAATTTGATCTCACAAATCCCTTTACCTTTTACGCATTGAATAACAAATTTAACGTAATGTGTTTAATGGATTACAACGCAACGCTACTCTGGCTGTACATCAATTAAAACCGTCATTTTCTGGCAGATTTTCGTATCAGAATATTTGTCCACGCCATCCTGTCTACCAGCTATTAATTGGGTCGAAAAGTTAAGGACAGAAATGATTTGTATGTAAAGAGCACACTTTTTATTGATAGCAACCTCGTCCATTTTCCGGTTTGACGTTCACTCAATATTAATAGCCCGTGTGATTTTTGCGTCCACACCAGCAGACTGTCTTTATTCATTACAAATAATAATTATAGCAACAACTCGGAACATTTTGCTTGTGGATGGTAAATTTGATGTTTTAGCGGTAAAATGCAAAGATGAAAAGGAACTGTGAGATTACACCTTACCGGTAGCTATAGCAATGCGATTTAATATAAACGTTGATACCCCATTCATTATTCCGAGTTTGTCAATATTGCGTGTTAGATCACGGAAGTGAACGGAGTAATAATTGGACGTGTTGTCACTTTGTGATACTGCATCTTCCAATATCTATTTTGCATAATATGTTAATTTGTACGAATTCTTGCATATATAATGGATATATACTGACGGACTTTTTGTTGCATTTATTTAAAATAAACATGACAGAGACAAATATCAACTTCTAGAAATGGAAATTGTAGTTTGGTGTGATAAGGGTGGCAATGGAAGAACAGGCTTATATTTTGAGAAGTATTGCAATATTTAAATTTACTGGTTCTAAAGCCAAGAAAAATGTTTTTACATTTACTGGTTCTAAAGCCAAGAAAAATGTTTTTAATGATATATCTAAAAATGCTCTCCTGTAGTTTCGCGATTTGGAATGCAAGGCACGAACCTTCTTGGATAGAGTGTCCATATATTAAGATCTAGGGCAGGCCCATTTCCTGCTGATTTCAGGTTTTAATTATTTTATATAGGCCTATTTTTTTAAATATATTTATAGTTGTTGTTGTTGTTGTCTTTTGTCTTTCCTGTATGGGATGGATCCGTCCATCACGTATCCTGGAATTTCTGTACGGTCTTTTAATTGTTGAATAAAGATTGATTGAGTAAAAAATGATTTAAAAAAAATAAAATCGAATAACAATTGTGGCCCAACGCGAGTAAATGAGGCACAATGAGGGACTTATGAAAATTGAGTTATTTATATCATGATTATGTGTATAAGTTAAGGAACATTTTCGTATCAAAAGCAATGTTATATTTAATTCCTAACCGAAGTTACGGATTATTTTAATCACTTTGTCCCAAAACAGCAACTACGAATTGTTAAGTTATGTACATTTAAAGATTTGGTTTGTTAACAAATCAATGAAGGAAATGAAAATTAAATACCTGAGAATGTAGTTTAAGTCTTTATTTTGATAAATTTTAGACTTTTGTTGGATACAAAATGTAGGCCTATCAAAGATCAGAAATAAGACTATCGGCCGAGTGCACCAATGACGGGTAACTTAATAGGGAGGATGCTCTAACTGTAGCGTAACTTACTAACGATGTAATTCTTAGAGCATAACTGGCGAGTAACACCAGAATAGCAACTAGCGAGGTAAATGTCCACATTAATCAGCATCGTCCCCTTACAAAATTAATTGGCGCATATGCCAAGTTTTAACCTATAGTTTACTGTAAAATTCTGACGTGAATGGTCCTCCGTAATATTAAAAACGTGCCGTCACTCGCTAGGTCATAGGTGAGTGTAAATCAAAAATCACGTGGAGTCGGCCTGTGATCCGGAAAAAATGATGCCATATTATTGCCAAAAATGTCGACGTTTGTTTACCGCTTTTTCAAAAATAAGGACTATCATGACATTACAAACATATTTTGGGCGAGGGGCACATACAAACATTGCACCAAAAAGCACGATTTTAATGATAAACACAAGCACCCGATGGAAAAAATTATATACAATTATAACACATCTCTTAACACAACTTACTTCCGTGGCGTGGATACCCTGTCCTTCGCTTGTTAACCGCAGAACCCCCGGTTTGATCCCCAGACCACGCACGGCACGATATGCTTTTATTTTTTTCGTTCTTCTACATGTAGTTCTACCCTTCCAGTCACAATAATGTAGAAAATGGGCTTCATCAGTTTTTAATTAATAAAAACAATAATAAGTTTATTTATTTAGTCATTATTTAAGATCCTTGGACAATAGTCAGCTTATGAGGGGTCACATTCCACTTCTAAATAGACACCCCTGGGCATGCAAGCGCAATTGGTCCTTCAGCATCAGCGAATCATCCCCTCCAATGTTCACAACAAATTTACGCTACTGCTAGAATCGACTGACTTGTGGCATAAAACGTTATGCCCCAACTTACTCTCGGGTCCGGTCAGGTATAACATTTAGCGTAAATTACCCGCCAGTTACTAGCCTAGTAGCTTACCCCGCATTGGCGCTCTCAAAATGTTGGGTTACGCCTTAGTTACTAGCGAGGTAGCGCTATTCTTCAGCTACCCGTCATTGGTGCACTCCGCCGTATATGATTAAAAATATGACCTTTTACTAAAATCAACTACTGTCGCACCGTGCCCCTTTACTCATGTTGGGTCACAATTAATTGAATGTAACATAAATGTATTTTCCTGTATATCAGTATCTACTACACGAAAACACACACAATATTAATAAACGAATACGGAAAGTTGTTCACTCTGCGCATTTAACAGTATGTCCATCACCGTATCAAACAGGCACGCATGGCGATTTGTAGCAAATGCAATACTCGGAAAACGCGACCGCGCGTAAAGTTATTGCTATCCATTACAACCTGGTAATAGGCAGAGAATAATTACCAGCATCCACTCAAAAGCCAGCATTTTTATGATTTACATATTGCATCACCGGTCCAACTGCATACGAAATATGTAGCAACACCTTGTACTTTTTACAAAATTTAGTTAGGATTATTATTATTATTATTATTATTATTATTAACACAGTTTTAAACAAATGTCGCGAATTGCGTTACGCTCGCTATGACGAAAGCTTTGAATACCCATGTTACACGTCCCGTTTTATAAACGTTGTCATTTAGGCTATTCAATAACGGTTCATAAACACATTTGTTGGAAGGTGCATTATCTGGTGACTATAGAAACTCTCACAGTACGTGTTGGAAATTATAAGGGAACTTGCTACAGATATATTGTATACAGTAATTGATATGCTGCACTCGATAAGTCCGAGCAATAACAAATGTCCACTGCTAAAATAACAACAGTCACTAGTTACTCTAAAAACAAAGATATCTACTTAATAAGCCACCTATAGCACGGCCAACTGTTTTTCATCAACATTCAGATGAGATAACGTGCTGCGTTGACAGTAATAACAGTGGTTAGGAAATAGGGAACGAATGGCGATTGAAATAGCAATCTTCTTATAAATACATACACTACAATAATGGATTTTAACGGATTATCCACACTGCTAAAATGTTGATCAAAATACGTTGTTTAATTGCGTTGAAATTTTCTGTTGGGTAAATGGTTGATTACATTTTATTCAACATTATGTAGAAATCTAGGTGTTGTATAAAAGTACAAACTACCCAACGTTGAGCAAAACAATTAAGTAACAAGTTGGGGAAACCCCCGGTCAAAACTCATTTTGTTGCTAAAATATAGCTTTAATTGTTTCAATTGGGCAACTGTTGAGTATATAGGAAGTAATTTTCAGACACGTTTTTGATTAACAAACACTTGTTATAACTTCACGATATCCATCAAATTGCGTGAGAAAAAGACCATTCAAATTATTTTCATTTATATACACACTATATCTTGCAATTTGCATTTCTCTACAAGAAGGCAACATATTATTTCTAGACATCTAGACATTTGGGTTTCATTTTATTATGAGACTCATATTTTTATCAGGCTTCAATATATAATATATAATATGAAACATTTGGTGGCGTAAGAATCTCGTAAAAGAAACAAGGTTGTGTAGAATTAATAATAACTTTTAAGTGCATGAAATATTTACAATCATTGATCAAAATTTCAATCCACACATCAAAAGGATTAATGTTTTCCATTTGTACAATTTAAATCAGATATCAAAATCCACCAGGGACCGCATATACCTACCGATCAAACAATGCCAAAGAGCTGACATGAACACCATGATCAATTGCGAGTAGAATGTCCTGAGGATAACAACGAATTTAAACAACGCCATAATAAAGTATTTATATGCTAATGATAAAGTACAGTGAGATGGTCAGATTTACAGGAAAGTAGCACAGGAAAGTGGCACAGGAAACTCAATCCCTCAGCATGCACCTCCAGGGGCACCATTGGGACATCGTATATCCGATTCATTGAGAAACAAATACACACTATTAGTGACCTGAACTAAAACCCGCAAACGATTAATTACCTTAAAACGGAAAATGTAGTACCTTTACACCCAATGGATTTCGAGGCATTGTGAAATAAAGGAGTAGGCTACGACAAATATGCCAACATCTTTTGAGGAGGTAAAATCATGCATTCTCTCATTGACGCGGTGAATATGGGGCAACGAATTTGTAGGGGCCAAATGTTCAGGTCCAGGAGATCAACTCGTCCAGTCCCACTTATACCAACACCGTTTTAATTGTTAAAATAACGGTTTCAAAAGGTAATCGACCCAGTTGTTCATGGCTGGATAACGAAAAGTCAATTGGCTATACAGCAATTTACCAAAACAGATATAGGTTATCAAATACGAATGTAAAACGAATACCGAATAGTACAACCTGAAACACTGACCTCCGTCTCCGTGTATATGCATTAGTGAATGGCAACGGAATCAATTATAAATAACCAATTGTTATACTGCAATTAACGATGCTAATGGACGATGCTGTAACGCTCACGTGACGAATAAGCAGCGGTAGATGTAGTCAATTTGTGAAAGTGCAAATTTGATCTCACAAATCCCTTTACCTTTTACGCATTGAATAACAAATTTAACGTATGTGTTTAATGGATTATAACGCAACGCTACTCTGGTTGTACATCAATTAAAACCGTCATTTTCTGGCAGATTTTCGTATCAGAATATTTGTCCACGCCATCCTGTCTACCAGCTATGGGTCCACAAGTTAAGGACAGAAATGATTTGTATGTAAAGAGCACACTTTTTATTGATAGCAACATCGTCCATTTTCCGGTTTTACGTTCACTCAATATTAGGGACCGTTCATTATTTATGGTGGAGGGGGGGGGGGACAAATTTGAGACTTGTATGTTAACATTACCTAACCCACCCTACAGCTGAAACTGAAAATTACATGACCCCTCCCCCCTGCTAACCAGTAGCTTTTTACACCCCCCACCCCCTCCCTGAAAAAAATCAACTTGTCACATACTTACTTAAGGGGCCATATCCAGACTCTCAGTGATTTTAAAGCATTTTTCTACCGATTTTACCCCGGTATTCCAACGAAATAGAACGAAATAACAATGCATTTCGTTGGAATACCGGGGTAAAATCGGTAGAAAAATGCTTTAAAATCACTGAGAGTTTGGATATGGCCCCTAAGGGGGCTGTCCTTACCTTTGGAATTTTGTTCATGGATACATTGGCAAATTCTGTTTGTGCCCTATCTGAACGGCCAATAATTTTATGATGCCTCTTCTTTTTATTGTGTGAAATTAGTAATGGCGAGCGTAGCGAGCCAGAATTTTGTTCATATTTATACATTTTGGGTGGTTTTGTGAGTCTTTATAACCCGAACAAGTTAGAACATTCTGAGCAGAAACGTATAATCTAGTGAAACGTTCTACTTTTGTGAGCATTGGTGAAAAGCTGAGACAAGGTGAAAAGCATGCAGTAAATCACATTTTTTATTTAATTTTATTTTAATTATACAATTGGATTTTGTAACATTATACACCCTGTGGCTCTAATTTTTCGACCGTTGATGAGTATATAAACGTCCCAGGCACAGAAAAGATTTGCCGTCCAGAAGTCGTCTCAAAGAAAAAGTTTTTGAAGTCGATATGTTTTAAGAAAATATGCGCGAAGTGCAGAAAAAAAAGAGGCATTTACACTCCAAAATAGCCTCTAAAATCACCCCAATCACCACCATCTTTATAGATTAAAAAAGTTACACAACCCCCCTGTTTAAGAATAAAAAGTTACATAACCCCCCTATTTCAACATATGAAAGTTACATGACCCCCAACCTATAGTTTACCCCCCCTCCAGCATAAATAATGAACGGTCCCTTAATAGCCCTTGTGATTTTTGCGTCCACACCAGCAGACTGTCTTTATTCATTAAAAATAATAATTATAGCAACAACTCGGAACATTTTGCTTGTGGATGGTAAATTTGATGTTTTAGCGGTAAGATGCAAAGATGAAAAGGAACTGTGAGATTACACCATACCGGTAGCTATAGCAATGCGATTTAATATAACCGTTGATACCCCATTCATTATTCCAAGTTTGTCAATATTGTGTGTTAGATCACGGAAGTGAACGGAGTAATAATTGGACGTGTTGTCACTTTGTGATACTGCATCTTCCAATATCTAATTAGCATAATATGTTAATTTGTATGAATTCTTGCATATATAATGGATATCTACTGATTTTTAACGGACTTTTTGTTGCATTTATTTTAAAATAAACATGACAGAGACAAATATCAACTTCTATAAATGGAAATTGTAGTTTGGTGTGATAAGGGTGACAATGGAAGAGCAGGCTTATATTTTGAGAAGTAGATGCGGGTGCACTGTTTCTTGTATTCTTTTTCTGTGTATTGTTGTATGATATAAAAAAAATAAAATCGAATAACAATTGTGGCCCAACGCGAGTAAATGAGGCACAATGAGGGACTTATAAAAATTGAGTTATTTATATCATGATTATGTGTATAAGTTAAGGAACATTTTCGTACCAAAGGCAATGTTATATTTAATTCCTAACCGAAGTTACGGATTATTTAAATCACTTTGTCAAAGATCAGAAATAAGACTATATGATTAAAAATATGACCTTTTACTAAAATCAACTACTGTCGCACCGTGCCCCCTTAACTCATGTTGGATCACAATTAATTGAATGTAACATAAATGTATTTTCCTGTATATCAGTATCTACTACACGAAAACACACAAAATATGACCCATTTAATCTAATAAACGAATACGGAAAGTTGTTCACTCTGCGCATTACAGTATGTCCATCACCGTATCAAACAGGCACGCATTAAATAAATCAACTGATTAATAATAAATACATACTAAAGTATGTCAATACCTGGGCCATTATATTGAATGATATCATTAAGTCACCATCATGTTTAAAAAACATAAAGCATAAGGGAATCACGGGAATCGAACCCGTGTTTTCCGTTTTAAAACACAGAATCACAGTAGCACGCCACAGAGATTGGACGCTAGAAGTGGCATCATGTTGTTAATACACCATTGAACTATTCAATTACAAAAAAGGATTGTTATCATGATAATTGTACCTTTTAGTGCAGCATTTGTATGTGACCAGGGAGGTGTTAAATAGAAAGGAGAGTGTACGAAGAGGCAATCTATTGCAGGCACGTGCGTTATGCCCATTAGTTATCAATGCCGGGATTAGCATTACGTTAATCCGTTAGATGATGATCGATCGCTGAGACTCGAACCAGGGGTATGTCACTGAGCTTGCCGATCGGGTCCACTTTTAAATTGAACTTAGTCAGCATAGAATTGGGGGCGCTATACCGATCAGGCGTGATGATTGTAGCAGACGACGCAACGCTGGCCACGCGTCTCTCAGACGACCCAATTTGGCAACGGGAGTGCACCATTTTGAATTATTTTTAACAGTCATCGCCCGGTTAACGATAAAAATCCTTTTAATTATGATGTATTTGTCAAAATGATAGTTTAAAATTCGCGATTACGTGTTATTCACTACGAATTCAAAATTTAGGTTTCGCGTGGCCACCGTCGTCTGTTTAAATCTACAGCGCCCCCAAACCTATGCTGACTAACATGCCGTTTAACCTGCCGTTAAACCTGGTTAAACATTGTTAAACGCGTTAAACGCCGGTCACGGACGCATTCCGGACGATTACTATAATTTATTCAAATATGCAAAAGGGTCCGTTTTCGCTACGTACGTTAGTATAGGACTTTCCTATCCCAAAATTAATAGTATCCCTGCTCGAACCAAATGGACATTTTACTGACCCACAAAGCATTGCTTCAGCGACACTTACATCAAAACCTAGTGCCGCACACATTAATGTTATCCACATACAGAAGTACTTCCGGTACTTTTTTCCGAAATTGTCACACATTTTTTACATTTGGGCCAACTTGGGCCTTAACAAAATTACATGCAATAGATGCGGAAAATAGTCTACTTTAATTTGCTTTATGTTATAATGTCCGCACTTATCAGCGTAAAAATATGATAACAGTATGAAAAATAAGTGTTTTATACTTATAAATTGTGGGGAATTGCCGAAAATGTCGTAACTTTCGCTATAACCGTCCAATTTTGATCGCGTTTTTGCTGTCATAACTCGTAACTTCGCAAGGAATTAGATACTGGCGAAATTTATTTACTGGCCGGAATTACGTCACGAAGAAATGTTCTCGAAATATTTTCTCCGCTAAAGGTCACAACCGGTCGTTTTCAAAACAGGTCCCTAGTACGATCAAGTAGAGGGGTGCGCGGTCGACTGTGACAGAAACTCGTAACGCAGGCTTCTAATGAATAGGATGCTTGGAGTGGTAGGGTCTTTCATGGTAACTGACTGGTACAAAGGCGTAATCGGATAAGTAGTACTTGAGAGGGTACTCGAATTGGATTTAAAATGTCGTGCACACTCCTTTCTATTTAACACCTCCCTGATGTGACACTCGCCCAAAATATGTTTGTAATGACATGATAGTCCTTATATTTTGAAAAAGCGGTAAATAACTTCGAAATGTTTGGCCACAGAAATGTCGTCATTTTGTCCGAACCGATAGCCGATTCAACATGATTCTTTATTTACACTCACCTATGACCTAGCGAGTGACGACGCATTTTTAATATTACGGAGGACCATTCACGTCAGAATTTTACAGTAAGGAATTATGTTAACACTTGGCATATGCGACAATTAATTTTGTAAGGGGACGATGCTGATTAATGTGGATATCTATATCGCTAGTTACTATTCTGGTGTTAATCGCCAGTTATGCTCTCAGAATTACAATGTTAGTAAGTTACGCTACAGTTAGGGCATAACTACTAGGGAGGTAGCTCCCTATTAAGTTACGCCAGTTTGGTGCACTCGGCCGTATGAAGTGAAACAAAATCTGAGATTTTCAAATGCTTGTCTTGTATCCAGAAAAAAATGTTTTGCTTAAAATCATTGAATGCAAGTATTATTTTACATCACACCCACCATACAAATACTAGCATTACACTGAGGCTTATTTAAATGTTTTAAATGTGAATAGGAGTAACATAGGCAAACTATTACTCAGGATTGAATATAAGTCACAATCTGACACTCTGAAGAACAGTGTTTTCACTAAACTTCCTCTATTTATCTATATTTCCAGTTCAAATGTAAAAATGTGGAATGATATTAAGCACATTTAGGTACTCATGTGTATAATGAAATGTATCCAATACTTGTTAGGAGCTTTTCTTGAATGAACTAATGCTACTTGGCTTGTGCAAAGCTGATCTTATACATTAAATGACAATTTGAATTCGAAATATTGTTATTATCGAATCATCTCTGGTACCGGTACGCCAGACAGAATATCAACATGATCAAGTAAGGCCAAAAAAATATTCAATGCCATTAAAACTGTTTTTAAAAAAACCTGAAAAACCCCCCAAAAACCCACCAATTAAAAAAAAAAAAATCACAGCCCAATGACAATAAGTAGCAAATTACATTGAGTGTAAATATATATCAGTAATTAACGCAAACGCGGGTCACGTCACTTCCTTTAGGGACACATGTGGCACACATTTATATCAATATCTTACCAGTTTTGACCATAGACTCGTTGGATTTAATCATACTTAGATTTCATACATTTATCCGGACGTTAACGATACATTAAACATATTTTCACAGTACAGCTGAGGGGTAGGGTCACAAAATTTCGCACGGTCACACAATTTCGCACAGTCACAAATTTTCGCACGGTCACAAAATTTCGCACGCTCACAAAATTTCTCACAGTCAAAAATTTTCGCACGGCCACAAAATTTGAGTAACCGGCCTTCAGATGCCCAAAACAAAGCGGCCCATGTGGCGATCGCCACAACGCCACAGTGGCCAGTCCGCCCCTGTAGTCAACGCAATACATCCTTCCATCTAGATTCTAAAAAGGTCGGGTCGTGTTATTGGTAGCTATTCAGTGACAGAGACAGAGTAATATTATCTTTAGAGTTCTTATATAGGTGTTGTTGTTATAGCAGTGGCCATTATTCTTGTCCAAACTAATCATACATGCAAAGTCAAGCGTTGCGTATAATTCACACCAAGTACGTGAATTTCATATCGGGACGTCAGTCTCAGTTCTATTATATCTTCCTACAATGCGTTGCAATCCAAACAAATCCTTAGTTAGCCCCCCCTTTTTGTTGTTGTTGTTGAGCTGCCCTCAGCGCCCTGTCCAGAAATATGTCAAATAAGGACCGGCTTTTGTTCTTGCTTTTTTTCTACATTTCTCTATTCAAGTACATTTTCGTTTCAAAGCTACACCAAATTCTTTCATGAACCTCATGTTCAGCGAAAAAGCCCATGAAAATATCTCCGAAAAATCAACCTTTACGATTCCTGAATTTCACCAAACATGCTTTGGGCTGATTGTTAGGGTGCCATCTTTTGTTGACAATGTGTCCAATTTTTCCAAGATGGATGCCTGCGGCCGAAACACGGATCTGGAAATCCGCTGCGAAAATCACGATTTTAGCAAGGATAAGAGTAAAAAATGCACAGAGTTGATTAAATAAACCCATGTCAAGTGAATCTCCACTATAATTTTTTGTAAATAAGATTGATTTAGCTGAAAAGATTTATTTTTATTTTTTAGTAAGCTTATTATTATTTGTCGATTTTTTCTTCTTTTCGGATTCGGGTCCCGGGACTAGACATTGATGGAATCGATTGAGTTACGCTTGAGTTTGTGCTTAATATTTAGCCATTATTTCTCATTTGAACGCTTTGATTTATTCTCTTAAAATGCTGAAAGCTTAATTTTCTATGAAAAGGGGCAAATTAGTTATCTTTTTAGATCGAAAGTTGTATGATGGAAACAAAGAGAAAAAAAGAAGAAAAGCCTATACCTACAGACCCAACTAAACAGATTCACTTGAGGACAATACATTTTTTTCTTCTTATTATCAGTCATCGTGGAAATGCAAGAACGTCGTAATTGATATTTTCGGCCAAATTGAGTTATTAGAAAATATATTCAAATCCACATATTTTAACCTATTTTAAGTAATGTCGTTTGAATTTTGTAATAATGTTGAAATAATTGAAACAATAATTAAGTTTTCAAGATTTCTAATTTTCTAGTCACTTACCTCGTGAATTTCACGTAAGTGGGGGGGGGGGGGGGGGGGGGGGGGGGGGGGGGGGGTGAGATCAAAATATTTCGCACAGTGCCAAAAAAATCGCACAGTAAATGTACTACATGTACAATTTTGCCTTCTATTTGGCTAATAACCTCGGTCTTTTTTCTCAATTTTTTCCTATTTCCTTTCTTTTTTCCTCACCCCTTTTTCTTTTTAGGGGGTGGGGGGCCCAAATTGGGTTTTTTCGTCAGGGGGGGGGGGGGGCATTTCCCCCCCCCCCCCCCCGAGCTACGCCACTGATTGGACTACTGAATGATATTACATGGTAAATGTAAGAACCAGTCCCTTCCTTTATAAAACGTTTTAGCGTAGCATTATCATTTATTCCTCATTGCGTGATTAACACGCTGCTTGGTTAAACGTGCGGTCTGCCATTCGTCCACACCCATTCTTTTCACAGCGAAGTGCGCGTTCAAGGATTGGTTACTTTTATTGTATATGCAATGTCGATCTAAGAAATTATCAATCAAGAATCTTTAAAAAGTACTCTATCCCCTTAACGTAAAATCCTAACGTTCTTTACACCTTACAACTGATACTATGTTATATTTTTGCCACTTCCTGAGAGTGACATTTTAATAAAATGTAATTTATAAAAAACCTCCAGATATTCAAAAAACATTAAATGATTAACACATTTAAATGTGCACGACTGAGTTATGAATAATATACAAATCAATTTAACAATAACATTGTGAAAGTTCATATTATAAGAAAAGTAAATTCCAAAGCAACGACTTCAATAGTTCATATTTTCCGGTTAGTATTCTGTCTCTCTTTACCAAATTTATAAAGATGATAATTTGAGCCGGATATCATTAAATTCGGTTTCCATAGTAACTGTGGCGGTGTTATCCAAGTATGAAGCAATAAACGTGTTGTTTGCATACTAATTCGAACTCAGTTCATTTGTGACAGTTTAATAACTGTGTTACCAAAATAGAAACGTTTACGAATGCAAATCGCCTCGAAAAAGAAACAGAAAACAGCACCGTTAATAAATTGTAAACGTCAAGCCCCGGTGAAGCTTCAATGAGAACATACCGCCCTCAATGTTGACGATATGAAGAACGTCGTGAGTGTGGACAATTCACTAATCTTTTTGAATCCCAATCAAGTCATAGTTAACAAATACAACATGGTTTGAGGGAAAGTAGCACAAACTACTGGTCCCACGGTGTTAGATGACTGGTGACTACCTCCCGAGGCGGAGCGGAGGGAGGTAGTCACCAGTCATCCAACACCAAGGGCCAGTAGTTTACTTTCCCTTGTCTAAACTAAAATTAAAAATCGAAAAAACTTACATTGCTCCCGCGTAGGCTCGTAGTCGTAGTAGTAGCGGGAGTAATATGCCTATGTCTGCCTACACCTACAGTACACACAGCGAGCCAAGAAGCGGCGGACTCAATTCCCCTGGCAGAAGAACAATATCATTTAAACCCGTTTCCTATTTTTCACAATCATTGCTGCAGACCTTCACGGATTTTGATGCAGCATAATCATCCAAAAGAAGCCTCAAATCTGCGTCTGTTTAGTTCGCGAATTACTTCGGCAGATGTTTAACAGACGACGCCATGTTTGTTGTTGTCAAGCAACCTCGTAATTGGGTGACGGTGTTGATCAGCGGGAAGAAGTTCAAACTGTTGCATGTTTGGTAGTACAATAAACCTAAACAAACATTGGGTAGGTATTTTTATTTATCCGACATGGATAAAATGAACCATTCAAAAAAGAGTATACCCTAATATAAATATAATTATATGAGGTGTAAATAATAATGATCAATATCAAAGCAATACGCGAGTGTATGGAGTCAAGCTCAGTTTATGGCAGACTACGTGAGATTACGTGTAAGAGTATTGATTGAAATATTGAGATCAGATATCTTGTTCAGGGACTACCGATGTATACCTAACACAAAAAGTCCCGGACCAGGCGATTTGAAGTTGGCTAATCCAAAATCAATCAAATCTGAGACATGAGCAAATTTCATCTCCGTAATTTGGTACTTTATTCATAAAAATCGAATGGATACTTTTAAAGTTATGATGCTTTCGATAACAACTACTAACGACAACAAAGTTGCACTTTCCTACACTCTCAGAACAAAGGTTAAAATCTTTAACCATGTTGGTTAAAATTGTAACCAACGGGAGGTTACCAGGTGAACCACACAATTGGTTGGTTAAAACCGTAACCAACAGCTGTTGGTTAAACTTTAACCTGTGGTTGGTTACAATTTTTAATCATTTGTTGGTTAATATGTTTTAACCAACAGTGGTTGATTAAAAAATGTTGGTTAAACTTTTATTTTTTTTGCTAAACTTTAACATGTGGTTGGTTAAAACTTTTAATCATTTGTTGGTTAATTCTGCTAAACTTGCTTCATAGTTAACATGGGGTTGGTTAAAACCTAACCAGTGTTGGTTAAATCTGCTTCATTTTTAATATGGGGTTGGTTAAAACCTAACCATTGTTGGTTAAATCTGCTTCATGTTTAACATGGGGTTGGTTAAAACCTAACCATTGTTGGTTAAATCTGCTTCATATTTAACATGGGGTTGGTTAATTCTTTTGATGCACTGGGCAGTAGCTCTGTTATTATATGGCTATGAAGTATTGCTGCGACATCATGGCAAACGACGGAGTGTTTCAAGGTACATAATTGATTTCTTTTAAATACTGTAATTTAATAAGTATGTAACTGTCTGAGCTTTTGATGATTAAGGCTACTATTATTGTATTGACCAGAGGAATCGTAGGTTCATCACTATTTTTCAACATTGTCAAAATTCATTATATTGGTTAAGACATATTAACCAACAAATGATTACAAATTGTAACCAACCACAGTTTAACCAACAGAAAATTCTAGAAAACATGACTTGAAATTTGTTTGCCCTACAGTGAAAATACGATGTAGGAAGTCTATGGTAGGCTTCGTAGCTATTAAGCTTACATACAATCATGCATGTTGTAGTAAGTGAAGGTAATATAGTGTCCTAAATCTGCCTTTCTCGATAGACAAATACCATAATATTGTACAGTTTAGCTCAGACAGTTACATATTTATTAAATTGCAGTATTAAGAAACCAATCTTGTACCTTGAAACCCTTCTAAATGCGTCTCCAGACCCCACAACCGGAGCATTGCAATCACTTGGTCGTCTGCCATTTTGTCAAAAAGAGAGAGAACGGGCCAGCCTCGTTTTGATGTCGCAGCAACACCACATTTTTAACCAACGTTGTGCAATAGAGACTTTTCACCAACACATGTTGATTAAAATGTAACCAACAATTTGATACTATGCATAAACTCTTTTCCCACCATTGACATTCTTTGGTGGGAATCTTGTTTTGACCGATTGTTGGTTAAAATTATGAGGACTTAACCAACGTTGAATAAACCAAAAATGATTTATATTTTTACTCTTTAACCAACGCAGTATTAAAAGTAATTTTTAACCAACGCTTCATTTTTAACCAATGTAGTATACTTTTTAATCAACATTTTGTTAACCCATGGCTTTTTAATACCTGTTCTGAGAGTGTATGGGATATCATTGATTTGTATTGTCCAATGTGTGCTATCTGAACCAGTCCAGGTATCTGGATGAATATGTAACAGGCATCGACAGGGAGTCTGTACACACACATTTTCACTGCGTAATCACACACTAAAGCAATGATGATATATCCCATAGATACCCAATTTTAGTGCAATTTTGTTTTGGTAGTTGTGGTCATTGAAACAATCATAACTTCAAAACTCTCTTTTCGATTTTTATGAATGAGGTATCAAACTACGGAGAAGAAATGTACGCATTTAAATGTATATCTCAGATTTTTCGTACCGATTATTGATTTGGGATTAGCCAACATTAAATCACGTGGTCCGGAACATTTTGTATTAGGTGTACATGTACAGTCATCACAAAAAGTAACTGACCAGGTAATAAACATGCTGATAACTCTAAAAGTATAACTCCCCAATAAACATATTTAATTATAAAGTTGTTGGAAAATTTCTCTTCTTGAATTTGAGATATTACACGCTAAGAATGGTTAATTAATGAGGAAGTTACGTTAGGGCAAGTCTGATTTTCATTTTAACATTTTCTTTTCAACACGGGGAGAGAATGACAGGTAAAGCGTGTGTGCCGTATTGATCAACCGTAACAATGCCACCGGCCGTCTATCAGGCCATCGAGGGGTGAATTGGCACTACCACTACCAGTAATCAATAATTTGCCGGTCTGAGTCCCCGTGTTGAAAATGAAAATGTGAAAATGAAAATCAGACTTGACAGTTCATTTAGGATTGTAACTTCCTCAATAATCAGCCATTCTTAGCGTGTAATATCTCAAATTCAAGAAGAGAAATTTCTCAACAACTTCATTATTAAATATGTTTATGTAGGAGTTATACTTTTAGAGTTATCAGCATGTTTATTACCTGGTCAGTTACTTATTGTGATGACTGTATATCCGACAAATCTCCTGTGAGAACAATACTTCTAGCAGACAATGAGGCGATCAGCAGTGTCGTTTTTATTTATCGGGATGATTCAATTTTTAGATTAGGAAGGTGTGTAATTAATAGTATGAAAATACTATGACGAACCCTCCACATATCTTTCTATCAAAAGGTCTTAAAAATGTATGCATGGTCTCAAATAAAGTGTATATCACTGTCCGGACAGGGGTCAGACCCCCACCCTTTTTATTTTACCCCAACCCTTTTTACAGAGCCACCCTTTTTATTTGGGAATGTTCAACCCCCACCCTTTATACCGAAAAGGGGACATTCTGGATCCCAAGAGCTTTTTAGAGGTCCATCAAATTTGCGTCATTGCATGCAATGTATTATTAAGCTAAAATAGTGTAATGCTTCCGAATTCGGAAGTTTTCGGAAGTTGATGATATCAAAATACTACCACATTTGGCACATTTCCATCATCAAAATAAATAATTCTAGGGCACAACAGTAATATTTTGGGTGGTACCAACATAACAAATTAAAAGCTGGCTTTGAAATATGGCAAAATAGAGTAGAAATCACGATATGATTCATGGGAGACGGGCTGTCCGTACCGAAAGTGCGTCGGAAAATGTTGAAACTTGATTGAAATAATGCGCTGAAATTTGTGGTAAATGTCCTATTTTTTTACAATTTCTTTCAAAATGAATTAAACTACTATATCTGCATGTGATTTGTTTAACCCCCACCCTTTTTATTTTACCCCCACGCTTTATACAACTACACCCTTTATATCAGAAATATTCTGACCGCCACGCTTTTGTTGATATTTCGATTTCTGAAGTCCCACGCTGTATAAAGCGTGCCGTCCGGACTATGTATATACATGAATATTATATACGATAATTTTTTTCAGCTAGATTGTGGCCTTATAAAATATATTGTGGCCTTTTAAAAATATGACACTACAACAAATCTCACACCCCTAGCGATTCCTGATAATAATTATAAGATTCAATGAACTTGTTTTAGTTACATTTACATCGTGAGCAAGAGGGGTGCCACGCTTAAGTCCAGTGTATATGGGAGCCGCCGCTCGACTAACTCACATTTATTTTACAAAGATACCCGCAAGCAAAGTTTTACCTTTTCAAGCAGGGTTAAGATGATTTTGAATAGCGGGACTGCCGTATGCATAAATTCATTTAATCACCAATATCGCGTGGGTGCTGGCGAAGTGGCCGGGCCTCGCCTTCGCGGGCCAACAGGTCAGGGGTTGTGTTAATATGAACATGGGGGCGTTTTCTAGGAAATGCAATGTGTTTTAGAAGCCATTTCGTTAAACAGGATCTGTTATTAGAAAAACGCAGTCGTGTTTACCATCATTGGTACGGTATATAAACACTTCCGTTAACAACGTGTGTTTAAAATAATGTGAAATAAACTGTATTATACATTTGTTTTATTAAAAGGACATTAAGGTAGCTCTTATAAAGAATTAGATCATTTCAAGACGAAGGAAACTGCAGGAACTGCTATATATGCGTTTTGAGATGAAAATGAACATTACCAGTTTTCACATTCATTATAAACGCCATAACGTATTCATAAGGAACGCTTATTTTTTGTTGTTGATGTGAATCTGTATTAAGATTTAGCAATACTAGCGGGCACCCGCTAGAAGATGTATGTGAGTAAACAAAGCGTAAGAAAATGTTATAAAATATTAAAATATGTCCAATACATATTCCAGACGTGCCCTCAATTATCCGAATATCGCAGGTGCTTTTAATAATCCAGGTATACATGTCAAGGTCATGTGTTTTGATAATCCAGACTCGTGTACCTGGTACCATATGTAGGCCTAGGAATAATTCTGTTATACCCTTCACAGGGGTAGTCATAGTGCGTGATTTTTTAAGAACGACGCATACTAACGCGATGGTGGTAGAGATCGCACATTTTTGGCGGCGAACCATCTAGCTTGCTGAAAAAAAACACGCATTGGATATCCTACAATCTTAAGTTATTAGTAGCTTGAGCGCCCTCAACGGAATAAATCGCAATAACTACTAGTTTAAGATTGTAGGATATCCAATTTATAGTTTTAGCTTTAATTATCAATATGATTTCCAAGGTGTCATATCTATTTATATTTTGGAGGTATCGACCGTGCTGTATTATGGGAGTTACTAATTTTCAGCAGCCAGGTACCCTTTTTCAGATCGCTCGCGATCTATACCCTTTTGGCCATACTACCGATGTTGGTGTGAAGGGTATAACAGAATAATGCCCAGGCCGATCCTTAGTGACCTGAAAAGCAGGTACCCATTGTCCCATGATATCCAGGCACCCCCACAAGCCTATGCGGTTTGCGCCTTGCTCCCAGTTTCTTTATCAAATGTATTTTCCTTCAGTCACTTCAGTCACTTTAACACATGTTATCCTGGAAACGGTTTGCGCCTTGCTCCCAGTTTCTTCATTAAAAAAATGCCTTATACACCCTGGCTAGCTATGATTAATATTTTGTTTGTGTCTTGCTCCCGGGGTTACTGCATGGGGCACTCCATCAAATAGGGTTACCTGCATGGGTGACACCATCAAATGGGGTTACTCCATCAAATAGGGGGGGGGGGGGGGGGGGGGGGGTTGTCGAAGCGAGTGCGCCATGTTTTAAACGCGGTCGCGCAGCAACAACATATCAACGGTTGGTATGGTACCGGCAGTTTCTTTATCGTATCAAACTTCGCGTGCGTCTATGTAACGAATGTGAAAGTGTCGTTTTAAGATATGTGTAGGCCTAAAGCGTTTGTTGTTTACATGATTTAGAAGAGTTCGTGAAATATTTGTATTTGTCGGACGAATGCTTGTTACTATGCGATCTTTAACTTAAGAATGACAAAAAGCCACACACACAGAAATGTAGCTATATTCCTGATGTAAATATTTTGGGCGAAGACCATAATGTCATCACTCCGAAAAACACAATTTGTGTCCGGAGAGTAGCTACCCGAGTAAAAGAAATTACAATTTTCGGATTATCATCTGTGATCCTTTCTGCGCATGTCTATTCTGGCCTGTGTGACCTGTTAACGGGAAAATACGTTATTAAACATCTAATTAGCTCGTGTAGACAGCAAACATTAAACTGTAAACAGGTACAAGCAGGAAAGGTGACCTGGATCTTTTAAATAAAGATGCCATAAGATAATAGGTAAATAACCAATTTTAAACAGGTCAGCTTTCGATTTATTTCATCATCATCAGTGTATGTTAGAATGGTAGAGAAAGACAAGTGTGAGATTATGTAGGCAAAATAAAAAATATATGAGTAACTGTGAAGATTAAATTAGCATAATAAAAGAGAAGTGGTGTGTGGAAGTGGTATTGAGTATAGGCAATGATAGGGTACTTATGAGCTAGTCATCAATATTCAAGCCACGGGGTGCAAGACATCTAAGCTAAGCTAAGCAATTAGCTCGTGTATTAGAGGCGTAATTACCATGCTATTTCGGTTGAAGAGGGACGCGAGTGTAAACTTATTATTGAACTATCTAATCAGGCGATGTTCTGAAAATTTGTATACAGATGTATTACAGTGCACTACCGGGAAAGGATTTCGATGTTTGGATCATTGTGAAACGTCATGCTTCATTTACAGTCGAACGTTCATCGGTAACTATTGTTTTTGTTCAATATACTTGCACACATTCCCTTATATTGTATATAAAAGGGTAATTGTTTAGAAAAACATCAAACACCTTCAAATTCTTTCAAAATAAACAATTCTTAGAAAGTAACGATTTGACCTTGTAGGTTGACTACACATGCAAGCATTTCTTTCATTAGAAAATCGCCTTGTTGCACATTCTTTGCTTCAAGTATTAGTATTCTTTGACGCCGATTTAAGTCAACCATATGATATGCCGTAATATGTCAGAATGACGATTTCTTTTCTATCGTTATCTACGACTTTTGAATAATTGTGTATTTGTTTGGGAGTGGTGGATGTTTTTGTTGCCATACACGATATGGTTTAAGCATCATATTTCTTTTCTACACAATATCTGCAAAAACATCTTCAATTAGTATTGGCCCCAAGGGATACGTATACGCAGATGCCAAACTGTGTTCCATTTAAGAGGCGATGGAAACCAGCGTTAAGGATTTTTATATAACGTAACTAAATCAACTCTATGAACATTTTATTTTAAAAGAAGAGAAATCCCTTTTTTTAGACATTTATAAGGTCAATGCAAACAAGCCAATAGAAAACCAAGCTCGTCACCAAAACTGTTTTTACATTCTCTTTATCTGATAGCATTTTAATTCAAATGGAAATGAATATTCAAGAGACTACATTTTGAAGCTGGTGTGTTTGAATATTTGATTTGTTAATTAGTGATATATGCCTGATATTGAGTAGGCCTACTCCTAGTTAACACTACATTGTTTACATTGTTTTAAGCACTGAAACAAACGCCTTTGAAATCCATCTTCATCCTCCATCTTAATTAACTTTTAGCTGATATTAACTGAATATTCATTAAAAAAGCAATGACATGTAACTCGCACCCTTTTTATCGGACTCATAGCAGTGTAACTACTCGTATTATAGGAAATGTATAGGGGATTTCAATTATATGTATACAGGGCGTGTCAAATTATGGGAAATCTACTAGGGCATGTCAGTTTTGGCCACTTTTCATGTTCAAGAGAACTCTTTTATTAGAATCATAATTAAATGTGTAATTGAACATAATCAATCAAATCTACTAAATGTTGATACGTTGAATTTGAGCAGAAAATACATTTTCATCCATATTATCCATATGACAAAGCACAGTATATTTAGATGCATTTTAAACAATACATTGACATTTCCTATAATCATCATAGGAATTACAAAGGCATTTTTTCAGTTGTAAGTCATGTTTTGGTTTAAAAGTGGCCAAATTGATATTCGCAATCTTGTTACTGAATTGATCATATCTCGGTAGTTATGTGGTGAAATACCATGGGATAAAATGTATTTGATAGAAGACTAACGAGGCTTACCTATTTTGCTAAAAGATAAACAAAACATGGGAGGTATTCTATATTAATTTTCTAACTCATGGCACGCCCTGTATTTGATGCGTTAAGCACTTACGCTGGTTACTAAATGTGCCTGATTTATTTGACATACAGGGTGTATCAAAAAAAGATGAGGACACTTTTTCATGACGGTGTAATACTTGTTATAATCATTGGACCATGACCAATTTAGTCTCAATGTAAAGCTCAATTAATTATTATGATATCCTGAAAATATGAGATCAATCCGATGAAAAATAAGAAAACTAGCATAATTTGCGTAAACCATGTCATTTACTGATTTGTACAATGGGATTTACATGTATAGACCAGTAAATAACATGGTTTACGTTTCAATACGTTACAATAATTATAAACATAGAAAATAATCTATCAGTCAATAGCAAAGATTAGTTTGGGAATCCATTTAATTCTGGCACAAATCAATACTGGCTAAATAATCCACAAATCAGATGCATGCATATTCTGTGCAAATCAAAAAAGTTCTCGAACCCACTGTAGATGGTTCATTACCATGACAGTGGCATAAATAGTGTGCGCATTCATGTTACTCTAATGTTACTGTGTGAATGACCATTGTACATACTACAAAATAGATTGCCTTGCCTATAGGTCACAATTTCCTTAATTAATGATGGATTTTTCTCATCTCTTCAGGATTTTATCTTTATCGGTTGTTCTTTACATTGAAATAAAAATTGGTCATGCTTCAGTGATATAACAAGGATTTAAACCATCATCAAAAAGTGTCCTAATTTTTTTGATACACCCTGTATAACACAATGTTGAACTTATAATAATACACTCTGATTTCAATCCAATCCAATCATTATACATTTACGGACGTTAACATTGTAGATTCACTTTCATTATTTCACTAATCCTGCCCTATTCAATCAAAGCTTTGTTTTCTATGCACACAACAATCGATTGTTATCAAAAAGCCAATTAAGATAAGAACAGGGTGCAGCGATAATGCGAATAACATTTCAGAAACAATTTAACGTTTAAAAGGGTTGGTGACTTTATATATTTTCATAATGGATCATTTCGACAAAAAAGTCTGTATTTTTCCATTAGAAATATCCGATTTTCAAAATCTAAAATTCCTAAGAAAGCTCGGCGTTTGATCAAGATATATATGGAAACAGTTTGGATAATATCAATAAAGTTCATACCGAACAAAATCATATTAACTCGGTATAGATCATTCTGAGACACCCTGTATATCCCCCAGTAGCGTAGCCAGTGGGGGGGGGGGG
The DNA here is from genome assembly GCA_035610835.1 of Ophiura sarsii. Taxonomy (NCBI): domain Eukaryota; kingdom Metazoa; phylum Echinodermata; class Ophiuroidea; order Amphilepidida; family Ophiuridae; genus Ophiura; species Ophiura sarsii. The sequence continues at coordinate 67,119,273 of CM069450.1, read as the reverse complement.
GCCGGGGCATGGGGACGGCGAAGCGGAAAAATGGGGACGAGAAGAAGGGGAGAAAAGAGAGAAAGAAGGGGGAAGGAGAGGGAGAAAGAGAAGAGAAAGGGGGAGGAGAGGGAGAAAGAGAAGGGAAAGGGGAAGGAGAGGGAGAAAAAGAAGGGAAAGGGGAAGGAGAGGGAAAGAGAAGAGAAATGGGGACGAGAAATTGTTCATGTAGTACATTTACTGTGCGATTTTTTTTGACTGTGCGATTTTCTTTTGGACTGTGCGAAATTTTTCGACCTCAACTCCCCCCCCCCTCCCCACCCCCCCACCCCCCCCCCCCCCCCCAAACTTACGTGAAATTCAGGAGGTAAGTGACTAGAAAAAAAATTTGGGGCAACCTTTTACGAAAATGCTTACAAATAGGGAAGATATTGATGTTTGCCCCCCCGGAATGACAATGCTGGCTACGCGCCTGATATCCCCCATTTGAGTCATTCTAAAACTTTCTGATATTAACAATTCTTTTCATACATCGAAAAATGTCTCGAAAGGCATATGGAAAATACCACTCATGTACTTAGCTTTTATGCAAAAACTTGATTTAGCATTTAGAAGGACGCAAACGGTTTTTGATGGCCTCATTTGGTTTATAAAAGACTCAAATATTGTTTAAAATATGCTTTTTACTCTATATGTATATTTTTGTAGATTTGAGATCATTGTTGTATTTTTGCTTTATTGTTTTTGAATCTTGTATTCATTTGTTGTAAAGCGCTTTGAATTTATATCTCACAAAAGTAAAGCGCTCAATAAATGTGTGTTATTATTATTATTATTATATTTCGTACCAATATGATATGTTTTGTGACATAAAAATAATAAGAAATAATGTTTTTTTAGTCAAATCTTGTTTCGTTAATAAGATTGTGAACATCAGAAAGGAACTTGACAATGAAAATGTTAGTATTCCTGATCACTTTTGTGACTCTTCCCATGGAAATGTTCCTCCTCTTGAAGTGTTCAGACCAACTAATGAAATTGAACTTTTGAAAATCATCAATTCATCACCAAGTAAAACCAGTCGGTTGGATCCTATATCAACATGGTACCTCAAAGACAACCTGCCTCAACTTCTTCCTGTGCTTGCTGATATTGTAAATGTCTCTCTTTCTACCGGAGTCTTTCCCAAAGGAGCTCATTCTGCAATTATAAGGCCTCTACTGAAAAAGTCAACTCTTGATCAAAATACGCTGAAGAATTACAGACCTGTTGCCAATATAACTTTTGTTGGTAAATTAATTGAAAAGATCGCATGTTCACGTCTCACAGAACATATGGATTTGAACAATCTTGCAGACCCTTACCAATCTGCATACAGAGCACTGCACAGTACTGAATCAGCACTTCTAAAAGTGAAAAATGACATCATGTTTTCACTAGATGCTAATAGAGCTGTTCTTCTTGTGTTATTGGACTTATCAGCTGCATTTGACACGATTGATCACAACATTTTAATTTCACGTCTTTTTGAAAGGATTTGTGTCAAAGGAACTGCATTAAATTGGTTTCGTTCCTATCTAAATGATTGGTCTACCCAAGTGGATATAGCTGGTAAACTCTCAGATCCAATCATCTCGAAGTTTGGTTTACCACAATGCTCTGTAGTCGGACCTGTTGGATATTCTGTTTATACCCTTCCAGTTGGTGACATTGCAAATCATCATAATGTGTCTCATCATAAGCATGCCGATGATACGCAGTTATACATATCATTTGATCCCAAAGTGCCGGGTGACCTTAACAGTGCAATAACTCGACTCCAAAAGTGTATATTTGATATTAAGAACTGGATGACTGCAAACAAATTAAAGATAAATGATAGCAAAACAGAGTTCTTTATTGCCGCATCTACATACAATCGCAAACACCATCTGCCATCTGATATAACTCTTTCTGTGAAGACCGTAAGGAATTTGGGTGCCTTCTTTGATTCACAAATGACCATGTCATCACATATCACAAATGTCAGCAAAACGGTTACTTTCCATTTACGAAATATCGGCAGAATCAGGAAATATATTGATCAACCTACATGTCAACATGCTGTACGTTCGTTGATACTCTCACGTCTCGATTATTGTAATGGCCTTCTCTCTTCGCTACCATCTACTTACATCATTCGCCTGCAACGTTTGCAAAACTGGGCTGCACGTCTTGTGTTTGAAGTCGACCGAAAACATTCGCCTGGACCACTTTTAAAATCACTGCATTGGCTTCCAATACGCCAAAGGATCATCTTTAAATTACTTCTGTGTGTTTATAAATGTCTTCATAACCAAGGACCAATCTACTTGTCAAATTGTTTATCATTATATGTTCCAAATAGACCACTCCGATCTTCTAATGACTATCTACGTCTTCAATACCCTATCACTAGAGTTCTAGCTGGTGATAGAACTTTCACAGTTTGTGCGTCAAAAGAGTGGAATAAGCTACCTATCTGTATTAGACAATCATCATCTACAAGTGTGTTCAAAAAAGCTCTTAAAACTAATTTGTTCCCTTAAACAGTTTTTCTGTTTATATTTTGTTTCTAATCTATTTTGTAATTGCTTTAATATATTGTACGTATATGCTCATGTTACACTCACATTTTGTAGTTTAAGTTGTAATTTTAAGGTTTTATCTTGTAAGCGCTCTGAGCCTTTTGGAAATGGCGCAATTAATGCTTTCTGTATTGTATTGTATTGTATTCGTGTCCATTAAGTATGTTGGAATTGGCAATATGTTTCAGGGCAAGAAGATCTGCCCATGCATTGGGCTATTCCAGTAAAATCTGCTTCACCCTTATAGAGGGTAATTATTTGAAATATATAGAACAATTGTCTTGAATTCCAAGACCTTCATTCACAAAAGTACCGGCTTTCCAAAAACAAAAAAATGTTTAAGCGATGTTGGTATACAGGGGCACTTTTAAAACAATATCCGGATTTCTGAACTCCTCTAATAAAGGTCGCTCCTCCAAGAAATTTGATTTTGTTAATTTACCAGTGAACCACCGATGAGTTCACACATCGAGGGCAATAATTTTGCTCTTTGCATAATATAAATCAGATATCATATTCACAGGAGACAACATACCTACCGAACAAATGAATGTAATGGAGACCGTGCTCGATTGTGAGCAGATAGTCTTGAAGATAACAAAGAATACGGACAACGGCAAAGTATAATATGCCCCCTGAAGAAGTTCAATATAATGCTCAGATATATGAGATAAGGGTAGAAAAGAGGTCATTCCTGATACAATTTTAGTGATGGCAATATCGATTATACATATACAGGGGAATCCTTGGGAAATGTATGTCCAATTACTTATTTTTGCTGGCTTATTATTTTTAAAAGGTCATAGGTAAAACACTATTGACCAGCGATCAAAGTTGTCATTATATTTTTGTTCTAAACACCCAATAATATGATATACTTTAGAGTCAATGGCCTATTTTAAAGTTTCTTACCATGTTAAACTTAGATTTTGGTATCGCCTTGAGGAACATGTGACATTTGACCCTAAAAAGAGATCAAAAGGAACTTTACATTTTGGTATATAACTCCTTGTGCCAGCAGACCGGACCGAAAACTCCCAAAATGGGTCCATACTTCCTATAGCTATAGTAATTGGTGACCTAAACCAGATATGATCAAAAGCAGGGATGATAGTCTGTATTGAAATCATGTGCAAAACGTTTACTCTGTCTCGCTTGCATTTGTACGGCTTGCATGTTTGAACAGCCCTCTAAGAAATACGGGTGACAGCCTGTTGCGAAAACTGTTGCGAAAACGACTGGTATACTGGATGTAGTGTAATATTAAACTAAAGCTCTCAACAAAAGAAAGTCGTACACTTTGTTTATGTTCAGTCCAATAGAGTGACTTCTAATTATTTTTTGACCAAACAGAGTAGATAGAATGTGGATGAATCTTCTTGGCAAAATGTGATACCAAATGTGCCACAAAACAAAAACAAATAAGCAATGATTAGCTCCATTTAAAGAAAATCCGTGACGTTCCAAAATTCGCATTTTCAACACACTACGCGGAGAAAAAATGTTGTGGATGCAAATTGCATGGCCTGGATGACCGCTGGGGATATCGATCACACGTTCCAACCGTGCTACACTATACCCATGCATGACAGTTTGAATTTGAAATAGCCCGCGCAGGGGAAATGTGCAGTGATCAATACGGGATATGTGTTGGTAACCTTCGGTCTATTCTCCCGCGTAGTGTATTGAATATACGCATTCGGAAACGCCACGGATTTTCATTAATTGGTACTTATCTTTATTGTTTTGTGGCAAATGTGTTACCAAATTATGCCAAAAAGATTCATCCAAAATGTGTATCTACTCTGAGAGTCACGAAATAGGACATAAACAAAGTGTATGACCTTCTTTTATTAAGCACTTTATCTTTAAAAAAACCGCGTCGTTTACGGCTTACATTATTGCATGAATTCACCGACGTGATTTACTAAACAATAGGCATGTTCAGACGGGCATAAGTGATCGGCGTAAATTAAGACCCTGCAGCAATCAAAATTCCACAAATATTTCCTCTACTCCGGACAGTTGTCCACACGGTACTAAATACAACGTTACTCCGAAGTTTTCCGACAAAGTTAACACGACCATCGCAGGGCTAAGGAGTAAATATCGGTAAATATCGGAGTTCTGATTATTTCGAATCCCGTTTTCGGCAGCCTGGTGCTAAGCATTGGTTTCCAGTTTACAATACGATTTATTCCGTTATATCCAAATTGTCGGTTCCTTTATTCGATTATTTCAGCTAGGTTTTCAACAAGATTTAATGCCTATGCTGATAGCAACAGCGGTATTTGTTCAAGGCAGACGATCTGATAGGGATGAGCAGCATCGGATGCGTTTGTGGCATCATTACATCATTGGCGAAGGTTTACGCCAGAGATCGTGTTAAGTGCATCCACACGGACGTGCTAATCCTAACTGCAGCTCGTGTTAAGCGCGTTACTCCTGAGAAATCTCAGGATTAAATCGGGTCGGAGTAAGGTCGGATTAGTTAACACGGGTGCCGTCCACACGGTCACTACTCGGAAGTTTAACATGGACAATCGTTAATCCGATCTTACTCTAGACGAATTTACGCCTGTCTGAACGCAGCTAAAGTATGATAACTTTTACGTAAGCATTCCAGAGCTTCAATTGAAAATAGCGGCTTAGCCGTCCCTTTAATGTACATGTATGTCACTGCCTCAACATAGCAAGGGATTATGAGATGAATCAGAGGAATGAGATGATATGGAGACCGTGATCAATTGCGAGCAGATTGTCTGCAAGATAAAAAAGCATACGGGACATTATACAATGAAAGAGTACACAGAGGCTGGTTTGAGGGGGTATACAGGGTGAGTCAAAAAACCTGCAACAGTGGAAAGAAGCCATCTTGTATTCAAAACCGAGTTGATGTTTGACATTTTCAAACGTTATAAGAATAACATATTTGTTAATAATTACATGTGAAAAAATGTAGTCAATCGTATTTTTCTTTTGCCTTTGATAACCCTTTTTACCCATGAACCCTCAAAATGTGAGTAATTTATGACGTAATTGGAATTTAATGCATCTTTTTTTGTGTACATGGGAGATAAAATATTCAATTTACATAACCCATGCTATGAATTGCTTGTGATGTTCTAAATTTGAATAAAAATGAAATTATTCCAAATATTTGGTGGCGGGATATTCAAATGTGAACATGAAATGTTTTGCAATTTAAATTGAAAATCACTATGCTCGTGGACAAAAAAAGTAAATTGGGTTGTGCAGCAAAAAGGTTCACAAAAAACAAAAATACGGTTGACTTCATTTTTTCACATAAAGTTAGGAACAAACATAATTATCATTATTGCATCGTTTATAAAGTTTCAAAGTTCAACTTGGTTTTGAAACAAGATAGCTTCTTTCCACTATTGCAGTTTTTTTACTCACCCTGACTTGTATAAATCACCAACTCGGTGACATTTTGAAAGGTGGTGTCTTATTTTAGGAGTGCAAGCGGGATCCAAGGATTCAGATAAAGGAGGGTTCCACCTTTATCCCTCACCCACCCTGCATCCTCACCCCACTGGTGTCCAAATTAACCTACTCCTTCATGGAGGTATTATTGCGGATATCATAAAAAAGATGAACACAAGGAAAAAGCGATACCCTGAAAAGGTAAGGCCGTGTGTTTTGAACTGACCACCCAAAAAGGGTGGCGGCGTTGCATTTTTGGTGACGAATCATCCGTCTCTCTGTATTAACTCAACAACTAAATGTGGTAGAGCTATCATGGTATAGGTGTCATTTGGAAGCTTCTTTATCCAGCTACACTGTGTGAATAAATCAGGTATTTCTATAACTGTTTGGCTGAGATATGATTGATTATATTTCGAAAGTCAGGGTGGCGGTGGTGGCGGTGGCGCTGTGTACAATCTCTATGGGGAATATAGAAAATGTAACCAATTCTACGTTCAATTTACAATAACTCCTCATCTCTGTATGATTTTGCTCTCATTTTATAGATTGTTTTATATTCTATAAGTTTCTGTTTCAACAAACGTGTCAACTATTACGTAACAATTGTAATCACGAATCGATTGCATTGTCCTTGTCTTTCTCCCTATTCACTACGCAGTGAACTTGCCCTAATTCATTGGTTTTACATACATGACTATAACAATAAAATTATTCAACATATGATTGCAAAATTATACATTTTTGGAAAGCTCTCAAATAGGATAATTTTAAAAAATGCCGCTTAAATCAGGATAGGGTGAATAGCCAAAAATATATATGTGTAAACTCTAATAAATATGAAATGTAAACGTTTGTGCTCATTTACTTCCCGATATAGTATATTTCAACAAGTTAACCTTGATAACCATTATGTTCTGACGGGTAAATTGCATGAGGAACTATAATGCACAGTAAAATGATGATTGGGATAGGAATAACAAAAAATGTATTGAGCTTTAATCAAAATATGAAGAGAAAAAAAAAATCGATATTCTTTGAGCATTCTTAATCACAACATGTTACCATTAGGTCCTATGCAAATTCCAATCGCATATTTGGATTTCTTGTAAGATTACCGTTCAGGAAATATATACTTTTTATGTGGTAGAACAAGTAGTTATTGCGATATGCTAATTCGAATCTCAGATGGTGTAAAATGTAACAATCTGGACATGCAAAAATGTTGAGTAAAACGTTTACTCAACATTGAGTAACTATGCAACAGTTCAACAGTTGAGTAAACAATGCCCAATATGTTCAACAGTCGAGTAAAAATGCCCAATATGTTCAACTGTTGAACATATTGGGCATTGTTTACTCAACTGTTTAACTGTTGCATAGTTACTCAACGTTGAGTAAACTTTTTACTTAACATTTTAGCAGTGTGGCGAGTTCAAAACATATGGCCGTAAGCAAAACTATTGATTTTAATTAATCAACTATTCGTATTTTGTTTGTGGCTGTATTTGCAATACAAGCAAATTGTAATTTTTAAATTACAATTTTAAAATTGCACTTAAAAGTGCTCTACAAACTCGACATTCATTGCAATCATATCAAAAAATAATAACTGTCTAATAATAGTGGAATAGAGAAAAATCCTTTTGTTTGATTTTTCGTCATTTTAAGCAAAAGACGAATACATCCGATTGTTCTCTTTCCCCATAGGCGGGTTTTAACGTCATAGTTCTTACATCAATGACCAACGTGTATGCGTTGCATGATATACACCTAACACAAAAAGTTCCGGACCAGGTGCTTTGATGTTGGCTAATCCCAAACCAATAACCAGAAATCTGAGATGTACATTAAATTATCAAATTTCTTCCCCGTAGTTTGATACCTCATCCATCAAAATCGTATGGATAGTGAATGAAGTTATGGTGCTTTAAAGGGGCATGTAGAGACTGGTGAGAAATGAAATTTAGAATTTTGTTGTTGTTGCAATAGATAATGTACGTAGGAACCCTGAAACGTAATAATTTATGGGAAAAGGGTTGAAGTGATGGCGCTAGATAGACATTCTGGTGAAGCCATATGTGCCGAATTCTGCTGATAATTTCGATGTGATCTACATCGAAATTACCAAATTGTGAAATATTACATGATATAGGCCTACTGCGAATTAAGGTAAACGTTTTCAGATGGTAGTTAGTATGCGTTAGTATTACTTTGGTGCAAACTTGAAGGCGCACTCCCATACGGATCTCTCACTGCCCCTTTAAATGACCACTATTAAAGACAACACATTTGCACTAACATTGGGTTTCTATGCGATATCATTGCGCAATGTGTGATCCCCGTTACCCATTCATCAGATACCTGGCTGGTTCAGATAGTACACAGTTGACTATACAAATCAATGATATCCCACAGAAAACCAACTCTAGTGCAACTTTTTTTGGTCGTTAATCGTGGTTATTGAAATCGTCATAACGATTTTTATGAATGAGGTATCAAAAAACGGAGAAGATATTTGCCCATTTAATAAACATGTGCGTATAAGATTGTAGGTAAGCTACCGATTATCATGATTATTGATATTGAATTAGCCAACATCAAAGCACCTCAAATCAAACTTCAAAAAATGGTTCGATCGGGCGTACAACAGGGTTTTCTTTCCCGTTGCCTTACGGGTCTGGACTCCGCTATTAAGCTCGTCCATCTCCCGGTTTTACATTCCGACAGATGATACTTTATTAGTCAAGTCCGGCTCTGGTGTTATTTGCGTCAACTATGCCTCATCAAAGATATTTTTTGTTCAAACTACACACAAATACCATACGCTAGCAGTTGTCTGTATGCACAATAAACGAGATCAATGTCACGGCAACACTTCGAGATGATATGACTAGCTGTAAAAAGACGAGATAGAAAAGAACTTTGAGATTACACCTTACCGGTAGCTATGGTAACGGGATTTAATGAAATCGTGGGTGCTCAATTCATCATGTATAATTTGGTCAAGATCGAGTGTTAGATCACGGGAGTGGTTGGAGTAATAATTGGAAAAATATTGAGCGCACTGAATTCGTTGCCATACGCTAGCAGTTGTCAGTATGCACAATAAACGAGATCAATGTCACGGCAACACTTCAACATGATATGACTAGCTGTAAAAGACGAGATAGAAAAGAACTTTGAGATTACACCTTACCGGTAGATATGGTGGGGCGGGTAACCTGAGACTAATATACCATAGGCATAATGGTATTCTAGTATTAGATGGTAACGGGATTTAATGAAGTTGTGGGTGCTCAATTCATCATGTATATTTTGGTCAAGATTGAGTGTTAGATCACGGGAGTGGTTGGAGTAATAATTGGAAGAAAAAAATTGAGCGCACTGAATTCTTTGCGAAGGTGACGTTTTGGGTGATATCAACTTCAAATACCTTATTGCCACGATACTGTGGCGATGAGTATGATCGTACCTCAATCAAGTAGACATAGCGCCGCGGTCCGCCACCTTCAGGCTCGAGTGATGTCCGTCGGGTTTGAGAGGTCAGAGGTCGTGAATAGAAAAACATGGTTTCGTTTGGAAGTTGATGCAAGACAGTGTTGCTATTAAAAGCTATTAATAGTGAGTTTAAAGTATAGAAATTATCCATGTTCGTGATTATGTGTGCGAGCAACACCCAAAACGCCACAATACAAATTAGTTTTACGTTAACTTATATAAGGGTGTTTTGCTGACATTAACAAAATCTCTTTAAATTATTCAATGGACATGAATATAACCATTTAAAAATATGATTTCATTCCATCGTAAACATGAACGAGGGTCATTCAAAAAGTTCTACCTCCTACCATAACTTTGCTATTATACAAGCCAGTCGTATGAAATATTCTACAATTGAAGCTTTAAATCAAAGCTACAAAATCATAGTATATAGATTGATCTGAATAATTATTTTACTTTTCTGGATATGCAGTAAACACCAAACATCCATTTAGTGCGACGGAAACGAGTAAAAAACAGCCAAATGTCTCCTATGTGCTATTCATTTGGCCAATTATAAGAGACAAAATGTACCTATCGGTCAATTACAATCGTTCTAAGTTACAAGTATCTCTTCAACGGACTTTAAAACAATACAAGTGACTGATTTTTTGGCGGAAAATGCCCTCTAATTTGCCAGAACCAGACCAGACCAGCCATCAATTTTAACCATACTATACCCTAGAGAACCGCTGCAAAAGTCATTGCTTTTCATAGGAACTAAGAGATCTTCATTATACAGGACTAAATGGATATATTTCAAGTCTCTCGAAGATATATTTTTTCTATCACTGACTACCTGATTAACTATTCTAAATGTTGCAGATAAGGAAAACTGATAAAGTTACTATCGTGTTAAGATTTAACATTCGAGGCATCACTGTGGCTTGACTTGTAACAACGAACATTTTACTGAATATTAGTATTCCAGTATGCGTGTCAATACATTCGAGTTAATACTATGTGTAAGCTACTAAGGTTAATATTGCCTACAATCTGATTATACATGATAGTATAGCATTATATTCAGAAATCATCCATTGTTTTCTATTTTCAGCATTTAAATCGGGCGGTTATACCTAATCATACAATACGGAGAGAAAACGAAAAAAAACCCATGTGTTTATCTTTGGGGTAATTTTCCGTGTCCGTTGTTCAAAATCTCTCTCTGGCTTTGATTGCATGATATGATGACAACAGTGAAATGTGTAGCTATGATTCAGACCTATAATCATGACAAATGTCATGAGGCTGACAGTCATATTATTAGCGATGTTATGAGTGTGGAGGTAGAACTTAATTAAATGACCCTCGTAGATACACGGTTCTTGGACTACAAGGTGTCTCAGAAAACCTGCAATTATTTTGACACAGTTCTAGTTTAACTTGTACGCCTTGGATTTGAATCATGTTTGTACATTCTGAAAGCCTTAGAATCTTCACATTTAAGTGGCGAAATAATAATTAATTAAGATTGGTTAATCCGTTTTTTCAAATTATGTGCAGGTAAACAAAGGTATGTCGAAAACCTGTTTGACGGCAAATGACGCGTTGCAGCTGTACAGCGCTACTTAGCACTCGATATCGTTTCACCCGCAGCATCGCTCCGTTCATCCCTTTATAATTCGTAAAAATTCAAACATATTTGTATTTGTGCAACATTAAACAATAAATATGTATTTTATCAATATTTTTGATATTTAAATATTTTCAAAATTTAAGATAATAATGCACAAACCTAAAGAGTTGTAACACAATATAACCATACATTACTGAATGGATTGAGTGATGCGCACAATTTGTTACGATTTGATCAAACATTTTAATATTTTAAATACACTTTGCCTTGGGAAAATTAAGAGGAAATACAGGATATTGCTATTTTACCCTTTACATTTACAGCAGATTTTTCTACGGTTCAAATTGGGTCATTAGGCTGCCTAGCAAAGTAATTTTCTTTCAAATCGGTCGAACTGGTCTTCGATATATCTCTTTAATCACGCGTAATTTCAATACCAATTTAGCAAATGTTGCTTATTTATTCACAATTAAATTGTGGATCACGAGGGCCGACTTGGCTATCTTATTCGTTACGGCATCCCCCGACGAAAAATTAACGAAACTGAAACTGAGAGCATGCGCATTGTGTTCTCTCGACATCGATCAGCTGGTCGCCGGCGGCATATGATATTATTGTTACATCGTAACAAGGCATTACACACATGCGATTTTTGAACGGAATAGCGATCAATTAAAGTGAATAATTTTGTAAATTCGTCTTTGTATACCGACAGTCCAGGCAAACGCTAATTGATAACTTGGCTTAACATTTCTTTAAACAGAATAAAGAGGCAATTAAAAGCTTTGCGGTAAAATGGGTTTTGCTTTCGATTGACAGCGAATACGCATAATTCGGCAGTCTCGCGATGCATTGAATGACTGAGATTAGTTTTCGTAGTCGATTCAAAACAGATATTTCTCCCGTAATTGATCAGCGTGGATATCAAAATCATTTAATCTTATTTGGGATGAGACCAGTTGGGCATACATGTACACTATAACTCTATAATAAAAGTGTGATATATATTTTTGTCAAAGAAAAAGTAAATTTTGTCTTTATTTACTTGTTTTGTTACTCTGCCCCATTGGCCATTCATTTTATACAGTTAAAAATGCCCGTAGTTGGCTCAAAAATGTCCATTCATTGTTGCATTTTGTTGTTTTTATCACCTTTTGAGTTACTTTTGAGATCAATTTGACGACAACAATTATATTTTAAGGATTTTTTTGATTTGCCTGACCGCCAAATGTCAACATTTAGAAAATGGACCCAAATATCATTATATGATTAGATTTTTTATTTTTAATACGAAACGATTTTTTTTTAAATTCTAGGCTTGACCGATATCAAAATGACAAATGAGCCCAAATAGCATTGTTACATAATTCTTTTTGGGGGGATACGTATGAGATCGATGATCATAGGCGTAGCCAGGATTATTTTATCCGGGGGGCACTCAGGTTCGGTTAAAGAAAAGTTTAGGGGGGTGTGCTCCCAAAATGTAAATTGATCAGGTACCATCCAAGCGGTGCGCAGCACCGCCCTCCGAGCTATGCTCGGACAGGGGGGTGTTTGAGGGGGGATGTGCCCCCCTCAGATGTAGAAAAAATTTCAATTTTGGAACTCATTTGGTGCAATCTGGTGTATACTTTTGACAATAATTTTATCGAAAAGCCACCTCTTCATTTCCAATAAATATTTTGTTTTTTAGCCCCCCTCAGAAGTAGAAAAAAATTTCAATTTTGGAACTCATTTGGTGCGATCTGGTGTATACTTTTGACCATAATTTTATCGAAAAGCCACCTCTTCATTTCCAATAAATATTTTGTTTTTTATCAATGCACGAACATGACGAAAGAAGTGATCGATGTAGACCTATCCCCCTCAGAATTAGATTTTTTTTTCAATTTTCGAACTCATTTGGTGCGATCTTGTGTATACTTTTGACCAACATTTTATCGAAAAGTCACCTCTTCATTTCTAATAAATATTTTGTTTTTTATCAATGCACGAAAGAAGTTGAGCATAATTATTCTAATATATTCTTGATTTAAGTGTAGATGGTTTAAAAGCTCGAACAGGGGAGAGTCTGAGGTGTGATGTGCCCCCCCCCCCCCCCACCCTCAGAATTGGATTTTAAGTTCAATTTTCGAACCCATTTGGTGCTATTTTGTGTGTACTTTTGACTATATTTTATTGATAAGCAATCACTTTATTTCCGATCAATATTGGCTTTTTATATAGGCGCAAAAATGTGCTATTTTACAGTTTGCTATGATTGAGGCTTGCCTTCATGAAGCTAAAGTTAATGTTTGAAGTCACATTATCGCGTAGCGCACAAAATTTGATACTTATTTGTTATGAAGCTAAATGTTTCATAATATTTGAAGGTTCATGCGAGCTTAACGCGCAAAATTGGATACTTTAAACTAATTTTGTCATAATTGAGCGACTTTTTTTACTGATAACAAGCTTCTAAAAAGAAATGTAAATAGTTTGAGGTTCTAAAACATCCACCCAACCTTTAACCACCCGCTCGGCCCTCCCGAAACGGACATCAAGAAGTTAAGTCACACAAAGACTGGTCCCAAGTCTTATCGTTTGGGGCATGTGCGCGCGTAATTTTTGTTGTTGCTATTGTACATATTTTGCCAATTTTCGCTGGTACAAGCTTATAAACATGATAAAACTAAAGCAAATATTTCGAGGCACATGAGCAAAACGCGCGAAATATTGGCTTCTCAACACTAACCAATTTTGTCATGATCGAGATATAGGCCTATTTTGGCTTAAAACTAGATTCCAAAATTAAAGTTACCGTTGATGTGACGTGCGCGCACAGCGCGCGAATTTTTTTGGGCTATTTTACATAAATTGTGCCGCGATTGAGATACCAAACACGCAAAATTAACTTCTTTACATTAATTTTGCCAAGATTGAGATACATTTTTACTTCTATTAAAATGTTTTTTTTAATTTCATTTTACGAAAACCCCTGGCTTCTTTATACTTATTTGCCACATTTGAGATATATTTTGGCCTTATGACACTGCTTTTATTGTTAAATATTTTGCTATTTTACCCGGTTTTGCTAGGATTGAGGTACATTTTGCCTTCAAACGGTCTTCTTAATTTGGAATTAATTCATTTTGGGGGGAAGGGGCACATACAACGAAAAATGCTACCTTTGTATTTGAACGTCATAATTTAACTATGATTTGTCTTGTCAAAATTGAGGTGACAATGGCAAAATTGGGGGACAGGGGAGAAGGAGCGATCGGCCCCTTCTTAACCCTCTGGCTACGCCATTATTGCCTTGATATGCCGGGGTCTGTGCCGGGAACGTACAAAATAAGGAGTGGGGCATGGAAACTTACTATGTAACAAAACAAAAAAAGAACTCTATACCCTCTTCTCTCTTTTTTTCTTCCTTTTTCTTCCCTTTTCTCCTTTTTCTTCTTTTTTCTTCTCCTTTTTTTTTTTTTTTGGTGCCAGGGACCCGGGGGGCACGTGCCCCCCAGGCCCCCCCCTGGCTCCGCCAATGATGATACAAAAAAAGTCAAACCGAAATCAATTTGGCAACAAAAAAGTCTTTCGCACAAAAATACAGAAATCATAACATTTTTTTTAAATTCTAGGCTTGACCGACAAATATAAAATTGTTAAAAATTAGCCCAAATACCATTATTTGGTTAAATAATTCATTTTTTGGGGATCGTATGAGATCGATGATACAAAAAAGTCAAGCCGCAATCAATTTGACCACAAAAAAAGTCTTTCGCATAGAAATCATAACATTTTTTTTTTAATTCTAGGCTTGACCGACAAATATCAAAATTTGAAAAATGAGCCCAAATATCATTATTTGGTTAAATAATTAAATTTGTTTGGGTACGTATGAGATCGATGATACAAAAAAGTCAAGCCGCAATCAATTTGGCAACAAAAAAGTTTTTCGCATAGAAATATGTGTTTTTTTAAATTCTAGGCTTGACCGACAAATATCAAAATGTTAACAATTAGCCCAAATACCATTATTTAGTTAAATAATTCATTTTTTTGGGGTACGTATGAGATCGATACAAAAAAGTCAAGCCGCAATCAATTTGACGACAAAAAAAAATGTTTCGCATAGAAATTATAACGATTTTGTTTTTAATTCTAGGCTTGACCGACAAATATCAAAAATTTAACAAATTAGCCCAAATACCATTATTTGGTGTTATTTGGTTAAATAATTCATTTTATTTTTAAAAGAGCCGATCGTTTCTATGTGCGAGTCGTTAATATAGCTAGTTTTTCAATTAAAAGGTATATCCTATGCACGCTATGTTCGAAATAGCGTCGACAATCATGAACATGATCGCGCGGATGCCTGCGGCCACTCAACAAACAAGCTGCCGAATTCGGCAGAATCATTACCCGCCACCGCTAATTTGTCTTTACGAACTTACAATGTGGTCAACTTTGGCAATGATTTAGAAGCTGTTACGAATTTTTCCGACAGGTTGTGTTTCTATATATCAGACGGGAATCATAATTTATTCAATCTGGTATTTTCATTAGCCCGGTATTCTGATGGTAACAATTTATATATTCCAATGAAAAAAGGGATAATATCAGCCGATCGCATAACAATGTCAGAAAGAAAAGTCATATAACTTGGCTTTAAAATGTGTAAAATAGGTCAGGTTTTTTGCATTTATTTAGAATAAAAAGGATACATTAATTTTAAAAACACTTTAGCCTCGTAGTTAAAGCCAAAGTCTCTAAAATGTGTGTTTTTCGATATGATGACGTCACAGATGGGTATTATAAATTTACGGTCGAGCCCGCCACCTACAGTTAGAAATCGGTCAACATCCGGGAGATTCAGATTGAATAAGAGTCTGCAGTCGATACGCGAGTCGGCCCTCGTGGGATATTCTGAGGCTTCCAGATTGTATAAATATGATTGCAATCCATGGTGAGAAAGTAAAACTTAAACACCGTGAATATTAGTGGCAAACTTTAGTGATGAATTGGCCTGAACCGCCACTTTCCCTCAATCGGTTGAACAGGTTTTCGACATACCTTTCTTTACATGCGCATAATTTGAAAACGGATCCACCTATCTTAATTATTATTTCACCACTTAAATGTGAAGATCCTAAGGCTTTCCGAATGTATAAGCATAATCAAATTCCGTGGCGTAAACATCCCGCTATAAGTGCTTTGTCAAAATAAGTTGCAGGTTTTCTGGGACACTCTGTATAAATCTCGCCCAATATAACATTCTGCGCGCACTAAACCAAAAAGTCATAATATCCTAAATAAAGTTAACCCTTTCTAAGAAGCTCACGCTCAATGTGTTTCCAAGCATTGTATTACCATAATGTTAAGACGCCAACGTTTTATAAGCTCAAAACACTGCGCCGAAAAATCTTATATTAAAAATCATTTTTATTCTTTCCCCTTAGGCGACGAAAACCCGACCCCTGTTTTGTTTGGAATTGTTTGTTGCTGTTGAAAAACACCTGAAAATTAGCAACAATAAATTTCCCGGTGCGTCCCGGTTTTAGGAACACCACTCCACTAACTCCTCTCTCCCCCGCTCTCAATTTTATGACTCGGCGGCACGTTTCCCGAAAATATTTTGTGTTTAGATTTAACATGAATTGACACACACATTTTATACTTTTATTCATTCAAAATGTCCCCAAAATATCACATTTTGTTTTTCAATTCATATTAAATCTAGTCACAAATTATGAATTTTGAAAATCATTATAAATGGTTTATATATTCAAGAATGTCACCATAAGGTTTTGATTGGCGTACTTCTACTGAATGCCACAATTTTAGCGATATAACTGCATCATAATTTTATAAATCTATTATGGTCTGTAGTTTGGTGACCATCCCGTACAAAAGTGTGTTCAGATTATTTAGAAAATTGGAATACACGTGTGGATTACACAGGATTCAAAATAGCGCGCTACTACTCAAATGATGAGGTCGTGATATAGATTAAACAGACTGACGATATTCGATTGGCTAACAACTATTATAACAATGCCGCGGCAGACCAGGATCGCTGCGCATAGCATGTATCAGTGGGGCCTTCTATCTCTTTAATTATATTAGTCTGAGGACAGACCGACCCTACCTGAGAGACTCGTTTGCCCGTAGCACAGATTTATTGCGTTGCCTTAGGGCGTGTTCACACTATAGCATTTTCCTCAACCCGGGTCGGACCCGGGTCGAACCCGGATTGATCGATATTTCTTTTTCTGTTCACACTAGCGCTATGTATGTGTTGAAGTTGTATCCACATTGACATAATATGGGTTTATTGAACCCGGAAGTTAAAATTCTTGTATCAATGACCTATGACCTAACTTGCTCATCATCGCGGGTATAAACAGCAAGCAACAGTGGCTGGTAATGAAATACCGTCGAAAACATCAGCGACAACGTGCCAGAGGCCGTAGAAAGATGGCAGGAATAAAGCCGGCAACCATTAACATTCTTTTCAGGTTATCTACTTCCGGCAACCCGGGTCGAAACAGCTATTTCTGTTCACACTACAGTCGATGCGGGTTGAACCCGGGTTCTACCCTTCACTTTAGCAGGGTTGTAATTTTCGACCCGGTCGGTTTTTTGAGCCTATTTTTCTGTTCACACCAGACTTCAACCCGGGTTCGACCCGGGTCGTAGAGAAAACTAGCTATAGTGTGAACACGCCCTTAGTGTCATATTCTTAGCTAAACCGACCATGCGAAGTTTCTTGTATTTTTATAGCCGGGTTCGAAACGCTAGCCGTACAGTTGACGTACAATGTAGCAAAGTTTGGCACAACCTGAAATTACTACACTGAGAAATATGTTTATGGCAGCGTCCATAGCAATGACGACAAAGCGTCCATAGCAATGGCGACAAAGCGCCCATAGCAATAACGACAAAGAGCCCATAGCAATGACGACAAATCACCCATAGCAATAACGACAAAGCGCCCATGATAGCAAAGACGACAAAGCGCTCACAGCAATGACGACCAAGTGCCCATAGCAATGACGAAAAAGCGCCCATAGCAATGACGACAAAGCACCATAGCAATGACGACAAAGCACCATAGCAATGACGACAAAGCACCATAGCAATGACGACAAAGCACCCATAGCAATGACGACAAAGCGCCCATATCAATGACGACAAAGCGCCCATAGCAATGACGACAAAGCGCCCATAGCAATGACGACAAAGCGCCCATAGCAATGACGACAAAGCACCATAGCAATGACGACAAAGCACCATAGCAATGACGACAAAGCACCAAAGCAATGACGACAAAGCACCCATAGCAATGACGACAAAGCGCCCATAGCAATGACGACAAAGCGCCCATAGCAATGACGACAAAGCGCCCATAGCAATGACGACAAAGCGCCCATAGCAATGACGACAAGCACCATAGCAATGACGACAAAGCACCATAGCAATGACGACAAAGCACCATAGCAATGACGACAAAGCACCATAGCAATGACGACAAAGCACCATAGCAATGCCGACAAAGCACCATAGCAATGACGAAAAAGCACCATAGAAATGACGACAAAGCACCATAGCAATGCCGACAAAGCACCATAGCAATGACGACAAAGCACCATAGCAATGACGACAAAGCACCATAGCAATGACGACAAAGCACCATAGCAATGACGACAAAGCACCATAGCAATGACGACAAAATATGGAATACTTGCATTCGTGCTCACCGGCTATTTATTATCTAATGAGGCGTTAGGTATTCACACAAACACATTTTTTATAATGGGATTTTAACACACTCAGATATTTAGGCATTCACATCAAATACATTATATTTTTATAAATTGATTATTAAAGGAGGGATCCCGCAAGCACAACATTGTGCATTTTATGTTAGAAACATAGTTATCGTGCCCAAATTGCGTATTTATCATAGAACAAAACATCATACTTATGACAAAAACGAATTACAACTGCCATCTCTCAACATGCAATTTTTAAATTTCGCGGCGATCAAAAGTCCCGGTGTCGATGAAGTCATAGTTATACAATTCAATTGCGCAAATTTGAACACCAATAATAATGACGTCATCGACACAGAGACTTTCGATTGCCGTGAAGTTTGAAAACTGCGTGTTGAGAGAAGGACGTTTTTATTTTTTTTGTCTTAAATTGATGTTTCGTTCTATATAATTACGTAATTTTGTTTCGATAATTATTTTTCTAACATTATAATGGACAATGTTGTGCTTGCGGGACACCTTCTTTAATATACGCGTATACACTTTTCCCGCCGTGTCATTTATGGGGTGTGTGAATAATCGTGTGTCAATCCCTGCAATATTACATGATGACAATACGGTCGTACACACTTGTTTGACGGTATAACGTATCATCTGATATTATATTTTGCTAAAGCCTCTTGAGACCGCATCCCTTCGGATAGTACGTTTTAGAAATAATAATGGAACTGGCCAGTGCAAAATTCAAGTACCTATCGTAATTGATATGCCACACTCGACTTCTAAGAATGATGATGAGTTTGGACAATAACAAATGTCCACCGCTAAAACAACAGACACTAGGTATTCAAACCAACAAATATCTACTTAAAACAGCAAAGCAACCAACAACCCCGGGTCAACAACACGGCCCAACCTGGTCAAAATTCAGAAAGGATAACCATAGGCGTGCGCAGGATTTTTTTTACCCGGGGGGGGGGGGGGCTTAAAAATAAATTTCATTGGTTCGCACCGCTATTCGCGGTAACGCGGCCAGGGGGTGTCTGAGGGGGGATGTGCCACCCCCCCCTTGGAATTTTCTGTTTGTTTTGAATTTTCGAACCATTTGGTGCGATTTGGTGTGTAATTTTGTCCAATACTTTATTGAAAAGCCTTAACTTCATTTCCAATAAATATTGGCTTATTATCAATATCATTCAAAATTTGATTTTTTTCCCTTCAATTTTGAAAAAGCAAACAACTCGGCGTTAGGGTTTGAAATTGCGATTAAATTAAAAAGGATTTGCGCGTAGCGCGAAAATATTGGCTATTGTTAAAAGAAAGGTTTAACAAACCGTTCCTGAAGCCATGTTGGTAAGCTTGACTGATAACTAAACAGTGAAACTAATTTGCGCGTACCGCGCCAAAATTATGGGGACGTGACCCCGTAACCTCCACCCTTCCATTTGCGCCGCATATGTCCCTATCTCTTCCTCCTTTTTGTCTTGCAGCATCATTTGCTTTTTTCCTGGCCTGCTTTTTTCGGCTATTTTGTTTCCACTTGTTTTGTTGCGGCCAAGCTGTTGGGTTTTAACTTGCCTGGATGACCTAAAACTCTCCTTGCTATCAATATTTACTTTCGTTATAAAACACTCACATGGTTCAGAGACGTAGAGATAAAGTGAGAGACACTAATAAAAGCTCCCGGCCTCTCCTTCCCCCACTCCTCCTCCTCTCCTCCTCCCCCTCCCTTCCTCCTCTCCCTTCCCCTCTCCTCCCTCCCCTCCTCTCCTCTCATCTCCTCCCCTCTGTCCCCTCTTTCTTTTTTACCCTCTGGGGACCCGGGGGGCTTAAGCCCCCAAAGCTCCCCCACCCCCCTGGACACGCGCCTGATAACGGGATGCGCTGGCGGAAATCAAACCAGAAGAGAAATATAAAATGGACTTCAATCCTTTTATAAAGAAACACCTATATAGTTCTACTCAACAGACACACCTGAATATAGTATTCTACGTCATTGCTATGGCCACTTGGTCGTAATTGCTGTGAGCGCTTTGTCGTCTTTGCTATCATGGGCGCTTTGTCGTAATTGCCATGGGCGATTTGTCGTCATTGCTTTGGGCTCTTTGTCGTTATTGCTATGGGCGCTTTGTCGTCATTGCTATGGACGCTTTGTCGTCATTGCTATGGACGCTGCCATAAACATATTTCTCAGTGTAGTAATGTCAGGTTGTGCCAAACTTTCATTACGGTTCCGTGCCCTGTATAAAATCCAACTTTCTTGACCACGTCTTTGATGACATATCCAGGGTAATAAATTATCCCCTCCTACACCATTTATCTTATTCATTTTACACCAACTGTGTCTTGCCAGCATGCGTGCTACCATTTCCACCGCTATCCTAAGCATAGCTCAAGGCTCTTTGGTGTTGGTGTAACTAGAAGCCATATATACTACTTTTGAAAATGTTCTTGTGATAACAAATTCCAACTTTTAATTTCAATTTGTGATAAAAAAACTATTGCTATATCATATTTTATAAAAACAAATGTTCAAATTTCGAGAAAAAAAAATCACATTATATTATCCAAAGAGCAGATTTCAGTTTTAAAAATAGCCCAAATCTGCGGAAAATCACCACGTGTGGAAATAGTCATGTGGCAATACTGAAGCCCCTCAGGCTTGTTTCTAGTTCCACCGCTGCCACACTCAAGGTCCCCCAGCATGCGGTAAATGGTGTTGGATGGATCAAACTTGGGCTCAAACCTTACAGGCAACTGGAATGTAATGTGCTACATTGTACGTCAACTGTACGGCTAGCGTTTCGAACCCGGCTATGAAAATACAAGAAACTTCACATGGTCGGTTCAGCTAATAATATGACACTAAGGCAACGCAATAAACCTGTGCTACGGGCAAACGAGCCTCTCAAATAGGGTCGGTCTGTCCTGAGACTAATATAATTAAAGAGATAGAAGGCCCCACCCATACATGCTATGTGCAGCGATCCTGGTCTGCCGCGGCATTGTTATAATAGTTGTTAGCCAATCGAATATTGTCATTCAGTTTAATCTATATCACGACCTCATCATTTGAGTAGTAGCGCGCTATTTTGAATCATGTGTAATCCACACGTGTATTCCAATTTACTAATAACCTGAACACACGTACGGGATGGTCACCAAATTACAGACCATGATAGATTTATTAAATGATGATGCAGTTATATATATCGCTAAAATGGTGGCATTCAGAAGAAGTACGCCAATTAAAACCTTATGGTGACATTCTTGAATATATAAACAATTTATAATGATTTTCAAAATTCATAATTTGTGATTAGATTTAATATGAATTGAAAAACAAAATGTGATATTTTGGGGACATTTTGAATGAATAAAAGTATAAAATGTGTGTGTCAATTCATGTTAAATCTAAACACAAATTAGAAACTTTGATTATCACAGTACAATATTTATATGTCCAAGAATGACCCATTATGTTTTGTTTGGCATACTTCTTCTGAAATGCCAAAAAACTAGCGATATAAATGCATAATTATTTTAGAAATCTAGCATGGTCTGTATATCAGTAACCATTCTATACTAAATTATGCTCATTATTATACACGTTTATATGAGAGTGCAGTTTTAAAGTTCGGAAGACTTTCATCTGTAATATGGCAATACAGATACCTGTTATTGTAAGTTTGGTTTCAGCATAATTCTACACGCCTTCTCTATCCAAACATGTTCATAAATCCGTAGAGCGAAATTATTTTACCGGAGACATAAAGCTTTAAAAAAGGTGTCGACATTTTGTGGAAACCCTGTATATCTGCATTTACTATGGTAACTACGAAATTGTGAGACCCGTCCGTTTTATATTGAAGTAGTAATATTACCTTTAAAATCATAACAGAAATTTGTATACACTTATTATTATTAATTATTGTCGGTATATTTATCATTGCCTTTTCCACCACGCATTGTCAAATCGACGTAATGGCATGAATGGAGATAAGTGTTTTCTAGTAGGGATGTATAGATACTACAGTGCAACAGAGCATAAATACCCAAATATTGAATTATAAATATGGTGCCTCCTGAGTGTTGTACAACCATGAAAATTTCAATCCTAAGTATGTGTATATATAATCAAAACAGATTTCTTTTTAAAGTACTCTTTGTTTTCCTTCATAATTATCAGCATTTGTTACATTTCTTATTAAACCTGATTTCGGATTGGCCAATACTTGATTATCCATACACGCTTATCCAACATGCTACTGGTTACTGGCTACTTGCTTTAATGGCCTTGACTATTTACACTTTTTTATTAAGAATTTTTTATTTAGAGTTAGTACAGGCCTTTATGATGGGACCTGTATGTACAAGCTTGCATGTCAGCACGAGGTCACCTAAAGTAACATACACCATTGTGCTTAAAACCCTTGACTGCACACTGCTGAATGGCATTTCAAGTTTCTTGTAGTGAGGATTTCAAAACATTGGTCCCTATCCGTGAGCATGACCTTTAAGATTGCTTCTATTGTTTGCGTGCATGGCTAGACAAATATTAATAGACTTTTGCCAAGTCTGTGCGCAGTTGTATGAAATACATTGTTATTGTAAGAAAATGTTGCAAAATTATTGTATCTAAAGTTTTTTGATAATATTACAGAAAAAGGAAAATGAAATTTAGAAATGTGACTTGACCATTTTATTAAGTGTTTATTGCAAAAACAAATGTACCAAATGTTTGGAGGAAAATATTTAAAATACTAAAGGGATATTGAATTATCTGCTCAGACTATTGTTTTAAGCACATGTTTAATTTCATACCTTACGAGTTTTATCATTAATTTACCTTAATTACGGCCGATTTTGGATTTTTTTTAAAAAGTAAAGATAAATGTAAACTTTTTCTCCAACAGAATTGTTGACAATGATGAGAACTTCATTTCCTGTAAATTTGGTGATAATAGCATGTATAGATTTTGCTGGAAATTACTAAAAGCAAATGTTTAATGTTTTCTTTATAATATGCTAATTATATGCAAATAAAGTCAAACCATTTTTTCTTCTTCTATGTCATTAATTCACCTAGTTGCGTTCTATAATATAATACTGTTTCCTTGTCTTACATCATGTAAATTTTTGAATTAGAGCGTAATTTCAATAAAATGCACTATTGGGCATTTATGCTCTGTTGCACTGTAGTAATATGAATATACATGTGTACTTCAAAGCTTCTATTTAATTGTCAACAAGATGAATTACGCTCTTGTTTAATAGAGAACTATTAAGACGGAAACTGTAAACTGGTGCAATAAAGAGAGGTGCTTAGGGACAATAGATTACTAAAATATAAATATATCGCTATATTAACACATAATGCGCGTATCATTTTCTTAGAACAAAGCGTTCTTCCAATGAGGATCACTTTCCGAGAATTTTTCACCTATAACTTTTTCAGATCCGATAAATCCATCTGACATCATTGAAATTCGTTTTTTTGATCAAGAACAATTATTGTAAAGAAAAAATGATTTATCAATTGGTAATTATTTCCAATTTTGTAATAGCAGGTTAGGAAACATCATTGGATTGTTTACTAACATGTGATGTTATGAAACAATAAACATTAGATGAAAATGTGTAACTATTGTCCGTTGACAACAACACCTTATGATCCACTATTCAATTCCTCAGTTACTTAATCTCTCTATCATCTGTCCCTTAGCTAATAATGTATCCTGTCACTAGCAACTCCCGAGTGTGATAACTAACACAACGTGACATTATCTCAGTCACTGTGACCTCATTTAGTGCCATCTCCCTAACCATCAAAGACCCGATAACCTGCACACAACAAAACTATTTGTCAAGGTTACATCATTTTTATAGGTACAAATTATAACACTGTCCTATGTATTAGTGTGTATTACTAAAAACAGATATTTTCAGGTATCTTAATATTAGTAATGAAATGAAATAATTATTTGTTATAGTGTGTTATCGTGTGTAACTTGTCCCCTTCTAAAAGTGGCAATATCTAAATGTGTCACATTTATAACAGTTTTAAGTGGTATCTGACAATGAAAAGGCACGGTAAACATTTTCAAAACAAAGTCTGCCAATTACGATAAATAATGGTTAACGATAGATACCGACGATCTAAATCAATGCAGGTTGAAGTGTTATCACTCATGTTTACAAACAATGTCATAAACGACCAAAAGGGCATGACATTATATTTCGCAATGCTCCTCATTCCTGAGATTAGTGCTTGAAACCAATACTGAGCCATACACTGTAAATCTGTCATGACAGATTTCACTGATAACGCATCAGCGCGTCAACTACTCAGTACTAAGTGGCCCTTCCATCACCTGGCCAATTACATCACATTAGTGTGTTGACATGTTTCGATATTACATGACATCGCTTTTACTACAGAAAGTGCTATATTTTCCGCATCGTCTAATCACACTTGAGTGACAATAACTTGGGAAATTTCAATTGGTCGGATCATTCTATTGCTAGAAAAATATTTACGGGCGGATAAACACGTTAAAAAGAAAATGGTACGCCTTTTATTTTCATTAAAATCATAAAATCTGTGAAATAACCAGTTTTTAAAATCAAAGTGAGTGCCAAATAAGAGCTTGATTATTATCAATTTGTTCGTGGTTTTTTTATGACTAAATCTGATAATCTGATAATCTGGCAATTTATTTTCGACGTGATTATATACACATCTAAATAAGTGGGAGCCCAATCAATTGATATACGCGTACGTCTGACCATCTATTGTCGAAACTTCGGATGCTAATGTATATTTCCCATGGCCAACTTCACCAGTGAAGCTCGAAGACGAATGACAGATGGGAGCGGGGTCAACAATGCATAGTGGGAAATCGTGTAGTTAATGAAATGGTACGGTGAAATACTCCATTTAACAATCCGTACTATGTGCTAGCTAAGCACTTTTTGTTGGTGGACCACGAGTCCCTTCGCTTTAACTCAAGAATCACTATCATCTCCATTAGTTAATGTGATTTCCTTTCCCATATACTATTAGTACAGCTCGTGTTGCATGGATCATTACGACTGTAAAGGATAGTCGGTATATTATGCTCACAAAGCTTTCATCTGATGCAGTTTTATTCACTTAATACATATAATACATAGCATAACATGGTAATAACATGGGATTATGAACATTCTGTATTCTAGAATGCGAAATCTTACAGAATCTCATGTTAACACTTTCATCAGAAATACGAGATATTCTGGTAATCATCATAGAATTGAGGTTACGCATCCCATGTTACTACCATGTAATTTTACATGTATTGGTTGTTCATTTTAATCGTTAAGATTTGCTTTCAATCAAATCGATACGTAAAAATACTTGAAGCGATTACTTGTCATTCTCGTTTCAGTACAAATTGAATCCATACTAATCAGGGTAGTGGAAAACATAATTCATTATGTCTCTGCTTATTCTCAACCGAATCGCATCATATTTGCATCAACACATGTCAACTGATTTCCTCTCTCACGTTTCCATGATGCTGTTTTCTATACAAAAAAAATAAAAATACTAATAGAACGTACCCAGTTTACAATGTCTCAACATGTTTTATCGTAGGTTGCTAAATCTGACCATATATTGTCGAAAGTTCGGATGCTAATTAGTGTATAATTGCCTTGGCCGCCTTCACCAGCGAGGACGAATGACAGATAGGAGCGGGGTCAACAATGCATGGTGGGGAATCGTGTCGTTAATGAAATAGTACGGTGAAATACTCCGTTTAACAATCCGTACTATGTGCTAGCTAAGCACTTTTTGTTGGTGGACCACGAGTCCCTTCGCTTTAACTCAAGAATCACTATCATCTCCATTAGTTAATGTGATTTCCTTTCCCATATACTATTAGTACAGCTCGTGTTGCATGGATCATTACGACTGCAAAGGATAGTCGGTATATTATGCTCACAAAGATTTCATCTCAAATGAACCTCAAATATAATGTCATGCCCTTTTGGTCGTTTATGACATTGTTTGTAAACATGAGTGATATTAACACCTCAACCAGCATTTATTTTGACCGTCTTTATATATCGTTAACCAATATTTATCGTAATTGGCAGACTTTGTTTTGAAAATGTTTCCACTTTAGAAGGGGGACAAGTTACACACGATAACACACTATAACAGATCATTATTTTATTTCATTACAAATATTATGATACCTGAAAATATCTGTTTTTAGTAATACACACTAGTACATAGGACAGTGTTATTTTGTACCTATACAAATGATGTAACCTTGACAAATAGTTTTGTTGTGTGCAGGTTATCGGGTCTTAATAAGGAAAACAAAGGACTTAGGATTGACATTTTCATGGTTGTACAACACTCAGGAGGCACCATATTTATAATTCAATATTTGGGTATTTATGCTCTGTTGCACTGTAGTATCTGTACATCCCTACTAGAAAATACTTACCTCCATTCATGCCATTACGTCGATTTGACAATGCGTGGGAGGATTTTGCAATTATTTCGACATTTACAGGAAAAGGCAATGATAAATATACCGACAATAATTAATAAGTGTATACAAATTTCTGTTATGATTTTAAAGGTAATATTACTACTTCAATATAAAAAGGACGGGTCTCACAATTTCGTAGTTACCATGGTAATGCAGATATACAGGGTTTTCACAAAATGTCGACAACTTTTTTAAAGCTTTATGTCTCCGGTAAAATAATTTCGCTCTACGAATTTATGAACATGTTTGGATAGAGAAGGCGTGTAGAATTATGCCGATACCAAACTTACAATAGCAGGTATCTGTATTGCCATATTACAGATGAAAGTCTTCCTAACTTTAAAACTGCACTGTCATATAAACGTGTATAATAATGAGCATAATAAAGTGAAGAGCACGAGAAAGGTACAGAGATAATGCAGAGAAAACAGGTTGTCCATGATTATTTTTCATTTCAGATAATAATCCTTAATATGAGCATTATTAATGTTGTGCACCAAATGTAATAAGTGGAAGCCTTTTTGAATATATATTCACACGAATGGATTGTGAGACACATGCAGCATGTGATTACAGCGACGTACACCATGAGTCCTGCAAGTTGATCAATAATAATGGTATTGTGAGTTACGTGACCAAACCTTTCAGCGAGTGTATGATATTAAGGGGACTCAGAGAAGGTGGTAAGTTGGGTATTAAAATAGGTCTTAAAGTTTTCTCTAATTAAATATATATGTGTTTAGTTTTATTCTGCGAATTATTTTATCGTAGATATAAAGCTTTAAAAATGTTTCGACACTTTTGGGACACCCTGTATTATCAAACAATAGCCGTGAATTGATGAAAGGATGAAAATAATCTACAGACGATTTGGAGGACGGTCTCTCTCAACTTCTGAACGTCTTTTTTGAATTTTAGACAATCAATGGAAATAAATGACGTATTTAGACATGTTTTTAAATTACTGTTCAATTTGGTTCGATATGTTATCAAAAGTCTTAATATGGCCAATAGATTGATCGAGTTGTAAGACCTTATGTATCTCAATTATGCTTATGTCCTGTTGTCCTGTGACGTATAAATGTATCGCTACTAAAACGTGTACTTCAACGAGAGCTTTAACGTTAATGGCTGCACACAAAGCTGCCATAATTCTTTGGTAAAACGTCCTTTTCTTCATACAGAAAAGTACTCTAAAGGTGAATTCTAGAAAAGAATGAATAAAAAAAAAATTGTGTATAATTATCTCGGGTTATGCTAATGATTTACACGAGCTTCAACGAGAGCTTTAACGTTACAATGGATGCATGCAAAGCTTTAATATAGTATTGATATACACATAATAACGTCCTCCTAATCATACTGAAACGTGTATGGTTCATTATTCCTTAACGTACACGTATTTATGAATAATTAAATACTAATAGTCTAAACCTGACTGACAAAGATTAATGAAACCCGCACAAAATTAGATTTACATGAATATTTTAATCAAGTTATAGTATATCAAATTACTATTTGCCTTGCGACTCATGAATTGTAACGATATCAATCGAAATGGTGAATGCAACACGTCCTGTACTAATATTGTAAAGGAAACAAGAAACACGTTGATTGATCGATGTTAATGTGATTTCTTATTTAAAGCAAAGCAACTCGGGGTCAACCAAGTATAACGAAGTACCTATCTAGCATATAACGTTCACAACTACGAGTGACCGAGCATTTCACCTTACCTCTTAATCATGTACACGATTTGACGCTATACATTGTTTACCCGCCCATCGCTGCTACTCGTCATCGCTGGTGATGCCGGCAAAGGGAAGTATATGTTAGTAGTCAAACTACTGACATAAAACAGTAGGGTTTACAGTTTTGGCATCGTGACTCCAGAGTTAAGATTTAGTCGTACCAAAATCAGTAATAAACTTATCTTAGGTTATGTTAATTTTCGATAGCATTATGATAGCAAACCTTAAATTCATAATAAAATTATATAAATATGTAAATTAAAAGATTTACAAAAATTCATTGGACACCCTAACATTGTAAAGGTGTTTAAAAGATTTAAGGTACTTTTAGTGATTTGCAACAAGATTTATTTATTTATACAATATTATATTATATTCTGTATATTCTTATCATATACGGTATAGGTATTCTTAAAACTATGTAACTAAAAAAAGAACCTACACCCAACATGCGAGACGTTAACACAGCGAATGTTCAACGTATACATAGCGTATTAATCACTACCTTGTCACCCGCTCAAAATGGTGAACATGTTAAAAACCCGAACGAATGAAAACTTACACGAACGTGCACCAGCGTTTCCAAAACGTTTGACACACGTTAATTTGATGCGGAAGCAAGCAAGAAATATGGTGGACGAGCCCAAACTTTGTTATACAATGATGAAACATGTAGAAAAAATGCGCGCAAAAAGTTGCATTTTGTAATTACAATTTTCTTTTGACCCACCCATTACAATTGTATTAATTTCATGAACCCCTATTTTCCCTGTAAAAACTCTGACCCAAATAATATTTAGGACTCCCTACCAAAGAAGAAGAAAATGACAGCCCCTGAGAACAGTATTTTGTTCGCCCACGCTCAATTGAAACAATTAATAATTAAAAGTAAAATGCAGAGATAAATTGAAAAAGTCGAGCTAATGGAAAAGCAAGAAAAGGAAGTAGCTTTTAATATCTAGATAAACATCTGTGTCCACTCTACGTCGAAATTAATGCAGCTGATTTAAAGATACAAATGCATTTTTAAGAGTGATGTACAGTTTTTAATTAATAAACGCATTTAGACGACTGCAAAAAAAATCAATGCCTCATGGAATTAATATTTCAGATATTGGTATATACCCATATTTCTTTAATGTCTTTCAATTGCATATTACCCGTTTTTGGAATATCCTAATAAGTGTTCTTTTACAACTAAATATATTTTTGGTTTATTCACATACTAAGTTCATCATCGTCATGTGTTAATTCATTTTGTAAGCTTATTTAAACGTCAACATTTGACACAATTTTCATGTTTAATGACAAACGAAAGGCGAGCATTGTTGTCATAATAATATGTCTTACAATTACATGTAGGTCTGTCATAACAAATCAACACATCAGATTTTAAATATTAAATGGCTTTTTAATCACTCTGTCAATAATGTAGACGAGTTAATAACATATGCTAACTAATTAATTACAGTTGAAAATTAAGCAATTTAAATCCTTGGCTGCAAGAGATAGTGACAAATCGTTACACGGATTCGTATGACACAGTGACGTTGTGCAAATTTAAAAATACAACGATTTTGCAAAGCGCGACTTCGTGATTTATAATGGATGAGGAGTTACTTCAATGCAACACCATATCTTACGGCCGACAAGATGTGAAGAAGCGATTACCAAACTGTTGACGCCAGCAACCCCATTGCATTGGTTTGGCCGCTAGAGTATGTTTTCTTTGCCGGCATCTCTCGCGATAACAAATGGCAGGTAGAGGCGGGATAAGTAATTGCTGGCAAGGAATCGTGTTGTTGATTAAATGACAAGATGAATGCTCCGCTACCCGTGTGGGGGTGTGTGTGTTACATGCGAGTTATGCACTGTGCGTTTTTGCTTGACCCAGTCGCTTCGCTTTAAATTAGAAAAGAAAATCTCTACATTATCATATCGAATAGCATTGCGTTCCAATCAACTTTGATAACTAGTACAGTCGATACAAACAAGTGCACATGAAAATGAAAATGCATGGACATTAAAATCGCATAAATGTTTTGGACTCAAAACAATAGTTCACCACAAAAAATATAAAAAAATCGACGGCCTTTCATCAACAATTTACAACTGCAAAATAAGCATATTTTGGTTTTAGTTTGAACGCAATAGTCAAGATGCGATAATAAATGAATGGTATGAAATGCGCGCATGTACGACATGTGTATTGGGTGGTACGACGCGAAGTGCGAAGTGCAACAAGACATTTCCAACACACTATGAGTATTTCCCCTGTTTTCCGTTGGCTTATGACTATTAAGTTAACCCTATACATCTCGTGACAGGCTGTCATATGTGAAAAAAAGTCTTACGATTTTCGAAGCTGCCTCCCTGGCTCGCATACTTAGGCGTAGGATGTACGACCTGGGTTCGATTCCAGTTTCCGGCAGAGCCGGCCTTTCCCGTAAATTTGATCCGCTTCTCTCCGCTAAGCCGTCGGGGTTTGAGTTAAGAGTAAATGACTAATATATCATAAGGAGGTTACGAGCTTTACTTCATCAAATATTGACATTCTACATACATTAATCTTCACTAATCGGTAGATCGTAGTCAATATGAACCTAGTAATAAAGAACCTTGATTCAAGAACCATCAAAATGGTAAAAACCGAAATTGTATGTGAATAACAAATATGACAATGCCAAAAGAAATATTCATACTTCACTCTACGCATGCATCAGGAAGGTCATAGGAAATCCGTTTGGCGATAAGTCATCTGACAATTTGTTATGGTAAAGCCATTTGAGACAGCATCTCTGCGTACTGGAATAGTACGTGTTGGTAATGGTAATTGAATCGATAAGTATACACGTTATTGATGCTACTCTACTACACTCAACTTTCTAAGAATGATGAGTTTGGACAATAACAAATGTCCAGCGTTAAAACAACAGATAGTAGCTACTCTACAGACTAGAAAAGTAACTGATAGCGTGGATAAAGCTTTTCAAAATTCGGAAGCGATGCCAACAATAACCAATAGGCCTCACGCTTACATGTTTCTGGCGGCAAATGTTTTTGGAAAGGGGGCAATTTCTGAAATATATTCTTTATTTAATAGAACGAATTATGGTAACAAAAGCAAATCACCGTTGTCAAAATGCACTGCAGTCATAGTTTATCAAAGTTGAATTGGACCGCGTGTATGAGGGGTAGCGATATTTTTGGTAGAAGGTGGTTATCACAATTACTCTTGGTAATTCCTGATTTATTTTTGAAACAAGGAACTTTTATAATAGAATAGGAGGTCGTTATCATAATTAAATGTTTCTCGAAATAAACTAAATGAAGCGTGATCAAAGTGGTCATAAAACACTGGGGCGTCAGATGGGTACGGGATATAAAACTGAAGTGGAATATATCAGTAGTTTTATATTCGGCTTGCCAGTTTGCAAAGTAGTCGCAACCTACGAAAAAATAAGGCAACATACTCGCATTTCACGCCCTCAAATGAATTAACTATACATTATTAACATATAAATGTGATTTTCTTTAAGTCATTTTTCTCTCTTTTAGATTGACTGTTTTCAACTTTCAATAATTATTTTGTGATTTCAATGCAAATATTACATACGGTATCTTATCTAATTTTATCCGTCGTTCCCAAGCGATACCTGTGCTTTGAATATTTCATATACAAATATTGGAAATATTTATGGTGATAGAAAGCCCTTAGAATACTATTCGATTCCCAAGTTACTAAGTCTTACAAACACCTTGACAACTTCACTTTTAGGTAATAATCTATCTTGTTTGATACATGTAACTCCCGAGTGTATTACTTAACGCAACGTGACATGGTACCGCACAAAATGACCTCAATTATCGGTAACCGACGTCACAACCTGTATTAAAAGGAAAACCTAACGTTTCTACGTGATAATATTATTATAGACAGATCCGTCAAGCCAAGTGATTGTCAGCATTAATCGGCCATTAATGGAGGTAGGCATCTACCTGGCAACTGGGTGTATAAGATAAAACAAAACCAATATTCTATCTTGTTATATTTCAAAGTCTTCTCATTCTTTTTCAATTGGTAACACGGAATGCTGAATACAATTTGAAACTCCCGCCACACGTTTGATTCTCTTTCGTCAATTTTCAGTGGGACGCTCACCAGTAACTGCTGCCTGTGAGGTGTAGGAAAGCATAAAACGGATTCGTGTATAGATACAGGATAAAACATATATACAACTGTCAATACCATTAAATGAAAGCATTTTAAAGTGTAACATATCATTTTTGAATGAACGAAACAAAGGGTAATGTTATTGCGTGGTATGTGTTTCACAGTGTGATTCCCTCTTAAGAGCATTATTTAAATAATGGACCCATATGGTTTTTCGATGAATCTCAAACTGAGTATGCTGAGAATGCACAGAAAAAATCAATCAAAGTCTGTCAAATAAGATGAATTGGTTAACGACAGATTCGTAGATCACTCAAGACGATTATGTTAATGTCAATGAAGTGCGAGGTCACTCGTAAACAAGCCGAGCGTGATGGATGTAAGAAAAGGAGTGACAAAACTTTCACCTTGCCCTACCGTGACGTTTCTGAGTGAAAGCCTTGAAAACGATCAACTCGGGAATAATGAGGGCGTGGAATACAACTCAGTATATGTCACATATATTTACAGAAGCATTGTTGCATTTACTTATAGTGAATTGCCTCTTCCCATTCACATTTGTTTTGCTAACGTTTAAACAAATAATTTATTTAACACTTCCCTCTAAAATGTACACTAAATGTAACAAATCCAGGAAAGCAAATTTAAGCTATTCATCAGATTTTACGGTAATAAACATGTACATTCGATATTTGAGTTTAAAAAGAATTCGAATTCAGTAGAATAGAGGGTATACAGGGACAAAATAAATAATTATGCGTTATCGTTTAATCGACGGACATTGCCGGCAAATCTTATCTTTTCTTTAACTTTTCTAAGATATGCAATAAGTCATGGTATAATTTCACACGTAGAGATACACCATTAACCAAAAGGCGGAAGGGTAATTGAGGGATCTTCCGGGAAGAGAACCCTCAATATGTATACATAGTACGTAATGCTTAAACAATCTAATAGCTACCACCTGAAATCATAGAGCTTAATTTGCAATTTTTCATTTACAATTTGATAGTCTGTTTAACTTCGATGCACATTTTTTCGTTGTTTACAATGAATAACCTTGAAAACCACCGGGAGATTTGTTATGTGAAGCAAAAGCATGACCCCATTACTCCAACAATCCACACATCACACGTTGTAGCCGCTTCATCAGCGCACAACCTTCACTAGTATCACGCCTTAAAACTAAACGGCGTATCCCATTGATTTTTCATTAAAAAATAAATATAGACGTTAACGATATCCGTATAAGTCAGAAAAACGAAGTTTAGCGATGTTTTTATATTAACTAAGTCTACAAGTTGGTCTGTCATGGCACATTACATTGAGAAATATAGTGGCCCTTCAATTACTTTGTAAATAACATCACATAATATAATTGACAGTTTTGTATTAGTTTTCCCTCGTTTCGTCCGCTTTCGTTTCGTCCGTCGACGATTCGTCCTTTTTCCATTCGACCCATATCCATTTCTTCCTCTTTTCAATTCGTCCAACATCATTTTTTGTCCGATCCCCATTTTGTTCGATAGTCGTTTTTGTACACTTATTTATTCGTTCGCTCACCGTTATGTCCTCTTGTCGGTTTTCGTTTGTAAACATAAATTCTATCCTTTGTCTGGTTATATCTCAAAATCAATAAATATTGTTTAATATTTTCTATTATACAATATCTAGAGTATATTGTCATTAATCAAATGATGGGTTTCAGAACGTTAATACACGTCAATGACTACGTACATCGAAAATGAGTTACCACTTATACCAATTACAAAATACTGCCAATAAGTGCATCAGAGTACTGCTATAAAAAGGTTCAATAACTAACCGCTGTCATCTGAATTTATTATATTATCACAATTCTAAAGATATGGATGGTATGTGCATCGATTGCCTAAAAATGATTGACGAGTGAGTAATTTGATCGAAAACCCCTCCCGATAGTTGAAACCTTCCTGGCGTATAAAGGTATTGATCGCTCCATGGAAAAACGGACGGACCAAACAGCTATTGGACAAATAGGTAATAGGACGAAACGCATGAGGACCAATCATCAATCGGACCGATTGGCAAGCGGATTAAACGTCTATCGGACAGAACAATAATAGATGAAACCGGACATAGGTCAAATAAATCAACGGACAAATCGGACGTAAGGACTAGGGGACCAAACACGAAGATGACAAAATGGAAACAGGACCAACAGTGGTGGACGAATCGGCAACGGACGAGACCATAGCGGACGAAAAATGGAGTTACCATTTATATATCACACAACACTCCTTGTAGCATAAACAGTGTAGCATTACTCTTGTCGCGCTAATAGCGTAACAATGAGGTTTAGTAAAGGCATTTGATTGGAACATGTTGATATACAAACACTCGGATACGATGTATACGAGCGTTATACCAAATAATAAATATGATTCCATATAGAATTAAACGAGATGATTGCAGTAATCCCCATTGCCAAATTTGAACTATTTGGACCAAAGGGTATCAAGGACAGGACATCATCAAGTCAGGACATCATCAGGTTCAGAAATAACCAGTAATTTAAACAAGTTAAACTAAATTGTGTTTGAATATAAGTGTTGGTTTTGTAATTCGTGGTATTTCCTGATATAGATTATTCTTGTTTTTGACATGCCTTAATCTTGAACCTAGAGTCATGATGCAAACAATTTGCAATGTTTTGAACTATGTAGTGCATACACATGTAAAGAACCCTGATAATAAAATGCGTAACATTTACTATCGTATGTCAGTGCTTCGGCAGTTAATGAAATTTTCCTTTGCTAGCATCACCAGCCAGAGCAACTGTTAAGGAGGGGCATGGTAATGCATGGCTTCCAATCGTGTAGTTCATTAAATGAAAATCATAATAATAATGTCAGTGTAATTCGTCAATGTTTTTGGTTTCAAATCTTTCAGAAAATGTGAGTTTCAATTCAATCCGTAAACGATGTGATTATAAAAGTATAATAAGAATTATGTGTAAGTCAAATTCCATGTGATAAAAGAGGGGCCAAATGTGTTTGCGGAATGGCTTCAAGAAGCCATACATTCACCACAGGAATGACCTGCAAACAATTCGGTAACATAATTAAATATCATCATTATGACACCAAACGGGGGCTATAACCTGTGATCGTCCTGTTACCGTGCGACGGGGTACCTCGGTTAAGGAACGAAAAGCAAGAAATTACCAACCAATCATATTATATATTGAAACGATGACCTTACTGTCTAAAATAAAGAGGAACATATATTCAAACGAAGACATATCTGTTGTAAATAAAAATATTTTATTTGAAGATAAACTCACAATGGCGTAAATTACATACACTTATTCACAGTTACAATTGTATAAGTCAATACACCCTATTATTGTAAATTCAAAACAACATAACAGCATTACTTTACATTCTAAACGATTTTACGCTCATCCTAAACACCCTGTTTATCTGGATTCGATACAACTTACAATGTACAACCTTCATCGCATTACCCTTTTCTTATTCTCCCAAATAATTCAAATACAAACCGTTGTTATTTATATATCATCATATCATATTTTTCTTTTGGAAACCCAAACAAACCAGACGTACGTAGACCAGGTACTAGTCACAATAACAGAATGAACCGAAATACACCAAATTGTTGTTTTAAGATATACAAGATATCGGCACAAGGTATTTTACAACATTATATATAACACAGTTCAACAGATGCACAGATTCACACCGTTATATCTTATTCAGTACAGAAATGTTATTAGAAAGACTATGTTATATTGCCTCACCATGAAAAAGCACATATTTTATTCACGATTAAAATATAATAGTAACACTAGTTTCAATCTATAAAACACATATTATTTTTTCGTTGGGCAATTTAAATTAATTTCTAATTAACACGTTTTTCTGATTTAGTAGAACCATGTTACTTCATTAGTTTACACTGAACACGATCCGATTGCACTAACAGCTCTGGAGCTGTCAAAGCAAGTTATAACAACAACCCATGGCAGTGTATAATGCCAATACAATGAATGGCAGATTGTCACATACTTTAAGGTATGATGATTACACATTGGATCTAAGTAAAGTGATTAGCGATCCGGGAGAATGAGAAACCCCCTTATATATATTCCTTTTCCGATACGTTGTTGCTGTTTTCAAAGACCCACACGGTGTTTTATTTTTCTTTACTTGTTAGAAAATTTGTTTTCGACACAGACTCCTTTTAGACACTGAACCGCGGTCTCCCAAAGACCCTTATTTGTGGAATATTTAAAACGTTATCATTCAGTATATTCCCATCTCATGACTCCTCTTTGGGAATTATCTCTCAGCGAATGCTATGGGGTTCAAAAGTGCCGGTCTTACACGTTTTCATACTTGAGTGCTCCCTGTGCTCCCCGGGGGGTGATGTAGATGGCACCATCAGCATTAAATAATCGATAACAAAACAAAAAAATTCCAGATATCTTGTTGGTGTGTTCCAACTTAGTCAACAACTGTGTCCAATGAACTTAATGTAAACAGAAAGATAAAACCTGCAGTGTCAAAATCTCTTGATCGATTTTTTAAAAAGGAAGTGATCGTCAACACTTAACTGGATATCCGTTTTAATTTGAAGATCGACAGGCATACAACATTTAAACGCACGTTGTTTTCATAGTGACGGAAATACGTAGGTGTGTCGCGGCACACATCATGTATTTGATCATTAGCACATCAAATACTTGATAGTATATTGCTCCACACTCAGGTTGTCAATTATGTTATATTGCATATTTGACAAGTTTCGATTAATTCGATATCACATGAAAAACGTTTTTAGTTTATAAACAACTTAAAATCATAAATTCATCTCTTTTCATGCTATCACTAGAAGTTTTAATTCTAATTTTCAATTTACAAAGTGGGCGGGCTGAGGATGGTAACGATTGTGCATGCCAACAATTACGCACCTGGATACGTACGTCACGCGCCAGAGTGATCGACGCATACCACGCAACAATAACGCTGAAAACTGACAAAGCAATCTGACGACGCATTTACTTTTCAACACATGCCATTTGGACATATGATACTCTATCATAAGAATACGACTTAGAATATAAAGGGTTCAAACAAAATATGCCCCCACCTCAAATTAGCTCCCAACTCCACACACAATTTTTTTATTGAAAGATTGAAAGATGTATGAAATGGAAAAAATGCTTCCCCTTTCAATATCACTATTACTTTTCTCATAATAGTCACATTTCCCCAAATTGATGTTTTCAGAAAAAAGGGCACTTTTAAAGATTCTATACGAGTTTGTTTACATAACTCCATAGAAATTAGGCGTTTTGAGAGATTGCAACACTTATAAAAACGGAAAATGCTTGGCTACCCACACAACGTTTCCCCTTTTGATTACCATGTTTACCTTTTTCCAAAACAGTCGCATTTCACTAAAACGATGTTTTCAGAAAAGCGGCACTTTTAGCGATGCAGTGACACTATTAACGTGCATAGTTGACAATATTGGCTAGCAAACAAAAATAACAACAACAATTATTTCAAATAATTAGCAGCTACAGAAAGAATTTTTTTTTGGGGAAATATGAGTGTATTGGGAAAAGTAAACATGACATTGAAATTAAAAACACTTTCGATGGGTAGCCAAGCGTCTCCCCTTTCCCTAATTTAATTGTGGGTGGAGTTGTGCAAATAAACGTGATATAATTTGAGAGGGACTTACCTTTTTTAACCCTTTATCAACAGATCCGATATTATTTGTTCATAAATTCAATCCATTATTCGTTGTACTCGCATCAATTTGTATATTATAGTGATCAGATCTGTCACAAGTTTAACTCCATCGAAAGGCTTTGATATCATCAATCTTTGGCATGCCATTTACCCGGGATATATACTAACTAAGGCTTTGCTTTTTCAACACACACAGCGAAACGATTAATCAGAACGTTGGACACAAATCATTATAGTAAATCAACTGTCAATGTATGTTTTCCATAACCAGTACCGCCAGTGATGACAATCGTGTAACAGATGCGGGCAATCAATACAGGGTGTATCAAACAAAGCGCAACACCTTTTTGTCAAGTTATGTACCCTTGAGGCAAGTAACATATCGCTTTGGAAAGTGGATATAATGATAGTGCTGTTTGGCTATCACATTACAAATTACAGCGACATCGACGATTATTACAGATATAAGTAGACGACATGAAAACACAATTTACTTCGTTCATCCTGTATACGTGATTTTCTTGTCAGGTAAATATTAACAAATTAACAAGACGTTTTAATAACCAATTTTGATTAAATAACTGGAATCAAACTCATCATTCTAAGACGTGTCATGTTAAAGATATTTCTTGGCTAATTCATTATCACCATTGGGCAAATCTGGCAATATATTGTCTGATAACTAATGACGCAGGTTGTAAATCCAAATTACAATATTCTATATGCAAATCCTCTCGTCTCTCTTTAGTTTAATAAATAAAACATTTCAGTATTGCATAATATTTAAAAAAAAAATACAGTATTCAATGTAGTGAAGGTAGAAATTGTCCTGCTTTAATCATTCATTGTTAGTGTGTTTGAAGGTGACAATATGGTGCTGGTATGGATCTTAAAAATGATGTCCTTGTTTCAAGATGTGAAGTATACTGCACGACGTGTCATTCGTGTGCGTCTTATACAGCGTTGATGATGTGGTTCATTAGATGTTTGAGATTAGTAGGTAGTGTTCGGAAGACGTGAGACTTAACCCCAAAAAGAAAAAGTATAAAGATGGAAGACCCGGGGGGGGGGGGGGGGGGGGGGGGGGGGGGGAGCGAGTAGGCTACGCCGTAACATGGCGGACAAGAACATCACGTATGTAGAATGAACGATGTAATTTGTGTTTTCAAGCAGTCTATGTGATAGCCACGACATAGCTCTAACAGGATATCTACTCGGCAAAAAGTGTTGCGTTTTTGTTTGTGCACCTTATGTCGTGAAATACTGTTGATTCCAAAAGTATAAGCGTTATGAATTTCAGCAACATCGTTAACGTATTTTACCTTTGAATAATAGTTCAGGACATTAATACGGGTAATATAGCGTACAATATTCCATAGTGTAGCATAGTCAGCATTATATGCTCACTTCATAACGTTCCCTATTATTGCATCGATAGGAATAATTGTATTACATTTTATTAATTTCGATTCCAAATCCACATGGAAATAGACGGGCTTAAACGCAAACGAAAAGGGATGATTTAATAACGTAAACGTTCACGGTAAATAACTATATTCATCTGACGCGATAGTTAAGGGTCTAAACCTCATTCACATACACCCACATCCACAATATATATATCATCATAAATGTTCCCTACACTCATATTATGTTTCTTTCATTCAGGTACAGGTTTCAAAATTCTCTCATTCTTCTATTTTTATCTCGTCTACAATGTCTTTTAATCTCATACACCTCCTACAATCATATCTCATTTATTGTCGTTCCCTGGTGTGATTTCTATTGGTTCCATAATGTTCCATAATTAAATGTATCAAACATAGAAATGAATTAAAATAGCCTGATAACTTCACATTCGAACAGAACATAAGGGACGACATTAACACGTTTTCTGGTTCTGTCACGTTCAGTGCGTTTTTTCAGGGAACGACGGAGACTGTACAGTTAGTTCCACATCTAACACACAGTTCCAGACCAGGTGCTTTGATGTTGGATAATTCAAAATCAATAATCAGTACCAATAATCTTGAATATAAATTAAATGAGCAAATTTCGTCTCCGTAAAAAAGAAATCGAGTATGATTTCAATAATCGCGCCTAACTACATTAAATTTGCGATAGGATCGGTTTTCTATGGGATAGCATTGATTTGTATTATCTATAGTATATCAAACTACGGAGAAGAAAGCTTATTGTATGTGCATCTCAGATTTTTGGTACAGATTTATGATTTTGGATGAGCCTACATCAAAGCAACTGGTCTGGATGGTGTGTGTGTGCTAGTTTCACGCTTCATTCATGTCTATAGAGACAGGGACCATACCACCTTTCACACCGCTGACACACGTGAGCAGCAATAAAATCTTGAAGTAAAGGGCTCTGAAGCGATTGCTGACTACCAGTACAATTATACCAGTCAATGATTTTACTGGGGTTGGCTGCTTAAATCTGTTTATAGCTCAACTATCTTGTTGAAATCCAAATTGACTGAGAAAAATATATCGGAATCGAATCTTTTTAAGACAGTGCTTTAGTAAACTTCTTTTCAAGGATAATTGACAGTAATATTAATATAATATGCAGATATAGAATCGTTTGTAAAATGTTGTTAAAGTGTTTTCCCTGCTCTTTTGATTGGTGATCGGTTTAATTGCATGGCAAATACAATGGACAATACGGCAAATTATTTAAGCGAAATAGGCAATTTTGATATCAATTTTGATATGAAAGTTAAGGTTTTTCATTTTAAATATTCGCTGCTCTAAAAATAAAATCACCAACTATCAATGATTTCCAACATTTTAAACCGGAATTATTTACCTCCTGACACACTAATTGTGTGTTTTCGAATTGTGCCCTCGTTTTGATTGATCCCATATTATTTTTCTCTCTAACACCCACTCGCTCTCTTCTCTCTTGTTTGCTCGCTCTCTGCTATCTGTGTTTATTCATATGTCCGTAATAACCAAATGATATCCTGCTGCTAAGAATATGCATGCATAATGAAATAATAACCCAATTTCATACAGCAGGGGGTGTTAATGTAAGCAGATAATGAGTTTATAAAACACGGTTCTGTCAATTTTTGAGTTTAGGCCTATAGTATTTTTAACAATAAAAAACATTATCGTGAAGTTAACAACAAGCTAACTTTGTTGACATTACAAGGTGCTGCGAACAAATGTAACGATGTTACTAATTCTTGGTAATCATTTGACTAATATAACCAAAGTGAAAATATTGATTTATTATCGGGATTACGCTGTTGTTTGCATAAAACAAAGAGCTTTCTAGAAATCGTAATGTAAGTGGAGCTATACACTTTGAAACACAGCTGCACTGCTTGATATACGGACGTATTTAAATGACTCCTACGAATTTAACTCGTAGCAATAAATAGCTACTGCAAGGCCACGCCATTGGTAGTAAGGACCTCTGTAGTAAGGACCTCTGTAGATCTGTAGGGGGGGGGGGGGGGGGGTGAAGCATCCATTCATTTTCAACTTTAAGTTCTACTACATTGGAGTTTCTTAACAGAATTGCCACTGAAGAAATTTGAGTAACCAAATAACATGGATAATGGTACAATTGAATACTAAGCAATATGGCAGCTATTAAACATAAACTTGTTATGGTTTTCTGGTTTAGGCATAACATTGTTTGGTAATCAAGCACTATTATAAATCGTCTTATTCCCCTATGTTGATGTGATAGAATATTTAAAGATAATATATAAACTGTGAATGCCATTGAACACAAATACAGTTAAATAACAATCTTTATTGATATGTTTTATACACAGGTTCTGGGTAGATAGTGCTTTGCCACGTAATCTAAACAAATAAATACAAATCTCTATTCTCTCAAGTGCACGTGTTTTACCTAGCACTGGTATCGGGCTCGCTATTTCCCTCATTTACTGATATTCACTTGCGATACATGTCCCCGTGATACACAGTCCGCGCCGAAGGCGCGAGCAGAGCCGCGGTCCAGAGTCACTCTCCGATGGGAGTAGCCCGCGGGTTGGAACAGCTTCGTGGTCGGCAAATACAGAGTCGGGGATATGCAGCTTTCATAGAGCCATTTGAACAGGTATTATGCTTGTTTGATATAAAATGTGTTGGGCTGGAGGGGAACAGGCGAGGGCGTATATTACGTCTAGTTTTACCATCTGGTGACGAAAAACACCTGCATTACGTAATAGGTAGACGACGTTTGTCGGATTTTGTTATTCTTTAAAAGATTTTAATCAATGGATTGGCTTCTCTTATTTATTTATTATCGATTTTGATCATCAGGGATCGATTAGTGAGTCAATCAGTGTGATCGATCCCACATTGATTTTGCGCTATGACTATTTGAAAATGTATTGTTCGTATTTGGCAACTCAGTTATTATTGATTCATACACTATCACAAAATATCAAATTGTATATTTTTATTATGTTAATGAATATAAAAAAACATGTAAATATTCCGGGTAAATGTCATAATACCGACATGATGACTTCTATCACAATATCAATTTACCTATTACATTAAGGTGAATGTTGTGAATCTTATGACTTCGTATTTTCTGTTTCAACTTAAACAATTTGATTATGTTGTGACTTACATTATAAAATGATGTACATAGATGAAGATGATGAAGAAAAGCTATATTATGCAACACGGTGATTTTTCCCAATAGTCATTTTCAACGAGAACTACATCAGGAGTGCTTATCTTAATAAGGGTGAAATTACGGCTGCGAAGGTGACTACACTGGTAATCTACCAATGAATTATTCTTCTTTCTTCACTACTATTATAAATCACAAATTCGCGTTGTGCTCTTAAGGTAAATACTATACACTTATACTACTATTCTCACACTTTTCCGCAAAATCACACTATCATCCCTTGCAAAGATACATGCTTACATTCACAGTGATGTGGTGAGCGTTTATTTGAAACGCA
The DNA here is from genome assembly GCA_035610835.1 of Ophiura sarsii. Taxonomy (NCBI): domain Eukaryota; kingdom Metazoa; phylum Echinodermata; class Ophiuroidea; order Amphilepidida; family Ophiuridae; genus Ophiura; species Ophiura sarsii. The sequence goes on along the minus strand of CM069450.1, from coordinate 67,075,163 downwards.
CACTAAGGCATAATTCAGTTTAAATTCACTATCGACATTAGGCGATGTTTAGTGATAAACGCACTATAGATGCAACGTCAATGATGTTGAGGGATCGCAGTTGACTATTTGGCCTTAAGCTAAAATACGTTAAGTTGTAGCACTAAGTTAATCAAAATACGGTTATTGAACATCTATATTTGGTAACAGAATTTTAAAAAAATCTCTAGGTCAAGACCTGAATTTATGCTGGACTCATTCTCCCTCTAATTTGACATGTTTTCCCCCTCAGATAGGTTTATTTTTGGGACCTTAGAAAAGGGGACAAGTTTATAGTATCAAATTAATTTTGAAAGTTATCTCTATCCAAATATATTTAAATATAATACTGCGAGTTGTTTTCTTTGGGTTATAAAGCTTTAAAAAGGTATCGAAATTGTTGCGACATCCTGTATTAACAAATACACTTTCAAACAAATGCCAAATAGATAGTCACGACGTGTCTTGTGGTTAATATTCTACGTGACTATTCACTAAGTGTGTGCATTACGTGCAAGCACGTTTTTAAGACTGTCTAAACACGAGATAGCTGTCAAACCACTGATTATTACGCTTGATGAACGATTTCCACTTCTGGTCTAAAAGCATGGCATTATTTGAACACTGAATACAACATTACTTCTTTGACCCTTTAAAAAACTATCGAGAATATAAAAATCGCCACATTTGGTTGCATTAAATGCTTTGATGACATTACGAAAGGTACGTAATTTTAGACTCACCATATTTGAATAATTGTTTACAAATAACCTTGCATTATTCCGAAATAAGGTCATAAACCCATCGATATGTCATATTTTTTATGAGTTATAATAAGCTATTTATTAATACAAAGTAAACCTTGCTATTGCCCCATCTGTCTTCAATGTGTTTTTTCAATTATACAAGCTACGCTCAAAGTGTACTATACAAGAATAAATATATGACGAATATGATTGTTCAAATTCGCAGTATATATCGTTTGTCAATGCCAAATGAGAAACATCAATCTAAACTATAACACGTTTTGGCGATATCTTAAAATTCGTGTTTTTTATATAAGTTTGCAATCTTTGACTAAAATTGCGAAACGTGAGCTTGACACGATAAGAGCCTGGTCTCACATTTCAGCAAAACTGAGGCTTTTGCCTGAGTCAAATATTCATTACATTTAGAACGGGTAATACTATTCCCCAAGTAATAATTGACCAAAAAAAAAATTATGATAATGCAAAACTGCATCTGACTAGAGTCCTCAAAATAGGTCACTTATCAGGTAATACATATGCGCTTAACTCCAAAACTATACCGCCTGCGTAAACAAATTACATTATAATTTTGTAAAGAAATGCTTCCCCTTTTATTTGACATATTCCACGTGAAGATTGAGACAGCTATGTGTCCAAAACCAAAACAAAATCCGTTTTTTCATTTTAGCATTTCGTTCTACCGCACACGGCTTTCGTGTAGCAATATGTAATTTATTGATTAAAAATGGTAGCAACAACTCATCGGTCGCTGGTAACTTGACATCCGTGGATGCTTCAATTGATAAGTACGGCTCATTACACAAACGTGTCACACTATCCTGCGTGTTCAAATTCCAAGTGCGATAATGAAAACAATATCTCTAATTGAATAGGAGAAAGTTCCTATCATTTTGAAATGTAATATTATTGTAAAGTTGAAATCATATCGTTAGAGCGATACCTGGTCAGTTCTTTTGACGACTGTAAGTGAGCTTTGTGGGTTAGGCAATGCGTGAAAATAGCATGTTAAATCAATAGGATTTAAACCTTTTTTGAACCATAGGCCTACTTTAATAGTTGTCTTACAATTTATTTTTCAATTATCGGCACATACTGAAAGAGAATGTAGTGCAACTCGTGTCACCTACAAGTATGTACAATATAAAACGTTTCTACACGTTTGTATATATAAAGTAGACACACATCGTAATTTGCTTAATTGATTGTGCGATAAGATGACCCCCACTTGAAAGTGCTGAAATTTGGGTTTCTTGTTGCTTGAAATGTATTGGCATTCCAATGAAAGAAAAATTTGTTTTTGTTTTTACATCATTTGTATCTATATAATCCCGTGAAACGTCGACTAGTTATTTACAAGCTTGTTACAAATATGCACATATCTATATTATTATAGGCCTATGTGTACTCCATGAAAACCATTGCTATTTTTGACAGACTATAACGTTAATATTGAAAAAAAACCATAAATCAGCCCTTATGTATAAAAAACAATATTCACATAATTGTAGTACATATTTTTTTTATGGCTTAAAGGGAACTTTGCCTTTCTTAAAAATCGCCGGAAACATGTTTCAAAGGCGGATACATCAACCGACAGTGCGAACTGTAACATGCATACAATAAGTAATTCTATAAAACATGCTTCTCGCAAAACATGGGTACAGTATCAAACTCTTGTGACATTAACATACAACCAATATCATGATGACAAGTGTACATCGATTGTGCTATTCAATACTTTACAACAGATATTGTTGAAGGTTTTTAAAATTTAAATACGATCCCCTCTTGAATACAACATTGAATGACGATCGACAACAATAATTATTCATCCTGCGGGGATTAATGGTTTTTGACGCGTCGATGTGGTTAAGTGTACTGTGCTGAGAGATACCACGCTCCCAAGCAACAGAAGATATCAAGAACCGTGTCAATTTTATTCCAGTTTTCAAAGAATAGTCTCCCCTTTTCAACAAAAGATATGCTCATCACACCTTGGATTCACGTTCGCGGCATAGTTCAAGAAAAGTCGTCACTGTACTTGTTGGTGAGCCATTTTGATTCGACTTTCTGTATCTAAGCCTGCGTACCCGTGGTGCAAATGCAGATTTAAATGCTTCACGATATCGACTGCTCATTGTTATGTAAATTACAGGATTAACCACAGAGTTTAAATAACTAAAAGGCTTAAAGATGCTCCCAAAGGTATCCAATGTCTCCGCCGTTAGTCCATATAGCTGTCCGTCTACCCCCGTCAACGCTTGAATGTCTAGTACACCTTGAAGGAGCGAAATTATTTCAAAAGGTGCCAAGCACAAGAAAAACACAGAGCCATTGACGATAAGCATCCACGCAACTTGGTTTCGGAGGCGAATGTTCTGATCTTTTTTGTCGACCAAACTTGATCTTTCAAATGACATATTTAGTCCATGTATAATTCTACCGTAAAGCACTATGTTTATGAAAAAGGCGGTGAAGAAAGGCAGCGTCTGGGCAAGGCTACTGTATATTTTGAACTGTGGACTTTGTGATCCACAGATGACCATGAATGGTGAGAAATCTTGCCCGAGGTCCACATCAGGCCACAGCACACATGTCGTCGTGCAGTTAGTGTGGTCCGGAATAAAGGTTAAGGACAATGTCATAGCTAAAATCCAAGTGATCACCAACACTCGTTTGAATCCTCGCGGTACAGAAGTGGTGCTTCTATTTTTCTGCGGTTTGCAGACACCTTCAAATCGTTCATAGGACACTAAGGTAACGAAACACAATGCCGCAAAGTAAGCAGTGTTATTGGTGAAATGAAAAAGAATACATCCTGGCTTGCCTAATGGAGATACATCTCTGTAGTTCGCTGATTGCGTGTACCGCCACAATCTTTTAGTCATCGAACAGACTAAGTACATGATATCCGCTATAGCGAGATTCAACAAACATGCGTTTGTAACGGTTTTCATGCCTTGTACGCGATATATCACGTATATAAACGCGAGATTACCAAGCGTCCCTATTGTCATCAGAATTGGCAACAGAACCGTTATGACAATTCTCTGTGATGCACTGTACGATAGCATTGGTAAGACATCTTCGGTAGCATTCATAATGCTATAATTACAAAGGGGATGCTTAGCAAGCCAGATGTACTCTTCAGCTTTATTCATATTGATGATTGTTAGAGCGGTTTCGCTCTTATCAGTCAACGAGAAATGTCTAACATCACTGTTCACACCTGTCAATATTATGCTCTAACTGACGCGTCTATATCACCTGTTCATCCTTGCTTCACGCGTGTCCAAGCTGTGAGCTGACTATTGAGTTTGAAAGATGTAGTGTATTGTTGTAGTGTGATGGTTAGGTAAAACTGACATCCTATCTAAAACGCGCATGAGCGTAATCACGTTACTTGTGGTGGTTCAATCAACAATCAAATGCGCCTTCAACGGCGTTGATTTGTCAATACATGCATTTTTAAAACAGTCGTTTTATATTTGTATTTATTCTCATGTATGCTGCATGTTAAACATTGTACAATGTATTCCGTTATTGAATTAATGGGCGCGGACACGAACAAGAGCGACCGGTGTTGCTTTTTAATTTCCGGAACCAACTAATCGCTTAGGGCGCCGATATCTGAAAAGCGGCATTAACAATTACTTTGTTTTTTTGTTAATGATGCACCATGTATTAAACATGAATAAAATAACTTTCTTGCCGAGAAAACTAAACGTTACAGGTTTGGATTCATCTTTATACTGGCTATTATTATTCTATAGGCGACCCCACCACTGCAGAGTTCATACTGCCAATAATGGTCGTGGATGTTATTCAATTTCTAAGCTCCTCGTTTTTTATTTAGATGTATCGACCTTTCCGACGAATATTTTAGTCCCGTTTAAATGACATACTTTACATCCGCCTGATGGTATTGATGGCCATTTTTTGTGTTCATCAACCGAACACTTTATCACTGTCAGCTTGTATGACCAAGCCTCCAACATCTCTGCACCATTTTCATTTAAAGGGGGTACTGAGAAATTGTCGAGAAAAATGTAGTATGGAATAAATGAATTGTTTCCATAGATAAGGAACGTGGGAACCTGAAGCGTATAATGTATGTGTATCGAAAAAAAGATTAAATGATGGCGCTAGATATAGAAATTCGATTGAAGCAATTTATTTTGCGAATGGTGCTGAAAATAACGGTGTAATCTACATTGAAATGACCTAATCGCAAAATTGTACATAATCGACGAGGAATTAATGTAAACGGTTTCAGATGGTAGTTAGTATTATATGCCCAAGTATTACGCAGGTGAAAAAACCAGATGTCAAGGAAAATTGAGAGTGCACTCCCGAACGTATCTCTTAGTGCCCCTTTAAAGTTGTCCACTCCTCCATGTAGTATTAATTTACATCCGTTCCCAGTGTATCGTTGGACATTATATTGAACAACATTCAGAATAAAAACATTTCTCTATCATTCCAAAATAGGCCTACATTTTGTGTGGCTATTCTGAAGTGTGAGACTTTGTAGATATAGAACTTTAAACATAACGCATTCAAGACAGCTAAAACACGTCTATACAGGGTGTCCCTAAAAAAATTGTGCACATGTTTGCGCAACTTGTTGACCATGAAGTCCTAAAGTTTGGTGCAATATGTTTATACACACGAAAAGGGAAAACACTCAGCTTTCAGATGCCGTTTATTTTATCTGATTTGGATTTGTCAATCCTGAGATGGACAATTAACTAGAGCTACCCAGAATCGATGTTGTGCCACTTTACAGTTTCAAAGGTTTACTCCTAAGATACAACTTCCACTTGAACGATTGCCCTTCACCAGTGTTATGCAAAATAACATTTTTGTATTGAGATTGAATAGGTTTAAATAATAGAATGAGTGCCTGTGTATCCAAGCAGAACTGAATATAAAGATGTTTGTTACATGATTCGAACCAGTCCTTTTGACGAGGTTTCACAAAATGTTTATAGGGCCTACATTTTCAAAACAAGACAGACGTCCCAATGGCTGGGTGCGGCCTCAATTTTCAATGATAGACATGATAGAAGAGGGTGTGCATGGTCTTAAAATATCACGAAACGAGAAGTCCAGCAGAAGAGTCACTAGAGAGTTTGCCATTCATTTCTCAAATACTCACGTACCATCTAGGAATACACCTATATAAAAAGAAGTATTGGAAATACTTGGTAGATGGTATGGGACAAGCACCAATATGAATAAAGAACATTCTGGAAGACTAAGATATGAAAAGTGGCAGGACACAGTAACACATTGATAACGTGCGGCGTGCACTTCAGAGGGATCCCAGAATAACTGCTCGTAGAAATCCCTTACCACATATTCCAAGGACATCATTTTTGTTCCTCAGTCTCTTTTAAACAATTCTGGTCAAATGCCCACCTCAATGTTTCAAGACGATTGATGCCCATGGATAGACCAATGTTAGTATCGTTTTGACGCTCATAATCATTTATTCTGTAAAAGTGGCACAACGTCGATTTTGGGTAGCTTTGATAAACTGGGTATATCTCAGGATTGACAAATCCAAATCAGATAAAATAAACGGCATCTAAAAGCTGAGTGCTTTTCCTTTCAGTGTGTATAAACAAACATATTACACCGAACTTTAGGACTTCATGGTCAACAAGTTGCGCAAACATGTGCACAATTTTTTTAGGGACACCCTGTACTCTGCATAAAAGTCCAAGAATAGAATACGAGCTGCAAGTGCGTAACATTCCAACCTGTCACAATATAACTATATTATTAGTACTCTCAGATCTCTTATTACATTTTTTTAATATCCTAAACTAGTGTTTCGCGATAGCTTGATTCGTGTGCGACATAATACATGTAACGACATATGTCCAACATGGCTATCAATGTATCGTATTTTCATTAAAGAGTCTCTCATATTGTTTATATATAATATTTTTATTTTAATCAGCTACTGAGCAGTATTAAATGTTATGAGTAATTAGCCGATGTGTGTACCATTATCATAATAACCAGATCAATGGTTGAAATTAATTTTATCTTTTACTAAAAATCATTCGTTTAAAACTTTTAATATAGTATGGATGGCTTATTATTGTGTTCACAAGATCACATTACACCTCATATAAATATAAGGCATTAGTAATGTAAGATCAGTGGATACTTTAACAAGAACCCGACCAGTAGATACTTCAAGAAGTACACGATCACTGGATACTTCATGAAATACCCGACCAGTGGATACTTCATGTATAGTACCCGCCCAGTATGATACTTATATAAATATAAGGCATTAGTAATGTAAGATCAAGGGATACTTTAACAAGAACCCGACCAGTAGATACTTCAAGAAGTACACGATCACTGGATACTTCATGAAATACCCGACCAGTGGATACTTCATGTATAGTACCCGCCCAGTAGATACTTAGGGGAGGATGGGGCAACTGGACCGGTTAAGCATATTTCATGATATAAAAGCTTAAAGCTCGTGTAAATATTTATGGAATTGCTATGAAAATATCACCCATGTAACTGTTTACATATAACATATAATCAATGTTAAAAAATATCCAAACAAAAGGCCAATTACCACTAACTAAAAACTTTACTTGGCACGGTCCAGTTACCCCATCGTTGGGGCAACTGGTCCTATATGTTCCAACGGTTAGAATACACAGAAATCATTGATTGACAACACGGTAACTAAGCAGTATTTTCTTTACAAACTCATTTCCATATTATTTAACGTGTAAAAATGATACAGGTCTCATGAAACCCATGTTTTATACAGTTTTCGTGGTTAACGTGTAAAAAGCAGTAATACTAATGGTGTACAAAGCAAGCGACATTTTCGACTGCACGTTTATTATAGATAAAACGGTATGAACCTAGTTAAATGGTTACATGGTTGTGATATTCAGACGCCCCATACATTTGTCTATATATACCCCTTTCTTTAATGATTTTATTTACTTCATATAATCATCATTTAGTACTTATAATAAACCATCTTGATATTTAGCCAGCTTTTCATGTTACAGGGGAAGTTAGTCAATATGACAATGATGACCCAACGGTTGATATACACAAAAAGCAGTGGATAAAATACATAAATCATGATATTTCGTCATAGCAAATACCTTTACAGACACCATTCAAAATATAATAAAGATGTAATTCATAATACCGAGGTTTTAAACCATTCTAAAGCAATTTCATGTCATATTGTAATCCTTCAATATCAGAAATAGTGGTATTAGACCCGAAATGCCCCAAAATGTCTAAGAACTTGAAAGAATGTGAATTATTTCATATTCTATTCACATTTCAATACCGAGTCATGTTTTATTGACACTAACAACCCATTTTCAAAATGAATTTTACAATTTTGATTAAGTTTTTGCAGGCGGTCCAGTTGCCCCACACCCCTTCGGACCACTTACCCCAACAAATGACGTAGCACTTTGTTGAGATGAAACGTTATTAAAACACGCCTGTGACGTAATACATTTTACGCCAAAATGTTTTAAAACATACCACCATTTGTCATAATAATCAATAACTCCAATACATTTCAGAAAAAAGGCAAAACTGCATTTTTGTTTTTAGCCATTACACAGATTTCTGTAGCCAGTGAATATCTTTGAATTCGCAAATATTGCGGCGTTCGGGTCCTACAAGTAGACGAGTGTCTTTAGATAAGTAAGAAATGGTGTACTTTGTTATTTGCAAATTCATGAACTAATAACTCTACCAAATGAATACCCGTGATAATGATTTAAGTTGAAGCATTCTTTTAATGATAATATTGATCGGAAATCCAAACCACCAATGTCCCAAATTAGCAATATGCGCCATTTTACGGTCATTTCAACCACAACCTATGGTTTTAATCATATTTCGGAAAGTCCCTAAGCACACTACAATATAGCACCCATCAAATGCAATATGCATCTAGTATCTTAAGACGACTGTACTGCATGTATATCTTTACTGTTGCATATCTGTCAATCATATAAAGTACATTAAACATGATCTAAACCCATCTTCATATATCGCCCATACTATCTGTGAATTTTCAATCAGTCACTCAAGGAGTTAGCTTCAAAGATATGGAGAAAAATCACATGTGTAAATACCCTAAAGTTCCAAATGTTTTGGATTGTAGAAGGTAAAGATATATGTCAAGTATCAACAAAAGTCGTATTGTTCAAAAGAAAGCAGTATGCCCATACAATTACAAAATCCTTCATTTCGGACCACTTGCCCCACGGTCCAGTTGCCCCATATTCCCCTATATAAATATAAGGCATTAGTAATGTAAGATCAAGGGATACTTTAACAAGAACCCGACCAGTAGATACTTCAAGAAGTACACGATCACTGGATACTTCATGAAATACACGATCAATGGATACTTCATGAGGTACCCGAGCGGACACTTCAAGAAGTACACGATCATTGGATTCTTCAAGAAGTACATGTTCAGTGAATACTTCATTACTCGACCAGTGGATACTTCATGAAGTAACCGACCAGTGGAAAGTTCATGTAGTACCCGCCCAGTAGATACTTCAAGGAGTACACGATCAGTGGATACTTCATGAGGTACCCGAGCGGATACTTCAAGAACTATACGATCATTGGATTCTTCAAGAAGTACATGTTCAGTGAATGCTTCATGAAGTACTCGACCAGTGGATACTTCATGAAGTACACGACCAGTAAATACTTCGTGACGTACACGATCAGTGGATACTTCCAGAAGTACACGATCAGTGGATACTTCAAGAAGTACACGATCAGTGGATACTTCGTGACGTACACAATCAGTGGATACTTCCAGAAGTACACGATCAGTGGATACTTCAAGAAGTACACGATCAGTGGATACTTCGTGACGTACACGATCAATGGATACTTCAGGAATGTTCTACGAAGCCTAGGGACAACGCGTAGACATAAGTTTAAGTAACACGCCGTCGTTGATGGTTGCTCGTAGATAACATAACGCATGAAGATAATTTACACGCCTGAAGATTATATATAGATAATTATGTTAACCTAAATAAAGTTAGCATTTCAATTTGATATCAGTAGTCAATCACGTACAGAGATATTAGAGAAATTTGTTACAGCGCACGGATTGACAGATCTAATAAAATATATTAGCTAGTAGAGAGTTGGAATTCAATTAAAATACCAACCGCAGAAAGTACAGCTGTCATATTTCAAAAAAATGGCACCGCCAATTATTTTTCTAATGTCCAAACCTATGCATCAACATGGCTACTGTTTACGTTGCTAGGTACCAATGGACATACTTATGTACTACACCATACCGCCCATCCCTAATTCAATATCACATCCTGAGTGTGTATAATACTTCAATTCGTAGTAAATAAATAAACAAGGTATTATAAATTAATTTAAGTTGTATTCATAATTATTATAATAATAAGTTTATGTAAACTAAAAGCTGTGTTAGACATACAAAATGATAACACAACTATGGCGGAGTGTTAGTCAGTTACTAAAACAGTGTAAGAGAATAACTAGTAAAGAATCATCGAGGATCGAGACTGTAGCATCCGCTAAGCGTTCAAAGGAGTTGACACATCAACGCGCATTTAGGTTTTTCTTGATCATTTTAGGGTAAGCCAAAGTAATTCTAGCCCACATTATTCGCTGACATTGGTTTAGGTTCTTCGTATGTCCTTGATTTACAAATAAAGTCAGCGGTTCGGTATTTAAAGTTCGGATATTTTCCTTCAGTTTAAATGATAAAGTAACGTTGAGTTTCCGTGTATGTATTTCGTGAAAAAATAATAATACATGTACGTTGAAATGACTTTTACTTTTAATCTATCACATCTAACTTAACAATAAAAAATACCCCATGTTATAACCTTTACAGATACCAATGCATTCAATTCTGGAGCAGTGAAAAATCTATCTATGCATTAAGATCAAAGCGATGTTTAGCCTACTCGCAATAGCTAGAGGTAGTGTTGAATCAGTACGTCACATGTGTGACTATAAACAAAGATAACTATCTACTTTCTATCTATCACGGTGCTCTGACTAATGTAAAAACAATGTAGCGGGTATTAGTTTTGAATCCCAAGGAGAACCATTTCCGGTGATATTTACCCATTTGAATCCCAGGTTGATTGGTGTGCATCTCGTGCTCAATCAAAATGGTCTACTTTTATTTACTCAGTGTTGCCGCTGTCTTTTTAAGCTACCCAACTAGTCAGGCACGTAACACTAGCTTAACGATCCGCGGGGCAATCGGCCCCATTTTACGATGGCCATGATCTGTCAACATAAATAGTCAAAAGTCCGCGAACAAAACAAACTTACCGCACTATCCGAAGATCAGTGGCCTCGGTCCAATTTCAACATGTAAATCGCGATTCCAAACACCAACGCAATAATGAAGCATTTCAGTGTACCTAATTTATGGAACTGTATCTGTATCTGAAAATTTAGATTCTCATTAATCATGTTAATAACACAGGCTAATGTTATATAGTCCTCCACAAATGATCTCAGCAATCATCTATAAAAGAAATTTACCATAAATGTAACAACTCGGGTTTTTTCCCATAGGTGCATCATATCTAAAACATGAGCAAAACCTTTCAATTGATGGAAGGTTTCCTGAAAAAAATTACGTTCATGAACATGTCAAAACTAGCAAGAATTCTTAAAATTTACATGCTTATTAGATACTATGAAATGTAGCGATTTACGAACATGTCATGCTGTTAAAATTAGTGTTCTTCTAGAAATCGCGAACATGTACTGCCGTAAAATATTGTGCTTGCTTTAGAATAAACCTATGAGTTCTTGTCCATGGTGTATGCTTGTTTTAGAATAAACCTATGAGTCGTTGTACATGTTGTAGCCTATGCTTACTTTCGAATAAACCTATGAGTCCTTGCACATATTGCATGGTATATCATACACCTTCATGGCCAGCTGTCACTTCCAATTGCACAGTACACTCTCATTTCACTGGATGCTAACACATCACATACTTCCATTGGAAATTAGATATTTTCTGCTACCCTTTAACTTGATTGATATTGGTATCAGAATTGTTAAGTCAGGTCCACTGAATCGTTAATACATTATTTTTGTGCCTATTCAAAGGTTTTGGTCAATGGGAGAAAGAACAATCAAAAGTCTTGCCTGAAACCGACTCCACACACAACGTTCAAATAATATTTTATTTAACGATATAGGGGAGAGCGGTGAGTGTTTGCCCCCTTTATCATTTGAAGAGGTCTAAAGACGCCACTTTTAAAGATTGAATGGGCCTATTGATATCATGTGAAATAATGATATCTTGGCTACATACGACCATGATCTCAGTACTCAGTAAGATTCGTTATTCCTCGTTATTTTATTCCAAAATATAGGCGTGGGGCACTTTTGCGGAACATACTCGTTCAGAATATAAAAGTAATAAGAAATACCAAATTTTGAAATATTCTCCTCTAACATTAGTGTTACTCCATTCCTGATAACTATTTTTATAATTACAATTATCTTGAAAGAGGAAAATTACAATTTTGAAATTATGCAAAATCATAACTATATAAATCCCTATTGGCGAACCTGCCCCATCATCATAGGGCGTACATTTACCTTTACCACGGATATCCCACATACACTGATGGGTTGTTAATTGCATCAAATCCATAATCAATCCCATACCTAAAGATAATTTACATTAAAACCTTTTCTGCGAATATCTTTGGAAAAAAATCAATATGAAAAATAGAAGAAAATTCACTTTTGCGAGGCAAAACTGGTTTTTGGATGAGAGGCAGACAAACATGTTACGGTGATCTGTCACGTTAACTAAGCCATTTTTTTAGTTTATCAATACAAACTCTGCGGCATACTTGATATGAAGTGCATCAGTGGCGTATCTGGGGTATTTTTTATTTCGGGGGTATAAAGAGTATATAACAATATCCGTACCGGACCTTGTGCACAGTGATGAATAGCTGTAGTGCCGTGTTTCCTATCTCTTCAGTTATATAAGTCTCAGAATAAATGAGTTTTCGATCCTATACAGGGTGTATAACAAAATCCGCAACACTTTTTGTCGAGCTCTGTACCCTTACGGCAAATTACATATCGCTCTGAAAAAAGTAGAAGTATTGTCAGAGCTGTGTCTTGGCTATCACAGAGTCAAAATTGTTATAGCTTATCCAATTTGAATTCTTCGATAATAAGCATGCGTTTCCAGGAAAGTTAAAAGAGAAGGAGAATAATCCCTGCTCACTCAAAAGTTAAATATGACTGGCCGCCTATCACCCTATAATAGAGCGTGTTTCTGCTGGGAAAGAAACCGCTAATAAACGCTAAGTTTGCCCAGGCATAACCCGGCAATAATCGGTATTTTTGGTAATCCCAAAAACCTTCACAAACCAGGTTTGGAACCGGCAATAATCGGCAATAAACCCACTAGAAACACAAAGGCGATTCTTAGCGGTTTGCGCCGTGAACCGTGTCACGCTGGTTTATACATATTATTGTGAAGTATTATTCAGGTGCGGTGGCATTGTTTGGTTTTACAAAAGGTGAAATGTCGTGGCCCATCGACTAGGATCGATAAACTTAGCGGTAACCTTTCGCGAGTAGAAACCGGGGGGGAGGGGATTAAAAACTGACCGATTGAAACTTAGCGTTTATTAGCGTTTACTTTTTGCAGTGAGGCCCTGCATATGACGTAATCATACCGCAATCATGGCAGACAACTGAACCAAAGGTATAAGAAGCTATCAATCTCATTTAATAATCATGCGAGTTAACATCACTTTCAAGAATCCCGCGTTAATTCAAATTTCAAAGAATAAACTGAATGGTTTGTAATACTAATAGCCATAATTCCGGTGAATGACGAATGGTTGATTCCTTTGTATATAGCCGACAACAAGCAGGGTGATAAGTGGATTTATCCTCATACGATAAAAGGTTTTAAGAACTCGCACTTGTCAGTTTTATTTAAGGCCATGTGTTTTGAACTCACCACCCAAAAGGGTGGTGGCGTTGCATTTTTGGTGACGAATCATCCATCTCTCTCTATTAACACAACAACTAAATGTAGTAGAGCAATGGTTGAGGTGTCATGTGAAAGCCTATTGATTGGCTACATTGTGTGAATAAATCAGGTATTTCTATAAATGTTTGGCTGAGATATGATTGATTATGTTGTGAAAGTCAGGGGTGCTGGTGGTGGCGATGGCGGCGGCGCTGTGTACAATCTCTATGGGGAATATAGAAAATGTTCCCAATTCTACGTTCAATTTACTTTAACTCCTCATCCCTGTATGGTACAAACATGATTTCGCTCTCATTTCATAGATTATTTTATATTCTATAAGATTCTGTTTCAACAAATGTGACAACTAGGCTATTGTAATCATGAATCGATTGCATTGTCCTTGTTTTTCCCTATTCGCTACACGATGAACTTGCCCTAATTCATCGGTTTAACATACATGAATATAACAAAAAACCATATTTAACCGATTATAGCAAAATTATACATTTTTGAAAACTCTCAATAGGGGAAATCAAAATGCCGTTTAAATCAGGATAGGGTGCATACCCCCCACCCCCCAAAAATATACTTGTAAACTCTAATAAATATGAAATTTAAACGTTTGTGCTCATTTACTTCTCGATATATTTCAACATGTTTACCATTGACATATATTATGTTCTGATGGGTAATTGCATGAGGAACTTAAATATGCACAGTAATTGGGATAGGTATAAAAATATTATTGAGCTTAAATCAAAATATGAAAAAAATAGATACTTTTTAACTCTCTTAATCACAATCACAACATGTTACCATTAGGTCTTATCTAAATTCCAATCGCATATTTGAATTCCTTGTGAAATTACCGTTCAGAAAATATATACTTTTTATGGGGTAAAACAAATAGTTATTGCGATATGCTAATTCGAATCTCAGATGGCGTAAAAAGTAAAAAACTGGACATGCAACGGTATTAGGGGGCGAGTTCAGAACACACGGACATAACGAGGTCAGTCAATTGACCCAGTTGTCACAGCATTCCGTACAGCATTTCTTTCGTACATGAGTTGAGTGTAGAATAGATGTCACATGCCCTCAAAAGCAAAATGACCAGTCAATTTGATTTAAATATTTGCTTTAAAAAACAAAACAAATAAAAACACTTTTAATTTGGTAGTTCGATACATGTAGCGCCCGATTTAAGGACGGAAAAATATGTTGTGTTTAGGAACACAACACGAAACACAACATAATGTCGCCCCCATCGACAGAGGTATTATTTCCGATCCATTTCTTTTGTTTTTATTATTTGTTGTGTTTTGTGTTGTGTTCGGAAAAAATGTACCTGAAAAAATCCAGTTCTTATGTTTTATATTATTTTCGATATATTTCTTTTATTTTCTATGATATGTTGTGTTTTGTGTTGTATTCGGAAAAAATGTACCTGAAAAAAAATCCAGTTCTTATGTTTTATATTATTTTCGATCTATTTCTTATGTTTTCTATTATTTGTTGTGTTTTGTGTTGTGTTTGGAAATAATGTACCCCAACAAATCCAGTTCTTATGTTTTATATTATTTTTGATCTATTTCTTTTGTTTTATATTATTTGTTGTGTTTTGTGTTGTGTTCGGAAAAAATGTACCCTAAAAAATCCAGCTCTTATGTTTTATATTATTTTCGATCTATTTCTTTTGTTTTCTATTATTTGTTGTGTTTTGTGTTGTGATTGGAAATAATGTACCCGAAAAAATCCACTTCTTATGTTTTATATTATTTTCGATCCATTATTTTGTTTTATATTATTTGTTGTGTTTTGTGTTGTGTTCGGAATAAATGTACCCGAAAAAAAACCCAGCTCGTATGTTGTATAAAACAACAAATAATATAAAACAAAAGAAATTGGTCGAAAATAATATAAAACATAAGAACTAGATTTTTTGGGGAACATTATTTCCAAACACAACACAAAACACAACAAATAATAGAAAACATTAGAAAAAGATCGAAAATAATATAAAACATAAGAATTTGATTTGTTAGGGTACATTTTTTCCGAACACAACACAAAACACAACAAATAATATAAAACAAAAGAAATATATCGAAAAATAATATAAAACATAAAAACTGGATTTTTGGGGGTGCATTATTTCCAATCACAACACAAAACACAACACAAAACATCAACAAAATGTATCCGAATTTTGTGTTTAGGAACACAACACGAAACACAACATAATGTCGCCCCCATCGACAGAGGTATCATTTTCGATCCATTCATTTTATTTTCTATTATATGTTGTGTTTTGTGTTGTGTTCGGAAAAATTGTACCTGAAAAAATCCAGTTCTTATGTTTTATATTATTTTCAATCCATTTCTTATATTTTCTATTATTTGTTGTGTTTTATGTTGTGTTCGGAAAAAAATGTACCCGAAAAAATCCAGCTCTATGTTTTATATTATTTTCGATATATTTCTTATGTTTTATATCATTCATTTGTTGTGTTTTGTGTTGTATTTTAAATAAATGTACCCGAAAAAATCCAGTTCTTATGTTTTATATTATTTTCGATCCATTTCTTTTGTTTTCTATTTTTTGTTGTGTTTTGTGTTGTGTTCGAAAATAATGTACCCGAAAAAATCCACTTCTAATGTTTTATATTATTTTCGATCCATTTCTTTTGTTTTCTATTATTTGTTGTGTTTTGTGTTGAATTCGGAAAAAATGTGCCTGAAAAAATCCAGTTCTTATGTTTTATAATATTTTAGTTTAGATCTGATTCTTTTTTTTTCTATTATTTGTTGTGTTTTGTGTTGTGTTCGGAAATAATGTACCCCAAAAATCCATTTCTTATGTTTTATATTATTTTCGATCCATTTCTTTTGTTTTATATTATTTGTTGTGTTTTGTGTTGTGTTGGGAAAAAAGTACCCCCAATAAAATCCAATTCTTATGTTTTATATTATTTTCGATCTATTTCTTTTGTTTCATATTATTTGTTGTGTTTTGTGTTGTGTTTGGAAAAAAATGTATCTAAAAAAATCCAGTTCTTATGTTTTATATTATTTTCGATCCATTTCTTTTGTTTTATATTATTTGTTGTGTTTTGTGTTGTGTTCGGAAAAAATGTACCTGAAAAAAATCCAGTTCTTATGTTTTATATTATTTTCGGTCCATTGCTTTTGTTTTCTATTATTTGTTGTGTTTTGTGTTGTGTTGGGAAAAATGTTTCCCAACAAATCCAGTTCTTATGTTTTATATTATTTTCGATGTATTTTTTATGTTTTCTATTATTTGTTGTGTTTGTACCCCCAAAAATTCCAATTCTTATATTTATATTATTTTCAATCTATTTCTTATGTTTTATATTATTTTCGATCCATTTCTTTTGTTTTATATTATTTGTTGTTTTTTGTGTTGTGTTCGGAAAAAAATGTACCTGAAAAAATACAGTTCTTATGTTTTATATTATTTTCGATGTATTTTTTATGATTTCTTTTATTTGTTGTGTTTTGTGTTATGTTCGGAAAAAATGTACCTGAAAAATCCATTTCTTATGTTTTATATTATTTTCGATCCATTTCTTTTGTTTTATATTATTTGTTGTGTTTTGTGTTGTGTTCGGAAAAAATGTACCCCAAAAAAATCCAATTCTTATGTTTTATATTATTTTCGATCTATTTCTTATGTATGTTTTATATTATTTGTTGTGTTTTGTGTTGTGTTCAGAAAAAATTTACCTGAAAAATCCATTTCTTATGTTTTATATTATTTTCGATCCATTTCTTTTGTTTTATATTATTTGTTGTGTTTTGTGTTGTGTTCGGAAAAAATGTACCCCAAAAAAATCCAATTCTTATGTTTTATATTATTTTCGATCTATTTCTTATGTATGTTTTATATTATTTGTTGTGTTTTGTGTTGTGTTCGGAAAAAATGTACCTGAACAAATACAGTTCTTATGTTTTATATTATTGTCGATGTATTTTTTATGATTTCTTTGATTTGTTGTGTTTTGTGTTGTGTTCGGAAAAAATGTACCTGAAAAATCAATTTCTTATGTTTTATATTATTTTCGATCTATTTCTTATGTTTTATATTATTTGTTGTGTTTTGTGTTGTGTTCGGAAAAAATGTACCTGAAAAAATCCAGTTCTTATGTTTTATATTATTTTCGATCCATTTCTTTTGTTTTATATTATTTGTTGTGTTTTGTGTTGTGTTCGGAAAAAATGTACCTGAAAAAATACAGTTCTTATGTTTTATATTATTTTCGATGTATTTTTTATGATTTCTTTTATTTGTTGTGTTTTGTGTTGTGTTCGGAAAAAATGTACCTGAAAAATCCATTTCTTATGTTTTATATTATTTTCGATCCATTTCTTTTGTTTTATATTATTTGTTGTGTTTTGTGTTGTGTTCGGAAAAAATGTACCCCAAAAAAATCCAATTCTTATGTTTTATATTATTTTCGATCTATTTCTTATGTATGTTTTATATTTTTTGTTGTGTTTTGTGTTGTGTTCGGAAAAAATGTACCTGAACAAATACAGTTCTTATGTTTTATATTATTTTCGATGTATTTTTTATGATTTCTTTGATTTGTTGTGTTTTGTGTTGTGTTCGGAAAAAATGTACCTGAAAAATCCATTTCTTATGTTTTATATTATTTTCGATCTATTTCTTATGTTTTATATTATTTGTTGTGTTTTGTGTTGTGTTCGGAAAAAATGTACCTGAAAAAATCCAGTTCTTATGTTTTATATTATTTTCGATCCATTTCTTTTGTTTTATATTATTTGTTGTGTTTTGTGTTGTGTTCGGAAAAAATGTACCTGAAAAAAATCCAGTTCTTATGTATTATATTATTTGTTGTGTTTTGTATTGTGTTCGGAAAAAAATGTACCTGGGAAAATCCAGTTCTTATGTTTTATATTATTTTTGGTCCATTGCTTTTGTTTTCTATTATTTGTTGTGTTTTGTGTTGTGTTCGGAAAAAATGTACCTGAAAAAAATCCAGTTCTTATGTATTATATTATTTGTTGTGTTTTGTGTTGTGTTCGGAAAAAATGTATCCCAAAAAATCTAGTTCCTATGTTTTATATTATTTTCGATGTATTTTTTATGTTTTCTATTATTTGTTGTGTTTTGTGTTGTGTTCGGAAAATATGTACCCCCAAAAAATCCAATTCTTATGTTTTATATTATTTTGGATCCATTTCTTTTGTTTTATATTATTTGTTGTGTTTTGTGTTGTGTTCGGAAAAAATGTACCCCAAAAAAATCCAATTCTTATGTTTTATATTATTTTCGATCTATTTCTTATGTATGTTTTATATTATTTGTTGTGTTTTGTGTTGTGTTCGGAAAAAATGTACCTGAACAAATACAGTTCTTATGTTTTATATTATTTTCGATGTATTTTTTATGATTTCTTTGATCTGTTGTGTTTTGTGTTGTGTTCGGAAAAAATGTACCTGAAAAATCCATTTCTTATGTTTTATATTATTTTCGATCCATTTCTTTTGTTTTATATTATTTGTTGTGTTTTGTGTTGTGTTCGGAAAAAATGTACCCCAAAAAAATCCAATTCTTATGTTTTATATTATTTTCGATCTATTTCTTATGTATGTTTTATATTATTTGTTGTGTTTTGTGTTGTGTTCGGAAAAAATGTACCTGAAAAAATCCAGTTCTTATGTTTTATATTATTTTCGATCCATTTCTTTTGTTTTATATTATTTGTTGTGTTTTGTGTTGTGTTCGGAAAAAATGTACCTGAAAAAAATCCAGTTCTTATGTATTATATTATTTGTTGTGTTTTGTATTGTGTTCGGAAAAAAATGTACCTGGGAAAATCCAGTTCTTATGTTTTATATTATTTTTGGTCCATTGCTTTTGTTTTCTATTATTTGTTGTGTTTTGTGTTGTGTTCGGAAAAAATGTACCTGAAAAAAATCCAGTTCTTATGTATTATATTATTTGTTGTGTTTTGTGTTGTGTTCGGAAAAAATGTATCCCAAAAAATCTAGTTCCTATGTTTTATATTATTTTCGATGTATTTTTTATGTTTTCTATTATTTGTTGTGTTTTGTGTTGTGTTCGGAAAATATGTACCCCCAAAAAATCCAATTCTTATGTTTTATATTATTTTGGATCCATTTCTTTTGTTTTATATTATTTGTTGTGTTTTGTGTTGTGTTCGGAAAAAAGTACCCCAACAAATTCCAATTCTTATGTTTTATATTATTTTCGATCTATTTCTTTTGTTTTATATTAATTGTTGTGTTTTGTGTTGTGTTCGGAAAAAATGTACCCCAAAAAAATCCAATTCTTATGTTTTATATTATTTTCGATCTATTTCTTATGTATGTTTTATATTATTTGTTGTGTTTTGTGTTGTGTTCGGAAAAAATGTACCTGAAAAAATCCAGTTCTTATGTTTTATATTATTTTCGATCCATTTCTTTTGTTTTATATTATTTGTTGTGTTTTGTGTTGTGTTCGGAAAAAATGTACCTGAAAAAAATCCAGTTCTTATGTATTATATTATTTGTTGTGTTTTGTATTGTGTTCGGAAAAAAATGTACCTGGGAAAATCCAGTTCTTATGTTTTATATTATTTTTGGTCCATTGCTTTTGTTTTCTATTATTTGTTGTGTTTTGTGTTGTGTTCGGAAAAAATGTACCTGAAAAAAATCCAGTTCTTATGTATTATATTATTTGTTGTGTTTTGTGTTGTGTTCGGAAAAAATGTATCCCAAAAAATCTAGTTCCTATGTTTTATATTATTTTCGATGTATTTTTTATGTTTTCTATTATTTGTTGTGTTTTGTGTTGTGTTCGGAAAATATGTACCCCCAAAAAATCCAATTCTTATGTTTTATATTATTTTGGATCCATTTCTTTTGTTTTATATTATTTGTTGTGTTTTGTGTTGTGTTCGGAAAAAAGTACCCCAACAAATTCCAATTCTTATGTTTTATATTATTTTCGATCTATTTCTTTTGTTTTATATTAATTGTTGTGTTTTGTGTTGTGTTCGGAAAAAATGTACCTGAAAAAATCCAGTTCTTATGTTTTATATTATTTTCTATCCATTTCTTTTGTTTTATATTATTTGTTGTGTTTTGTGTTGTGTTTGGAAAAATGTACCCCCAAAAAATCCAATTCTTATGTTTTATATTATTTTCGATCCATTTCTTTTGTTTTATATTATTTGTTGTGTTTTGTGTTGTGTTTGGAAAAAATGTATCCCAAAAAATCTAGTTCCTATGTTTTATATTATTTTCGATGTATTTTTTATGTTTTCTATTATTTGTTGTGTTTTGTGTTGTGTTCGGAAATAATGTATCCCAAAAATCCATTTCTTATGTTTTATATTATTTTCGATCCATTTCTTTTGTTTTATATTATTTGTTGTGTTTTGTGTTGTGTTCGGAAAAAAGTACCCGAAAAAATCAAATTCTTATGTTTTATATTATTTTCGGTCCGTTTTATATTATTTGTTGTGTTTTGTGTTGTGTTCGGAAAAAAATCCAGTTCTTATGTTTTATATTATTTTCGGTCCATTGCTTTTGTTTTCTATTATTTGTTGTGTTTTGTGTTGTGTTCGGAAAAAATGTATCCCAAAAAATCTAGTTCCTATGTTTTATATTATTTTCGATGTATTTTTTATGTTTTCTATTATTTGTTGTGTTTTGTGTTGTGTTCGGAAAAAATGTACCCCCAAAAAATCCAATTCTTATGTTTTATATTATTTTCAACCTATTTGTTATGTTTTATATTATTTGTTGTGTTTTGTGTTGTGTTCGGAAAAAATGTATCCCAAAAAATCTAGTTCTTATGTTTTATATTATTTTCGATGTATTTGTTATGTTTTCTATTATTTGTTGTGTTTTGTGTTGTGTTCGGAAATAATGTATCCCAAAAATCCATTTCTTATGTTTTATATTATTTTCGATCCATTTCTTTTGTTTTATATTATTTGTTGTGTTTTGTGTTGTGTTCGGAAAAAAGTACCCGAAAAAATCAAATTCTTATGTTTTATATTATTTTCGGTCCGTTTTATATTATTTGTTGTGTTTTGTGTTGTGTTCGGAAAAAAATCCAGTTCTTATGTTTTATATTATTTTCGGTCCATTGCTTTTGTTTTCTATTATTTGTTGTGTTTTGTGTTGTGTTCGGAAAAAATGTATCCCAAAAAATCCATTTCTTATGTTTTATATTATTTTCGATCCATTTCTTTTGTTTTATATTATTTGCTGTGTTTTGTGTTGTGTTCGGAAAAAATGTACCTGAAAAAATCCAGTTCTTATGTTTTATATTATTTTCGATCCATTTCTTTTGTTTTATATTATTTGTTGTGTTTTGTGTTGTGTTCGGAAAAATGTACCCCCAAAAAATCCAATTCTTATGTTTTATATTATTTTCGATCCATTTCTTTTGTTTTATATTATTTGTTGTGTTTTGTGTTGTGTTCGGAAAAAATCCAGTTCTTATGTTTTATATTATTTTCGGTCCATTGCTTTTGTTTTCTATTATTTGTTGTGTTTTGTGTTGTGTTCGGAAAAAATCTAGTTCTTATGTTTTATATTATTTTCGATGTATTTTTTATGTTTTCTATTATTTGTTGTGTTTTGTGTTGTGTTTGAAAATAATGTACCCCAAAAAATCCAGTTCTTATGTTTTATATTATTTTCGATCCATTTTTTGGTTTTATATTATTTGTTGTGTTTTGTGTTGTGTTCGGAAAAAATGTACCCCAAGAAAATCCAATTCTTACGTTTTATATTATTTTCGATCTATTTCTTTTGTTTTATTTTATTTGTTGTGTTTTGTGTTGTGTTCGGAATAAATGTACCCTAAAAAATCCAGTTCTTATGTTTATATTATTTTCGATCTATTTCTTTTGTTTTATATTATTTGTTGTGTTTTGTGTTGTGTTCGGAAAAAATGTACCTGAAAAAAATCCATTTCTTGTGTTTTATATTATTTTCGATCCATTTCTTTTGTTTTATATTATTTGTTGTGTTTTGTGTTGTGTTCGGAAAAAAGCATTTCAGTACGTCCTTAAATCGTGCAGTGTATCGTTCGATACCTTAGGTTTCTCGCTTACGCGATCGTCAGGCAAACTAAAAAATAAATATCTGAAATGTACGCAACTGTACGCTACCTAAAATCGGAAATTAAATATCGTTTACAATTTCACTACATTTTTTCCTCGAGTTTGAATTCAGGAAGTTACAGGAAATCAATATACGAGGGGATATCAAAAAGTTCTTGAACCCCTGACCTCCGAACATACTCTTAAATTTACATTTTTATGACAGATAAATGTCTTATCTACAAGAATAAAGTGTCCTGCTCTTAAGATTCTCTTGCGAAATTAGGCTATGGCGAAAATCATATTCCACATGTATTCACATAGCAGCAGAAATGAAGTAATAGCACCTCTCATAAGGATTTGAATAGTATATTGACTATAACATTGAAAGGAAATAGCTTTTCTCATTTTAATGTAATGGATATCGATCCAAAATGTCATGGAACAATTGAAAAAGTTACAAAAATAAGCATTTTTGAACCTTTTGTGACTTTTTCCAATGTTCAATTTAGCTATTTTATCTGTAATATTGACATTATAACTATAAATAACTATCTCAACTTGTGAAACAGTTCTTCTCCATAAATATGATGTATAGTTATACATACTTTGACAGTTATTTCAACTTTTTATAGCCATAATACTACCCCTACCCCTAACACGAGTTGTTTGATGTGATTTTGTCTATGTGAATAATAGTGGAATACAGGTATTGCCAATAACATGAATTCGCAAGAGAATTATAAGAGCAGGACAATTTATTCTTATAGACAAGATATGAATCTATTGTATGTTCAGAGGTCAGGGGTCAAACAATTTTAAAGCCGAATTTAGAGCTCTGGGGCTCTTACTAAGCGGATTTTCATCACATTTTTGTTCAAATTGGCGTATCGTTTTACTTTCGATGTCGAAAACAACACGAGCTGAAGCGGTCAAAGTTACCCAGGGTAATATACGCCGAAAGGAGGGTAATATACGCCAAAAGGAGGGCTCTTTTGATCGGCAAACCAGATTAGATCAAGGGGATTATACGGTAGCGTTTCAAGTGGGTTAGTAGAAAGCATTTTGAATAACAACACTTAAGGAGGATGAGATTAAATTCTGGAGCTTTCTCCTTCTCTTTCAACTTTCCTGGTCATATCAAAATTCATTTGAAGCGCTTTTTAAAATCTAGAATAAATAAACAATTTTGTGATCAGACACTCCTAAATGTAAGTAGTGATATTTATGTATGAACAATGAAAAAAAGGTCACGCATTCGTTTAAACTGGAGCGTAGTTTGAATTACATACTGTAAATCCCCCCCCCCCCCCCCCCCGTAGCATCTCATGAGTTGACAAGCACATGCTCGTCATAAAATACGATTTCTTTCCTCGAAAAAAACCATAAAATGTTTCTGTCATCCCTCCCCATTCTCCATTTATTGAAAATCGGGCTTAAGCAATGTGCGTTCTATATTTTAAGATACATATATATCGATACAGGTGGCGTGTGGCGAAGTACTCGGCCGAGAAATCTGTGTTTGAATAAGGTACTACAGGGGTTCTCAATTCAAATACATATGGTCACGCGTTATGAACTCGCCTACCAATATAGTGGTGCTGTTACACTTTTTAGTTTCATGCTGTCATATTCCTTAGATATTTTTAAAACCATAAAAGCTATCTCAACAAATTGGTTTCATTTTTAAGCCCTAACAACAAGCTATCTTCCTGCAAAATGGCATTGGTATAGCTAATACCAGAAAGGGAGATACAGCTGTTTGAAGTTTGGGGACCACGGGTGGTGCCGGAAGGGGTGCCGCCTGTACAAACTCAATGGAGATAATCCCATGCTTTGTTCTTTTTACAATAACTAGTCATCCCCTAATATTACAAACACCATTCTGGTCCCATTTTAAAGGATATTTAGTAGTCTTTAAGTATGTGGTTCAACAGACTTGTCAACTATTTGTAACAACTAATTAATTATGGATAAGACCATGATCATCAGCTTTCCTCCTATTCGCTACACAGTCGACATGAATAATCAGCCTCAATTTACCGGATTTGACTTTAACAGAAAACGTTTTCAATCTATCATTACGGTTCTGTTCCCTCTATATTCTGAGCTTTCTTTGACCACGGATATGCCATGGTATCCAGGGTTGTAAATCATGATTCCTCTCCCCCAACTCTTTGAGTTATTGCACCAGCTGTTAGTGCCTACAGCGCTTTGGGTACCTGCTCTGGCCCGTTGGACAACCCGGTTTTGACTAGGGTGTTTTGTAGCAAGGCCGTCACACTAGTGGGGTCATTGTCAAATTTAATAAATCCAGTTTTTTCTTTATATTCGTGAATTAAAGTACAAAAATGAATACATTATATAAAGATAGCACAGTCTGCTTTTTGAACGAGCGGAATTGCTTGGATATAACTTGACTTATGATATTAGAAAAGATTTCATGTTCACAATATGTCATACTCAGTATAGCTGTCTATAAATAGCTTCCAAACTTCAATACTAATGTGGGCGAGCAGCAGCAAGCCAGTGTTAAGTTTATCATTTGTTATGTTATAAAAATTATACTTTAAACTTTAATTTGTTATATTAGAGCTGATTCAGATTTTGTGAAATAAAATGTTCAAATTTCGAGAAAAATCACGATTATACTATTGCTTGAGCAGGTTTTAGTTTTAAAAATGAGCCCAATTAGGACATTAAACAACCCTATGTGGCAACACTCTCATGCCTTGGTCAAGGGAGGAAGCCGTCAAGCAATTACCACAGCATGTGGGCTTGTCCGTGGACGGTGCAATGTAGGTTTGCCAAGGCTGTATGCCTGTATTGGCTAGACAAAGTCAGGATTCATGTTCACGGAGTAATCTTGGCCTGTCATTATAGTCAAAAAACTAAATTCCAAAGTGGCTCAAATTATAAAGGCGATGGAACCGTAATGATGGTAGCAAAAGTATACATTTTTGGAATGCTTGTAACTAGAGGAATTCAGAAAAGCAGTTTAGATGAGGAAAGAGTACATTGTTAACAAATAATTCTGAAAAATCTAAAAATATATAAAATAAAAATATGAGATATTCACTAGCCGGTATGATTACATTACCGACGTAGTAACCTTTGACAATTATATATCATCTGATGGGTAATTTCATTAGGAATTTAAATATGTAAAGTAAATAATGATAGAGGTGGGTATAACAAATATATGGATCTCAAATTAAAAATTAAAAAAACTCTGATACTTTCCGAACTTTGTGAATCATACCATTTTAGTCCTTGGTCGTATTATAATTTCAAAATATACCGCGTTGGTGTGTCACATACACTGCAAAAACTACAGAACACATTCCGTCGTGTTCTACACACGTTCAGGATGTGTCGAAAGCGTCCAAATGTAACATATATAGAACATGTTCATGTGTTCAGATGTGTTCTGTAGATGTTCTAATGTGTTCTGTAGGTGTTCTACGCATCACCATGTGTTCTGCATGTGTTCAAGGGCCATTTCTAGAACACATCAAGAACACATATGTAACGGCCAGGAACATGTTCTTAATCTGTTACATTTAAAAAAAACCCGTCCAGACGCGTTCTTGACATGTTCTTGACGTGTTCTCTACGCGTCGATATGTTCTGTTGTTTTTGCGGTGTATAGCTGGACAACTCCTTTGAACGCTTATCGGGTGCTACAGTCTCGATCTTCATTCCTTAATAATTATTCTCCACTGATTTAGTAACTGACTAACACTCCGCCATGTCACTGTGTATAGTTTACATAAACTTGTTATTATAATAATTATGAATACAGCTTGAATTTATTAATAATACCTTGTTTATTTATTTACGATGAATTGAAGTATTATTGACCTATCAATCCGTACGCTGTAACCATGCTGTAACACATTTCTCTAATTTCTCTGTACATGATGTGATTGACTACTGATATCAAATCGAAATGCTACCTTTATATTTTATATAAATTAAAGGGACACAATGTCATGTTGAATTAATTTACTTCAGAATTCAAGATGAATATTAAAAAATTGCCATTATTGTTGTTACTACTAAACAGAACCCCAGCAAAACTTGATTAAAACAATGTTTTAAATATGTTGGAATACCGACCAGATCAGCATTTTTGAATCGACGTTTTGTTGTACAAAGAGGGCTGGTTTTTCTTAATCCTTATAGGTGTAAGTTCGTACATGTAATACAATTGTGAAAATATACAAATCCCAGTTGTTATCATATATTTTTGTAATTGAGCCTCCACCACATCTCTAAATGCCCATTTAACATTTAGAATTTTCAGGCGTGTGTAGTATCTTCAGGCGTTATGTTATCTAAGAGCAACCATTAACCACGTCATGAAGTATCCATTGATCGTGTACTTCATGAAGTATCCACTGGTCGGGTACTTCTTGAAGTATCCAGTGATGGTGTACTTCTTTAAGCATCCACTGATCGGGTACTTCATGAAGTATCCACTGATCGTGTACCTCATGAAGTATCCACTGATCATGTACTTCATGAAGTATCCACTGGGCGGGAACTAAATGAAGTATCCACTGATTGTGTATCCACTGATCGTGTACTTCTTGAAGTATCCACTGATCGTTTACTTCTTGAAGTATTAACTGATCGTGTACTTCTTGAATGTATCCACTGGTCGCGTGGTCGGGTACTTCATACGTATCCACTGATCGTGTACCTCTTGAATTATCTTCTGGTCGGGTACTTCATGAAGTGTCCACTGATCGTGTATGCTTCTATACGAAGTATCCACTGACCGTATACCGGTACTTCATGAGGTATATAATTGTCCATACAATTGTAATGTTCCTGAATTATTCAATAACATTTTGTACTGTATGCTATTTTGAACCCTGAACCAAAGAATCCGCTGGTCGGGTACTTATTGAAGTATCCAGTGATGGTGTACTTCTTTAAGCATCCACTGATCAGATACCTCATGAAGTATCCACTGATCATGTACTTCATGAAGTATCCACTGGTCGGGAACTTAATGAAGTATCCACTGATTGTGTACGTCACGAAGTATCCACTGATCGTGTACTTCTTGAAGTATCCACTGATCGTTTACTTCTTGAAGTATTAACTGATCGTACTTCTTGAATGTATCCACTGGTCGCGTGGTCGGGTATATACCAAGTATCCACTGACCGTATACTTCATGAGGCCTTGTCCATACAATTGTAATGTTCCTGAATTATTCAATAACATTTTGTACTGCATGCTATTTTGAACCTTCCGTTGTACAGTCAAACAAAGAAATGGATATTCGACAGAATAAAATCAGATTTAACCACATTCTATATAATAATGTATCTAATACACATCCAGGAAGCATTTATGGTTTGGATGCGTTTGCATACAATTTGTTTTCCGGTGACAATTTATTTCAAGATGAATTAAGAAATATAACAAAACGGGCCACTCGGTAGATAAAGGGCTGATCGATTTTCATTTCCGCTTAGACAGGACCATGACATTAGCTAGTATATTCCGGTTTTTAAAAATGAATGCAAACTAATCTTTACACAGATATTCTGCTTTAAAAAACAACCAGCTAAAGAAAATATCGTAATCAATATTGGATGATTATCATTAACACGAAGAAAAAATAATATATATAATATATTCATATATTTATTTTGTTTTTGCCGTTTTCCATTTTTCTGCTGTATCTATTTTACCTTTTCATGGATTGCATCTATATCGTCAGAACCAGCTTATCCACCATTCAACAAAATATGAGCCGTTTACCAATTATTCTGTTAAAGGGGCATTGAGAGATGTATCGATATACTAAATGAGCAAATATATAATCATCAACATAGCCCAAATCCAATATGTCATACAATTCCGACATCGCCTTCATGCCAAATAAGCAAATAACGGCACTTCCGGGTTGAGATAGCATAACTTCCGAATTCAGCACCCAGTGTAGATATGATCACATCGAAACTAAGAAAATCATGATATTTTATATGATAAACGGCGAATGTTGGTAAACTGTTTCAGATGGTAGTTAGTATATGCCTAAGTATTAATTCGATGCCAAAAACTGATTTCCAGGATAGCATACGTATCTCTCAATGCCCCTCTAAGAACTATATATTCAAACATGTACATTATTTTCCCCCAAAGTTTTCCCCAAAACCATCAACTCGCATCAACATTCAAAATATTATAAGTGAAAACGAATTTAAGATTTAGCTGCGCCATTTTAAGATTGATGCGAAATAGATAACATCTAAAGTAATGATATGTATGAAATAGAGAATGCAAAGGAAGGTTTACTTGTATCTATTGCCTGGTAGCTGAATTAGTTTAGTAATGATTGTCACTCGTTGCATATGCTCGAGAGCAGGAATGGTACTTAACTCATATTGATTTAGCTGGTGTAAGGTGTGTGACGAATTACAAGAAGGTTTGGAATTGAGTTACTTGGAGCGGCGTGTATTCGAACGTGTATCCGCGGAATGGATGTGTAGATACAATATTATAAGACTGTTGCATTTATATTCTGTCGAATATCCATTTCCTTGCTTGACTGTACAACGGAATGTTCAAAATAACATACAGTACAAATGTCATTGTATAATTCAAGAAGGTCACAATTGTATGGACAATAAGTAAATATCATTTGTAAGCTATATATAAACAAAATATAACATGTTTAAAGTATTTAGAAACAAGAGAGCATGTGCTGTCTGTGGAACAGCGTGGGATTCATAATCATAAGGTTGTGAGTTCTAGCCCCTCTGTGGCCAACGTGTTTGTATCCTTGAGCAAGGTACTTAGTGTCAATTGCCTCGTCGACCCAAGCGAGATTGGGAAGCTGATATGGGATATAACAATCTAAGTGCTGATACATTGTGCGCCGTGTCGGCAGCCTGGTAAATGAAGCGATTGTGACGATTTCCTAATGGCAGAAAAAAACCGTGGTTCGGAAGTCACGTAGAAATGGTGGTCCCGAACACGTTAAAAGGTTACAGACTCTTTCGTAAAGATCATCCAGGTCTGTATCTGTTCACATCTACCCAAAGGAAATAAGCTAAAAAGAGGCTTATTTGGGTTTTCCAGGGTCGTAGGATCCAAATGTAATCAAATCAAATCAAGAGCTATACATTTCTATTTCCAAGAGCGAGTGGGCGCTATTTAAGTTTCTCCTACACAAGAGACGACACGATGGATACGATTTGCCAACATTTTAAATTCGTATTGGTTTAACACATAAACGCGGATACCCACCAGAATTCTAAATATTACATTCCTTGGTACAAACTAAATGAAGTAATCCCAAAGCCGATGATATAAACCTTCAGTCTAAGTATAATTTTCAAAGTTAAAGCGGGTGTCAACGTGATGTATATAAAAGTATACATGTTTGTAATTGAAATGAATCATAGAATCCATTTTTCACTAAAAATGCGACCCCCAAAATAACTTTTTTGGCTCAACATTTTCGGTGAACGTAACAAAATCAGTTTTTGTAAAAAAAATTTAAAAAATCCGAAATTGCACAAAAATCATCTAAAGACACTTCTCTTTACATAAACACTTCTAGTTTTGAAGTTATTGACCAAAAAAGTTTTAAAAAATCACATTTTCGCACTTTTTGGTCAATAATTTCAAAACTAATAATTGTTAAAAACTCATTTCATTTACAAAATGTCACTTTTGAAACTGGACCCACGACCATTGAAATGACAATAACTCCGCTCCGCAACATCGTATCTCATCGATCGAGGTGTCAAAATACGCAAAACAAAATTATGCACTTGATTATTTGCTTCGATTAATGCATACCCTTTTGAACCGTTATATATTGGATCATTTCTAAGTGTTTCGATACTTTTTGTGAGCAGTTTATAAGCGTTTGTGTAGGATAAATAAATTACACCTCAATCGATTGTCATAGAAATTGGTCGTCATTTATACAATATGAGTAATTTCGGTTACAGTAGTACGTGTACACAGAACCTTTATATCGCCATTTAATAATTTGAAGTTTTTAATTCGTCGATTTTGGGCTTTGTTTGGGTAAGCAACTGACCTACAGGTTTAATATCGCTCCCAAATGTTTACCGATCAATAAACGCGTATTTTCATTTCCGCTCCGATGACTGGTAACAGACTCCATTATCAGTATTGATAAGAAACACGATGCTACCTACACGTATCAGCTAGAACGGAAATGTCTGTATAACACGGTATTTCGAATGCAGTGTGAGCATACTCGTATATTGTTACGCGAAATGAACCAGGGGCAGAGCATTCAAAATATACGTAATATGAATTCAAGTGCTAAACGATGCTGTATTTTGGCATACGTTAACGCTTTCCCTTAAGGGGGGACTTAAGGAAGTTTTTTGTTGAATTTTGTTAGTGCTGTAATTATTGAACATGACTCAAATGTATATAAAAGTATACCTTTTTGGAAAGGAAATGGATCAGAGAATCTAAATTTGGCATCAATTTTGACCAAAAATGTTGATTTTTTGAGAAAATCACAAAAAACCACTTTTTGGACCCAATTTTTTTGAACAAAGCTAACAAACATAATTTTGAGTTAGAAATGCCCAAATCACTTGATGATGATGTTAAGACACTAATGAAGGGACTATTTTTTTTTTTTAAAACCTAATCCATTATTTTTTGAAATTTTGACAAAAAAGTGTAAAAAAAAAAAAAAATCCATTTTTTCACGTTTTTTGGCACTTTTTGGTCAAAATTTTCAAAAATATTAGATTAGGTTTAAAAAAAAAAAAATCGTCCCTTCATTAGTATCTTAACATCATTATAAAGTAATTTTGAAATTTTTTACTCAAAATTTATTTTTGTTAGCTTTGTTCAAAAAAAATTGGGTCAAAAAAGTGAATTTTGTGATTTTCTCAAAAAATCTACTTTTTTGGTCAAAATTGACGCCAAATTTGGATTCTCTGATCCATTTCCTTTCCAAAAATGTATACTTTTATATGCATTTGATTAATAGTTACAGCACTCACAAAATTCAAAAAATCAAATCAAAAACTTCCTTAAGTCCCCCCTTAAGCCCTATATAATTGATATTTATTACTTGAAAATATGTTTGATGTAGTAGATTTATTGGTCTTGGGCGAATTCGAATCTGACAATTTGTGTACAATGATGTATGCAAAATATTGCAACATCAATCCAACGATAAACCTAATTAGTTGTACAATGGAAGAGGTGAATATAATAGCGGTAGAATTCCTCAATTATCAATGGCTTTGTGAAAGATTACAAAGTAACTGATATTAATACATTTTAATTGATATGTGTCATTTAATGAAATGTTACCAATTTGACCCCCAAGGTTATATAACTACTTACCAACGACATAAAAACGAATGTCAGCCAGAGTTCACCTCTATGTTAATGAGTTGCGCACAGAAAATATTGATTCAGTAAGATTCTGTAAATACTAAACTTAGATCGCCTATAGAAGGTTGTTTGGCTGTATTCAAACCAAGTATGTCCCTGTTAATCCCCTCATTATGTCGCAAGAGTGTTGCCATAAATGTTTCCTAAAGCACAGCGATATATGCCTCCTAGATCACAACTCAGGACAATAAATTAGCCCGATACATTGAAAACACAACTGTTTGCAGGTGGACAGCAAGCACCCTTTTTTTGGCCGCGAAGGCATAAAAATAGCCTAATTGAATTAAAAATAAGTAGTTTTTCGCTAATTGTCATGAAGTTGCACACCGTCGCACACAATGTTGAACTTGAACGCCCGTACAATACTTTTAGCTACAGTTTGCGGCAAATATGTTGACCGTATGACACCGTACGGCTGAGCAATACATTGATTTGTAATCGTCTTCGGAAATAAACTCTTGAGGGCAACCATGATGCTATAAAACTAAACTGGATCTCCACATCCCTATATATCGCCGATATTTAATAGGTTTAAAACAGAACGTGGGGTCAATCCAATTTCTTGGATACATCCAGAAAACAAATTATGGGCGATAGAGGGCATGGGTCACAACTTATACTTCTAATGTATGTGAGAGTACTGAGATCATGGTCGTATGTAGCCAAGATATCAATATTTCACATGATATCAATAGGCCCATTCAATCTTTAAAAGTGGCGTCTTTAGACCTCTTCAAATGATAAAGGGGGCAAACACTCACCGCTCTCCCCTATATCGTTAAATACAATATTATTTGAACGTTGTGTGTGGAGTCGGTTTCAGGCAAGACTTTTGATTGTTCTTTCTCCCATTGAACAAAACCTTTGAATAGGCACAAAAATAATGTATTAACGATTCAGTGGACCTGACTTAACAATTCTGATACCAATATCAATCAAGTTAAAGGGTAGCAGAAAATATCTAATTTCCAATGGAAGTGTGTGAGTATATGATTGTGTTAGCATCCAGTGAAATGAGTGTGTACTGTGCAATTGGAAGTGACAGCTGGCCATGAAGGTGTATGATATACCATGCAATATGTGCAAGGACTCATAGGTTTATTCGAAAGTAAGCATAGGCTACAACATGTACAACGACTCATAGGTTTATTCTAAAATTCTAAAACAAGCATACACCATGGACAAGAACTCATAGGTTTATTCTAAAGCAAGCACAATATTATTACGGCAGTACATGTTCGCGATTTCTAGAAGAACACTAATTTTAACAGCATGACATGTTCGTAAATCGCTACATTTCATAGTATCTAATAGCATGTAAATTTCAAGAATTCTTGCTAGTTTTGACATGTTCATGAACGTAATTGTTTCAGGAAACCTTCCATCAATTGAAAGGTTTTGCTCATGTTTTAGATATGATGCACCAATATACTGCTATTCATCACTGGAACTCATTGCCGAGCGAGATCAAGAACACCAATCATTTTAGTTTATTCAAACAATTAGTTAAAAGAAAAGACACTTGGCGAGTTATGATTCAATTGATTTATGAGCTGGTCTCCCACCTTGTGCTCGTGCCCTGTTTTTATTTGTTTTGTCCTTGTTTTCGTTTGGCGTTTGTGCTTCTTTCGTGCTTTTCATTTGTTTTGTTTTTTTCTTCTGCCTTTCTATGCTTGTTAAAGGACCCCAATGGAAATAAGCTTTGTGCTCAAAGCTTTTTGGGCTATCCTTGGTACTTTTGCTCATATTTTATTATGTCTATATGTTTTTAAAATAGGTTTGTGCAATCTTTTACATGTTTGTATGCTTAAATGTTTCTCTATATGATGTTTTGAGTACCTAATAAAATCAAATCAAATCATGTGAAAAAACCCGAGTTGTTACATTTATGGTAAATTTCTTTTATAGATGACTGCTGAGATCATTTGTGGAGGACTATATAACATTAGCCTGTGTTATTAACATGATTAATGAGAATCTAAATTTTCAGATACAGATACAGTTCCATAAATTGGGTACACTGAAATGCTTCATTATTTCGTTGGTGTTTGGAATCGCGATTTACATGTTGAAATTGGACCGAGGCCACTGATCTCCTGATAGTGCGGTAAGTTTGTTTTGTTCGCGGACTTTTGACTATTTATGTTGACAGATCATGGCCATCGTAAAATGGGGCCGATTGCCCGCGGATCGTTAAGCTAGTGTTACGTGCCTGACTAGTTGGGTAGCTTAAAAAGACAGCGGCAACACTGAGTAAATAAAAGTAGACCATTTTGATTGAGCACGAGATGCACACCAATCAACCTGGGATTCAAATAGGTAAATATCACCGGAATGGTTCTCCTTGGGATTCAAAACTAATACCCGCTACATTGTTTTTACATTAGTCAGGGCACCGTGATAGATAGAAAGTAGATAGTTATCTTTGTTTATAGTCACACATGTGACGTACTGATTCAACACAGGTTTACCTCTAGCTATTGCGAGTAGGCTAAACATCGCTTTGATCTTAATGCATAGATAGATTCTTCACTGCTCCAGAATGCATTGGTATCTGTAAAGGTTATAACATGGGGTATTTTTATTGATAAGTTAGTTGTGATAGATTAAAAGTAAAAGTCATTTCAACGTACATGTATTTTTTTTTCTTCACAAAATACATACACGGAAACTCAACGTTACTTGATCAGTTAAACTGAAGGAATATATCCGAACTTTAAATACCGAACCGCTGACTTTATTTGTAAATCAAGGACATACGAAGAACCTACACCAATGTCAGCGAATAATGTGGGCTAGAATTACTTTGGCTTACCTTAAAATGTTCAAGAAAAACCTATATAAAATGCGCGTTGATGTGTCAACTCCTTTGAACGCTTAGCGGATGCTACAGTCTCGATCCTCGATGATTCTTTACTAGTTATTCTCTTACATTGTTTTAGTAACTGACTAACACTCCGCCATAGTTGTGTTATTATTTGTATGTCTAACACAGCTTTTAGTTTACATAAACTTATTATCATAATAATTATGAATACAACTTAAATTAATTTATAATACCTTGTTTATTTATTTACTACGAATTGAAGTATTATACACACTCAGGATGTGATATTGAATTAATAAGGGATGGGCGGTATTGTGTCATACAATGATTATGTCCATTGGTACCTAGCAACGTAAACAGTAGCCATGTTGATGTATAGGTTTGGACATTAGAAAAATAATTGGCGGTGCCATTTTTTTTAAAATATGACAACTGTACTTTCTGCGGTTGGTATTTTAATTGAATTCCAACTCGCTACTATAGCTAATATATTGTATTAGATCTGTCAATCCGTGCGCTGTAACAAATTCCTCTAATATCTCTGTACATGATTGACTACTGATATCAAATTGAAATGCTACCTTTATTTAGGTTAACATAATTATAAATTATCTTCATGCGTTATGTTATCTACGAGCAACACGGCGTGTTACTTAAACTTATGTCTACGCGTTGTCCCTAGGCTTCGTAGAACATTCCTGAAGTATCCATTGATCGTGTACGTCTTGAAGTATCCACTGATCGTGTACGTCACGAAGTATCCACTGATCGTGTACTACTACTACTACTACTACTACTACTACTACCACTACCTCTACTACTACTACCGCGCCAAAAACCAATAAAATTGCACTAAGGCGCATACAAAACACAAACAATGGATGAAAAAAATAAATACATAAGTCAAATAACAGCAGAAAAGTCAATGCAAACATGATGAATTAAGTTATTGATTGTAAGCATTATAGAAGAGATGTTGCTTGAGCAGTTTCTTGAAAATGTGAATTGAGGAAGCACATTTAACATGATTTGGTTCCAAAGTTTAGGTCCATAGCAAGAAAAAGATCTGTCGGCGAACGTTGAACGATGTGTCCTGTGCTCAGTGAGAATGAAAGAGGCAGTTGAGGTCGAGCGAAGATTGCGGTGAGATGTTGAAACATGAAGTAGTTCAGAGAGGTAGTCAGGAGCTGTCTGGTGAAGGCATTTGAATACAATTACAAGAATCTTGAATTCTATGCGCTGCTTTATCGGTAGCCAGTGTAACTCGACAAGATCGGCGGAAATGGAGTCATATTTCCGTTTTCTAGCTACAATGCGAGCTCTAGTACGTTGAAGTATCCACTGATCGTGTACTTCTGGAAGTATCATGAAGTATCCACTCATGAAGTATCCATTGATCGTGTACTACTTGAAGTATTTACTGGTCGGGTACTTCATGAAGTATTCACTGAACATGTACTTCTTGAAGAATCCAATGATCGTGTATTTCTTGAAGTGTCCGCCCGGGTACCTCATGAAGTATCCACTGATCGTGTATTTCATGAAGTATCCAGTGATCGTGTACTTCTTGAAATATCTACTGGGCGGGTACTACATGAAGTATCCACTGGTCGGGTATTTCATGAAGTATCCACTGATCGTGTACTTCTTGAAGTATCTACTGGGCGGGTACTACATGAAGTATCCACTGGTCGGGTATTTCATGAAGTATCCACTGATCGTGTACTTCTTGAAGTATCTACTGGGCGGGTACTACATGAAGTATCCACTGGTCGGGTATTTCATGAAGTATCCACTGATCGTGTACTTCTTGAAGTATCCACTGGTCGGGTATTTCATGAAGTATCCACTGATCGTGTACTTCTTGAAGTATCCACTGGGCGGGTACTACATGAAGTATCCACTGGTCGGGTATTTCATGAAGTATCCACTGATCGTGTACTTCTTGAAGTATCTACTGGGCGGGTACTACATGAAGTATCCACTGGTCAGGTATTTCATGAAGTATCCACTGATTGTGTACTTCTTGAAGTATCTACTGGGCGGGTACTACATGAAGTATCCACTGGTCGGGTATTTCATGAAGTATCCACTGATCGTGTACTTCTTGAAGTATCCACTGGTCGGGTACTACATGAAGTATCCACTGGTCGGGTATTTCATGAAGTATCCACTGATCGTGTACTTCTTGAAGTATCCACTGGGCGGGTACTACATGAAGTATCCACTGGTCGGGTATTTCATGAAGTATCCACTGATCGTGTACTTCTTGAAGTATCTACTGGGCGGGTACTACATGAAGTATCCACTGGTCGGGTATTTCATGAAGTATCCACTGATCGTGTACTTCTTGAAGTATCTACTGGGCGGGTACTACATGAAGTATCCACTGGTCTTACATTACTAATGCCTTTTATTTATACAAGGTGTAATGTGATCTTGTGAACACAATAATAAGCCATCCATACTATATTCAAAGTTTTAAACGAATGATTTTTAGTAAAAGATAAATTAATTTCAACCATTGATCTGGTTATTATGATAATGGTACACACATCGGCTAATTACTCATTAACATTTAATACTGCTCAGTAGCTGATTAAAATAATAATATTATATATATACAATATGAGATACTCTTTAATGAAAATACGAAACATTTATAGCCATGTTGGACATATGTCGTTACATGTATTATGTCGCACACGAATCAAGCTATCGCGAAACACTAGTTTAGGATATTAAAAAAAATGTAATAAGAGATCTGAGAGTACTAATAATATAGTTATATTGTGACAGGTTGGAATGTTACGCACTTGCAGCTCGTATTCTATTCTTTGACTTCTATGCAGAGTATAGACGTGTTTAGCTGTCTTGAATGCGTTTCTTTAAAGTTCTATATCTACAAAGTCTCACACTTAGGGGGGAAAAAAGTTGACTTGCCCTTTCCGACCGACCCGAATTTTCGGAAATCTAGGGTCGCTATTTTTATTTTTTCCAATTAGAAAAAGGAAAAAAAAAATAAAAAAAAATATTGAAAGATGCACATAACAATAAAGAAAGATAAAAAGTGTTTTTGAGTAGTATCAGCTTGTTTAAAAATAAATTTAAAATAAATAATAAAATCAAATCAAAAAATCAAAACAAAAAAAATCTTGAAAACGTGTTTTTGTGTAGTAAGTATCTCCCTGTTTAATTTTTTTTTTTTAAATCGACCGTTCAACTTCAACTTTTTTTTTTTGGCCTTGAGAATAGCCACACAAAATGTAATCCTATTTTGGAATGATAGAGAAATGTTTTTATTCTGAATGTTGTTCAATATAATGTCCAACGATACACTGGGAACGGATTAAAATTAATACCACATGGAGGAGTGGACAACTTTAAAGGGGCACTGAGAGATACGTTTGGGAGTGCACTCTCAATTTTCCTTGACATCAGGTTTTTTCACCTACGTAATACTTGGGCATAATACTAACTACCATCTGAAACCGTTTACATTAATTCCTCGTCGATTATGTACAATTTCACGATTAGGTCATTTCAATGTAGATACATCGTTATTTTCAGCACCATTCGCAACATAAATTGCTTCAACCGAATTTCTATATCTAGCGCCATCATTAACCCTTTTTTAGATACACATACATAATACGCTTTAGGTTCCCACGTTCCTTATCTATGGAAACAATTCATTTATTCCATACTACATTTTTCTCTACAATTTCTCAGTACCCCTTTAAATGAAAATGCTGCAGAGATGTTAGAGACTTGGTCATACAAGCTGACAGTGATAAAGTATTCGGTTGATGAACACAAAAAATGGCCATCAATACCATCAGGCGGATGTAAAGTATGTCATTTAAACGGGACTAAAATATTCGTCTGAAAGGTCGATACATCTAAATAAAAGACGAGGAGCTTACAAATTGAATAACATCCACGACCATTATTGGCAGTATGAACTCTGTAGTGCTGGGGTCGCCTATAGAATAATAATAGATGCCAGTATAAAGATGAATCCAAACCTGTAACGTTTAGTTTTCTCGGCAAGAAAGTTATTTTATTCATGTTTAATACATGGTGCATCATTAACACAAAAAACAAAGTAATTGTTAATGCCGCTTTTCAGATATCGGCGCCCTAAGCGATTAGTTGGTTCCGGAAATTTAAAAGCAACACCGGTCGCTCTTGTTCGTGTCCGCGCCCATTAATTCAATAACGGAATACATTGTACAATGTTTAACATGCAGCATACATGAGAATAAATACAAATATAAAACGACTGAACCACCACAAGTAACGTGATTACGCTCATGCGCGTTTTAGATGTCAATTTTACCTAACCATCACACTACAACAATACACTACATCTTTCAAACTCAATAGTCAGCTCACAGCTTGGACACGCGTGAAGCAAGGATGAACAGGTGATATAGACGGTTCAGTTAGAGCATAATATTGACAGGTGCATGTGAACAGTGATGTTAGACATTTCTCGTTGACTGATAAGAGCGAAACCGCTCTAACAATCATCAACATGAATAAAGCTGAAGAGTACCTCTGGCTTGCTAAGCATCCCCTTTGTAATTATAGCATTTTGAATGCTACCGAAGATATCTTATCTATGCTATCGTACAGTGCATCACAGAGAATTGTCATAACGGTTCTGTTGCCGATTCTGATGACAATAGGAACGCTTGGTAATCTCGCGTTTATATACGTGATATATCGCGTACAAGGCATGAAAACCGTTACAAACGCATGTTTGTTGAATCTCGCTATAGCGGATATCATGTACTTAGTCTGTTCGATGACTAAAAGATTGTGGCGGTACACGCAATCAGCGAACTACAGAGATGTATCTC
The DNA here is from genome assembly GCA_035610835.1 of Ophiura sarsii. NCBI lineage: Eukaryota > Metazoa > Echinodermata > Ophiuroidea > Amphilepidida > Ophiuridae > Ophiura > Ophiura sarsii. Next base: position 67,035,045 of record CM069450.1, on the reverse strand, counting down.
CATTAGGCATGCCAGGATGTATTCTTTTTCATTTCACCAATAACACTGCTTACTTTGCGGCATTGTGCTTCGTTACCTTAGTGTCCTATGAACGATTTGAAGGAGTCTGCAAACCGCAGAAAAATAGAAGCACCACTTCTGTACCGCGAGGATTCAAACGAGTGTTGGTGATCACTTGGATTTTAGCTATGACATTGTCCTTAACCTTTATTCCAGACCACATTAACTGCACGACGACATGTGTGCTGTGGCCTGATGTGGACCTCGGGCATGATTTCTCGCCATTCTGGGTTCTCTGTACATCACAAAGTCCACAGTTCAAAATATACAGTAGCCTTGCACAGACCCTGCCTTTCTTCACCGCCTTTTTCATAAACATAGTGCTTTACGGTAGAATTATACATGGACTAAATATGTCATTTGAAAGATCAAGTTTGGTCGACAAAAAAGATCAGAACCTTCGCCTCCGAAACCAAGTTGCGTGGATGCTAATCGTTAATGGCTCTGTGTTTTTCTTGTGCTTGGCACCTTTTGAAATCATTTCGCTCCTTCAAGGTGTACTAGACATTCAAGCGTTCACGGGGGTAGACGGACAGCTATATGGACTAACGTCGGAGACATTGGATACCTTTGGGAGCATCTTTAAGCCTTTTAGTTATTTAAATTCTGTGGTTAATCCTGTAATTTACATAACAATGAGCAGTCGATATCGTGAAGCGTTTAAATCTGCATTTGCACCGCGGGCTTAGATACAGAAAGTCGAATCAAAATGGCTCACCAACAAGTACAGTGACGACTTTTCTTGAACTATGCCGCGAACGTGAATCCAAGGTGTGATAAGCATATCTTTTGTTGAAAAGGGGAGACTATTCTTTGAAAACTGGAATAAAATTTAGACGGTTCTTGATATCGTCTGTTGCTTGGGAGCGTGGTATCTCTCAGCACAGTACACTTAACCACATCGACGCGTCAAAAACAGTGCGTTGTTCAATAATTCCGGTTTAAAATGTTGGAAATCATTGATAGTTAATGTGGTTTTTTTTAGAGCAGCGAATATTTAAAATGAAAAACCTTAACTTTCATCGACAAACTTATATCAAAATTGCCTATTTTGCCGTATATCCTTATTCTATTTGCCATGCAATTAAACCGATCGCAGGGAAAACACTTGAACAACCTTTTACGAACGATTCTATATTTGCATATTATATTAATATTACTGTCAATTATCCTTGAAAAGAAGTTTACTAAAGCACTGTCGTAAAAAGATTCGATTCCGATATATTTTTCTCAGTCAATTTGGATTTCAACAAGATAGTTGAGCTATAAACAGATTTAAGCAGCCAACCCCAGTAAAATCATTGACTGGTATAATTGTACTGGTAGTCAGCAACCGCTTCAGAGCCCTTTACTTCAGGATTTTATTGCTGCTCACGTGTGTGAACGGTGTGAAAGGTGGTATGGTCCCTGTCTCCATAGACATAAACGGAATGAAGCGTGAAACTAGCACACACACACCATCCAGACCAGTTGCTTTGATATAGGCTAATCCAAAATCAATAATCTGTACCAAAAATGCAATTTAAGCTTTCTTCTCCGTAATTTGATATACTAATACAAATCAATGATATCCCATAGAAAACCGATTCTAACGCAAATTTAATGTAGTTACATGTAGGCGCGGTTATTGAAATCATCGTCACTTTAAAAGTTTCCATTCGATTTCTTTTTACGGAGACGAAATTTGCTCATTTAATTTATATTTAGGATTATTGGTACTGATTATTGATTTTGAATTATCCGACATCAAAGCACCTGGTCTGGAACTGTTTGTGCTAGGTGTGTAACTAACTGTACAGTCTCCGTCGTTTCCTGGGCAACGCACTGAACGAGACAGAACCAGAAAACGTGTTGATGTCGTCCCTTATGTTCTGCTCGAATGTGAAGTTATCAGGTTATTTTAATTCATTTCTATGTTTGATACATTTAATTATGGAACATTATGGAACCAATAGAAATCACACCAGGGAACGACAATAAATGAGATATGATTGTAGGAGGTGTATGAGATTAAAAGACATTGTAGACGAGATACATTTGGAAGAATGAGAGAATATTGAAACCTGTACCTGAATGAAAGAAACATAATATGAGTGCAGGGAACATTTATGATGATATTGATATTGTGGATGTGGGTGTATGTGAATGAGGTTTAGACCCTTAACTATCGCGTCAGCTGAATATAATTATTTACCGCGAACATTTACGTTATTAAATCATCCCTTTTTCGTTTGCGTTTAAGCCCGTCTATTTCCATGTGGATTTGGAATCGAAATTAATAAAATGTAATATAATTATTCCTATCGATGCAATAATAGGGTACGTTATGAAGTGAGCATATAATGCTGACTATGCTACACTATGGAATATTGTACGCTATATAACCCGTATTAATGTCCTGAACTATTATTCAAAGGTAAAATACGTTAACGATGTTGCTGAAATTCATAACGCTTATACTTTTTGAATCAACAGTATTTCACGTCATATACAAGGTGCACAAACAAAAACGCAACACTTTTGCCGAGTAGATATCCTGTTAGAGCTATGTCGTGGCTATCACATAGACCGCTTGAAAACACAAATTACATCGTTCATTCTACATACGTGATGTTCTTGTCCGCCATGTTACGGCGTGGCCGGGTCTTCCATCTTTATACTTCCGAACACTACCTACTAATCTCAAACATCTAAGGAACCACATCATCAACGCTGTACAGGGAATAAGACGCACACGAATGACACGTCGTGCAGTATACTTCACATTTTGAAACAAGGACATCATTTTTAAGATCCATACCAGCACCATATTGTCACCTTCAAACACACTAACAATGAATGATTAAAGCAGGACAATTTCTACCTTCACTACATTGAATACTGTATTTTTTAAATTTTTAATAGTATGCAATACTGAAATGTTTTATTTATTACACTAAAGAGAGACGAGAGGATTTGCATATAGAATATTGTAATTTGGATTTGCAACCTGCGTCATTAGTTATCAGCCAATGTATTGCCAGATTTGCCCAATGGTGATAATGAATTAGCCAAGAAATATCTTTGACATGACACGTCTTAGAATGATGAGTTCGATTCCAGTTATTTAATCAACATTGGTTATTAAAACGTCTTGTTAATTTGTTAATATTTACCTGGCAAGAAAATCACGTATACAGGATGAACGAAGTAAATTGTGTTTTCATGTCGTCTACTTATATCTGTAATAATCGTCGATGTCGCTGTAATTTGGCTATGTGATAGCCAAGACAGCACTATCATTATATCCACTTTCCAAAGCGATATGTTATCTGACTCAAGGGTAGAGAACTTGACAAAAAGGTGTTGTGTTTGATACACCCTGTATTGATTGCCCGCATCTGTTACACGATTGTCATCACTGGCGCTACTGGTTATGGAAAACATACATTGACAGTTGATTTACTATGATGATTTGTGTCCAACGTTCTGATTAATCGTTTCGCGCGCTGTGTGTGTTGAAAAAGCAAAGCCTTAGTTAGTATATATCCCGGGTAAATGGCATGCCAAAGATTGATGATATCAAAGCTTTGCGATGGAGTTAAACTTGTGACAGATCTGATCACTATAATATACAAATTGATGCGAGTACAACGAATAATGGATTGAATTCATGAACAAATAATATCGGATCTGTTGATAAAGGGCTAAAAAAGGTAAGTCCCTCTCAAATTATATCACGTTTGTTTTCACAACTCCACCCACAATTAAATTATGAAAAGGGGAGACGCTTGGCTACCCATCGATTTTTTTTTTTAAAATTTCAATGTCATGTATACTTTTCCCAATACAGTCATATTTCCCCAAAATGACGTTTTTCTGAAAAATTGGTACTTTTCAAGATCTTATACAAGAAAATTACATGTCTTCAGCAATTTATTTAAAATTCATTTCAATTGTATTTATTTTCAATTAAACTGATGAAGTCTCTTCTTTCTGTAGCTGCTAATTATTTGAAATAATTGTTGTTGTTAATAGTGTCGCTGCATCGTTAAAAGTGCCGCTTTTCTGAAAACATCATTTTAGTGAAATGCGACTGTTTTGGAAAAAGGTAAACATGGTAATCAAAAGGGGAAACGTTGTGTGGGTAGCCAAGCATTTACCGTTTTCATAAGTTTTGCAATCTCTCAAAACGCCTAATTTCTATGGAGTTATGTAAACAAACTCGTATAGAATCTTTAAAAGTGCCACTTTTTCTGAAAACACCAATTTGTGGAAATGTGACTAATATGAGAAAAGAAATAGTGATATTGAAAGAGGAAATTTTCTCTGGCTACCAAGCGTTTTTTCCATTTCATACATCTTTCAATCTTTCAATAAACAAATTGTGTGTGGAGTTATGCAAACAAACGTGAGCTAATTTGAGGTGGGCATATTTTGTTTGAACCCTTTATATTCTAAGTCGTATTCTTATGATAGAATATCATATGTCCAAATGGCATGTGTTGAAAAGTAAATGCGTCGTCAGATTGCTTTGTCAGTTTTCAGCGTTATTGTAATGTCTGTTGCGTGGTATGCGTCGATCACTCTGGCGCGTGACATATGTGTCCAGGTGCGCAATTGTTGGCATGCGTAATCATTACCATCCTCAGCCCGCCCACTTTTTAAATTGAAAATTAGAAATTAAAACTTCTAGCGATAGCATGAAAAGAGATGAATTTATGATTTTAAGTTGTTTATAAACTAAAAACGTTTTTATGTGATATCGAATTAATCGAAACTTATACTATCACTAATATACTATCAAGTATTTGATGTGCTAATACATGATCAAATACATGATGTGTGCCGCGACACACCTACGTATTTCCGTCACTATGAAAACAACGTGCGTTTAAATGTTGTATGCCTGTCGATCTTCAAATTTGAACGGATATCGTGTTAAGTGTTGACGATCACTTCCTTTTTAAAAAATCGATCAAGAGATTTTGACACTACAGGTTTTATCGTTCTGTTTACTTTAAGTTCATTTGATACAGGTTTTGACTAAGTTGGAACACACCAACAAGATATCTGTTTTTTTCTTTGTTATCGATTATTTAATGCTAATGGTGCCATCACCCCCCCCCCCCCCGGGGAGCACAGGGAGCACTCAAGTATGAAAACGTGTAATACCGGCACTTTTGAACCCCATAGCATTCGCTGAGAGATAATTCCCAAATATGAGGCATGAGATGGGAATATGCTGAATGATAACGTTTTAAATATTCCACAAATAAGGGTCTTTGGGAGACCGCGGTTCAGTGTCTAAAAGGAGTCTGTGTCGAAAACAAAATTTCTAACAAGTAAAGAAAAATAAAACACCGTGTGGGTCTTTGAAGACAGTAACAACGTATCGGAAAAGAATTATATATAAGGGGGTTTCTCATTCTCCCGGATCGCTAATCACTTTACTTAGATCCAATGTGTAATCATCTTACCTTAAAGTATGTGACAATCTGCCATTCATTGTATTGGCATTATACACTGCCATGGGTTGTTTTTATAACTTGCTTTGACAGCTCCAGAGCTGTTAGTGCAATCGGTTTGTGTTCAATGTAAACTAATGAAGTAACATGGTTCTACTAAATCAGAAAAACCGTGTTAATTAGAAATTAATTTGAATTGCCCAACGAAAAAATAATACGTGTTTTATAGATTGAAACTAGTTTTACTATTATATTTTAATCGTGAGTAAAATATGTGCTTCTTCATGGTGAGGCAATATAACATAGTCTTTCTAATAACATTTCTGTACTGAATAAGATATAACGGTGTGAATCTGTGCATCTGTTGAACTGTATAATATATAATGTTGTAAAATACCTTGTGCCAATATCTTGTATATCTTAAAACAACAATTTGGTGTGTTTCGGCTCATTCTGTTATTGTGACTAGTACCTGGTCTACGTACGTCTGCTTTGTTTGGGTTTCCAAAGGGAAAATATGATATGTTGATATATAAATAACAACGGTTCGTATTTGAATCATTTGGGTGAATAAGAAAAGGGTAATGCGATGAAGGTTGTACATTGTAAGTTGTATCGAATCCAGATAAACAGGGTGTTTAGGATGAACGTAAAATCGTTTAGAATGTAAAGTAATGCTGTTATGTTGTTTTGAATTTACAATAATAGGGTGTATTGACCTATACAATTGTAACTGTCAATAAGTGTATGTAATTTACGCCATTGTGAGTTTATCTTCAAATAAAATATTTTTATTTACAACAGATATGTCTTCGTTTGAATATATGTTTCTCTTTATTTTAGACACTAAGGTCCTCGTTTCAATGTATAATATGATTGGTGGGTAATTTCTTGCTTTTCGTTCCTTAACCGATGTACGCATGGCACGGTAACAGGGCGATCATAGGTTATAGCCCCCGTTTGGTGTCATAATGATGATATTTAATGATGTTACCGAATTGTTTGCAGATCATTCCTGTGGTGAATGTATGGCTTCTTGAACAAACAAATTTGGCCCCTCTTTTATCACATGGAATTTGACTTACAATTAAATACCTCACACATAATTCTTATTATACTTTTATAATCACATCGTTTACGTATTGAATTGAAACTCAGATTTTCTGAAAGATTTGAAACCAAAAACATTGACGAATTACACTGACATTATTGTTATGATTTTCATTTAATGAACTACACGATTGGAAGCCATGCATTACCATGCCCCTCCTTAACAGTTGCTCTGGCTAGTGATGCTAGCGAAGGAAAATTTACATTAACTGCCGAAGCACTGACATACGATAGTGAATGCTACGCATTTTATTATCCGGGTTCTTTACATGTTTATGCACTACTTAGTTCAAAACATTGCAAATTGTTTGCATCATGACTTTAAGTTCAAGATTAAGGCATGTCAAAAACAAGAATAATCTATATCAGGAACCAACACTTATTTTCAAACACAATTTAGTTTAACTTGTTTAAATTACTAGTTATTTCTGAACCTGATGATATCCTGAATTGATGATGTCCTGTCCTTGATACCCAAATAGTTCAAATTTGGCAATGGGAATTACTGCAATCATCTCATTAAATTTAAAGGTTTAATTCTATATGGAATCATATCTATTATTTGGTATCACGCTCGTATACATCGTATCCGAATGTTTGTATATATAAACATGTTCCAATCAAATGCCTTTATTAAACCTCATTGTTACGCTATTAACGCGACAAGAGTAATGCTACACTGTTTATGCTACAAGGAGTGTTGTGTGATATATAAATGGTAACTCCATTTTTCGTCCGCTATGATCTCATCCGTTGCCGATTCGCCCATCACTGTTGGTCCTGTTTCCGTTTTGTCATCTTCGTGTTTGGTCCCCTAGTACTTATGTCCGATTTATCCGTTGATTGATTTGACCTATGTTCGATTTCATCTATTATTGTTCTGTCCGATAGACGTTTAATACGCTTGCCAATTGGTCCGATTGATGATTGGTCCTCATGCGTTTCGTCATATTACCTATTTGTCCAATAGCTGTTTAGTCCGTCCGTTTCCCATGGAGCGATCAATACCTTTATACGCCAGGAAGGTTTGAACTATCGGGAGGGTTTTCGATCAAATTACTCGCTCGTCAATCATTTTTAGGCAATCGATGCAATACCATCCATATCTTTAGAATTGTGATAATATACATTATTAGTTATTGAACCTTTTTATAGCAGTACTCTGATGCACTTATTGGCAGTATTTTGTAGTTGGTATAAGTGGTAACTCATTTTCGATGAACGTAGTTATTGACGTGTATTAATGTTATGAAACCCATCATTTGATTGATGACAATATACTCTAGATATTGTATAATAGAAAATATTAAACAATATTTACTGATTTTGAGATATAACCAGACAAAGGATAGAATTTATTTTATTATGTTTACAAACGAAAACCGACAAGAGGACATAACGGTGAGCAAACGAATAAATAAGTGTACAAAAACGACTATCGAACAATATGGGGATCGGACAAAAAATGATGTTGGACGAATTGAAAAGAGGAAGAAATGGATATGGGTCGAATGGAAAAAGGACGAATCGTCGACGGACGAATCGAAAGCGGACGAAACGAGGGTAAACTAAAACAAAACTGTCAATTATATTATGTGATGTAATTTACAAAGTAATTTCCGTCCCCACCTGAAATACTGCAGCTCAGTATAGAATCCTCACACCAAGAAAGATGTAATAATAATAATAACACACACTTATAGAGCGCTTTACTTTAGTGAGATCTAAACTCAAAGCGCTGTACAACATATAAATACAAGATTAAGGCACAAAAACAAATAGTGATACAATGATCATAAAACTACAGAGATAAACATACACAGAGTCAAATGCATATTTAAACAAGAGATATGAATGTGTATGGCATCATGCATTATGAAATGAAAGATCATGAACAAATACACATAATTAGATTTCCAAGTTAAATAAGTAGGTCTTAAGTCGCGACTTGAACTCCTGAACTGAACCTGCCTGGCGTATGTCCATTGGGAGAGTGTTCCATAATTTAGGGCCCGCGATGGAGAAAGCTCTATCACCGAAAGACTTCATTTTGCTTTTTGGAACAACAAGAAACTCACGGGAGCCAGAGCGAAGGTTAGCCGTGGGAATATAAGGATGTGACAAGGATTGAAATGATCCAACATCGGGCTGCAAGATTCGTCCTGCGTAGATACCGGCGGAGGGAGAGTATCAGCGCTATGATGCAAGACCTTCAATGGGACTCCCTGGAAAATAGACGTCATGCTGCAAGCCTATCATTCATGTACAAAATGAATAACCAGCTAGTTGCCATCAACGCCAGTCACTACATCACTCCGATGATGCCAAGCAGTAGGCCTACCAGATCATATCATCCAGGGATGGAAATAAGACCCGCCCGCCCGCCCATAGCGGGTAACTTTCGTGTCGGGCGGGTGAAGATACAAAGGTACCCGTCCGACTGGCGGGTAACATTTTTGAAGCTCAAAGTGTAAATAACAGTAAGTTCAGGGTAATTTCCTCATCAGATGATCGTGTGTCATGATGATAGAGGAGATCAGGTTGATAAGAGTTTAAAGAGAGCATTGGATTAATGAACATGATGAATACGAGGAGCTGTTACGGGCTAGGGTTACAGTGGAACATCATACAATAAAGACAAAAACATGTAATTGTAGTTTAAAAGTAGTCTTGCTCTTATTTGTTTGCTGCAAAATATTATGAAAAAATCTTGGGCTGGTGGAATTTTTGTCGGGCAGGTCAATTCTGTGAGCTACCTGCCCGACTGGCTAGTTGAAAAAAAATTATGAAGTTCCACCACTGATATCATCCAAACAAATTCCAATCCATCAATGCTCGTACCCAAGCCTACAGCTTCGCATTTTCCCCAAGAACTGTTGCATGGTGGAATGCCATCCCTGGTGATGTCCTAGCCTCACCATCTATAGGGGCATTCAGGGGAGCTGTTGCAGCACACTTATAGGCTGCATCATTTTTTACTCGCACTACTTGTATTTATTCGCACAAGCAACTACAGCACTGCACGTGAGGTACTCTCCTTGGCATTTACATCCTGACAGAAGGACTTTGCCAAGTATCTACGTAAACGTAAACGTCTTTAGAGTGTGGTCAGAACCCATTGTCCCGATTTAAGGAATAAACCATCTGTGCGTTGCATGAAACTGTGCGCTATGTGCAGTATTCCCGGTATGGGGTTTATTCTCCGAAAGAACTTAACAATAACTCGGTTCTATAACAAAGAACATTTTGTTTTAATGTTTATGTGAATAATGAACTTGTTTTATTGCAATATGACCCAGATAATTTTGTCTACTGCCCAAGTTTTTGTTAAGCATGAAAGCAAAGGTGAACGTTGATGAAGTCACAACAATGCGCAATTGTGGGACAAATGGGTTCTGACCACGCTGTATTCAAATCTTTGTATTTAAAAATATATTTCAATATATATATTGGATTGGTCACAGAGTTTAACCAATTAAGGTCGGGTATATTTTATGTGATATCCTTAAATACGAGGGGTATCAAAAGTTCTTGAAATCACCCAGAAGTGAAGGAGCTATATCTATTAAATTTTGTCAGTGTAATCACTAAGTCCTTAAAAACATTATGGTGCAAAAATGGTCTCATAAGTATGTTTACTTTCTTTACAGGTGGCGCTAGATGCCAAGGCCATGTAATTCAATGACGTCTTCCAACGGTGCTGTGTACATGGTAAATTATAATGGTCCAATAACTGATTCTTGTATGATGCCTTCCAGAAGAATATTAGGCTTAGAATTTTTTTTATTTTGTCATTTGTCACTCGTTACAGAGGTCTCAATTTATCTCTATAAATGACAAAATGTATAAGCCTCATACTCCTCTGGAAGGCGCCCCACAAGGATCAGTTATTGGACCATTATAATTTCCCATGCAGTAACTCCTGCATTATTCATTTAATCTATATAAAAGTATACATTTTCTTGAAGAAAAGGGTTCAATTAATCCAACCATGAACATGAAATTTACCGTTTTGGAGAAAATTATAAAAAAAACATGTTTTTTTACCCATTTTAGGTTCTGCAAAGATAACTCAAAATATATTTTGTCAAATTTTGTCATACTAGTTTTATTATAATCCTGATAACATTCCCTAGGAAGCATTTTCTTTTTTTAATATCTTATTTACTTTTTGTATTATAGACCAGTGCCAACCAGTGCCAAAAAATGTAATTGTTTACCAAAATTGTGATTTTCATGATTTTAGAGGTAAAAAGAAATCACATTTGTTGGCACTTTTTGGTCTATAACTCAAAAAATAAATAAGATGTTCAAAAACAAACGAAAGAGCTTCCTAGGGAATGTTATCAGGATTATAATAAATTGAGTATGACAACATTTAACAAAATGTATTTTGAGTTATCTTTGCAGAACCTAAATTGGGTCAAAAAACGTGTTTTTTTTTATCATTTTCTCCAAAATGATCAATTTCATTATCATGGTTTAATTCATTGAACCCTTTTCTGCAAAAATAAGTATACTTTTATATAGATTAAATGAATAATGAAGAAGTTACGGCCGTTTTACGGAGGCTATGCTGAGGGTCCTCTAATTCAGATTTGTATATATTTATTATATCCCAAGCACACTCGCATTTCGGTGTAGTTTCCCCTCTGCTATTACCAGTTTAACAAATATGATCACACATTCTTCATTCCTATGAATATCTCAAAGAAATGTAACCTTTCTTATCATTAAAATGCCTGTTTGTGCTCATCTTTCTGCAGTTTGCGGCAGTCAGCCATAGTGAAAATTTACCGTTAACAGTTACAGCCGGATTTACTAGTTGGGCCTAAGCCATGGGGAAAAGCCTGTCCTTAAGTATTTGTGATTTTTCATTAGTTTTCAAACATTTTGCATATCTGAAGGAACATTTGTGGAGAGAGAATGGAAACATTTAGGATGTTTTTTTAAAAAAATATTTTTTTAAATTTTAAAACAGATGTTTTTAAATATTTAAACAAAGCCCTACCGCCGAGAGATAGAACATGCATTTTGTATCGTCTTATCACTGCTTATATGAGCATCTTACAATAAAATCAAAAGACATCAAGCTCAATGCGAGCCTATCTTCAACGGGTCCGTCGTAGGCTGGAGGAAATCGGTTGTCGTAATTCGACATCAGGTTGAAGAGTAGCTCGGATTTCAATCGCAGTTGTGATGTGTTGATATCTGCAGAAAAAATTAAGGCGAGAAATTAAGGAAACGCCGTTGTTATATCACTTAACACTAACGCGCCTAGCCTACACGTTAAAAAACCAAAACGCTTGCACAATATTGTACCGCGCCATCGCCCGGTCTATCTATTACCTATCTCTTTGGGGCTATCAACTTGCTATAAAAAAAAATTAAAAATTGAAGCTGACCCGTATTCAGCCCTTTTATGGCAAAAGGATGTATCTTATATGTACTTTCCTAATGATATACTTCCCTTTAACATGGATTGTGTTAACTTGTTTCAATAATACTCACTAAGGAAAAGGTTGCAACTTTTAAAGACAATAAAAGTAATATACTGCCTTTTACCACTACATGGTTTATGGAGAAAAAAGCTAACTTTGATCATGTTAAAAGGAAGTATACTGTTAGAAAACTACATATAAGATACATTCTTTTGCCATAAAAGGGCTGTAATAGCTCAGTCGTTAGAGTCTCTGACTTGCATGCACGCGGACCGGGTTCGATCCCCGGTGCATGCGGAGACTGATTTCCCCAAATAAGTTGACCCGATTTTCTCCCCTGATAGTGATAATTTAATTCACAAAACACTTCCGGGCATTACGCTACAAGGCCCGCTTAGCAGCGCTATAAATTGCTGCCCTAAAAACCGGCACCAAATTTAAATATTCGCCTTCCATCAAAGCTGGTTGCTATGACATAATTCTCGTGTGCAACCAACCGGCTGTATTGCAACGTCCATTGAGTAGTTAAAACACATGAGCGTGGATGTAATTTGCAACATAATGGAAATTCACCCATGCCGTTAGCAAGAAGTACCGCTCGTACACTCCCCGAATTTAAATATACAACCAGGCAATCCTCTCGTAGTAATTGATAACAATAGGTTTACCAGACCGAATTAATAGCGCTCCTAAGCGGGCAATTTATGTCATGGAATTTTGTTCATTTTTCCTTAAAACCCTGAAGCGCCTACACACTACAATAACCTACGCTGCTACAATATTGTACCGCGCCATCGCCGGGTCTATCTCGTGCCAAGCTCCGCTGGGTTATCAACTTCCGAAAAAAACATCAGCAATGTAAAATTAACGCTTAAATTACGCGAAGCATTTAACGCAATCAACGCCAGCGATTTGACTGCGATGAGATTGAGTATAATGGTGAAATATCAGTAGGCCTACTTGCTATTAAATTGCTTGGCCGAGGAAATACAATGCACCTGAATGTCACAAAATCACACCTCGCCCCCCCCCCCCCCCCCCCACCACACACACACCCCATATCACCCAGTGGCGTAGCTAGGATTTTTTTCAGGGGGGGGGGGGGCAAGATTTCTAGAATTTTCGTAAAAGGTTGCCCCAAATTTTTTCCCAGTCAGTGACCTCGTGAATTTCACGTAAGTGGGGTGGGGGGGGGGGGGGGGGGGGGGGGGGGGGGGGGGGGGGTAGGGGGGGGGGGGGTGAGGTCCAAAAAAAATCGCACAGTCCAAAAAGCAGTCCAGTGAACATATAATGGTCAATTCTCAGGGTTTTAATCAATTTTTTCTATAAAATGTTCCTTAATTTATAAAAACAAGGAGAAAATGGTCATTTTTAAATGGTTATAACGCATAAGCACTACATCCGGAGAGTGGGGCGGGGGCACAAAGGGGGCGTAGGCTCGGAGCACACACATTTCTGTCAGGGGGGGGCAACTTCCCCCCTGCCCCCTTGAGCTACGCCACTGATATCACCCCACCCCCACCCCACCCTCCCATCCAATCCTACCCCACCCGCACTCCAACCCGACATGTACGTCTTCGCAGTCGCTCTGAGCTGTGGCAATTACAATCCATTGCCACCCTTTTTGTCTTTTCTTAACTGTTTTACAATCACCAGTAACCAAACATGAGATAGGCGAACAATTGCTGGACTCTCTACAATGAAAATATTCACTGTGTAACAGTTTATTAATTATTCATTAACAAATAACAAGGTACACTTAACGTCAAATTAACAATGTTTCACCCATCACAAAAGTCTGATCGAAAATCATGCAAACGAACCACTCGTCGCGTAACTACTGAGTTATGAAAACCGCCAGTCGAATTGTTTGGTGATCGAACTCCGGATGACTAATGTTTACGCGAGTAAGTTAGTTCTCCGTAATTAAGTGACTGGCGCATATTTGTACCAGTTAAAGGACGGTATTTGTATCGCGTATATTCATGAGGTTTTGAATCTTCGTTAGTTAACTGCATGGTAAAGGACAGTAGCTGATTGTGACGCACGTGTCGCGTATCGCGTATAGGTTTTAATGATATTATTATATGTCTATTCCCAGGTGTTACTCTTTTTAATATATAGTTCGGGAACATTACCAGATCTGGACAGGTAACAAATCCGATAAGACATTTCTAGATATGTACAGTTAAGCCCACAATTATTCATACCCTTTGAAAAATATGAGTTTTTTGTGTTTTTCTCATATCTATACCGGCTGAAATGGTGGAACTTCTACTTTACACTAAAAACAATTAGTTTGCAAGTACAAATCAATATATTTGGGCTCAACTTTTTTTGCATAACAATAGAATTGAACAAAAATTGTGTTTTATGCCTGTACAAAATTATTCATACCCCATACCAAGTCTCAGGATTAGGCCATTTTTTGTGATAATACACATGTTTTTGACATTCCAAACATTCTTTATATTGCGTGATACATGTAGACTTTTATATTGTCATGCAATTAGTCCATGATGGGTACATACAATGTGGATGCATTGCAAACGTGGCCTATAAATGTACATTGAGGGATGTTATAGGACAACACTCTAGCACTTTGTCAGCATGGCGAAGAAGATCAAATAACTCAGTGAGGACCTTTGTGTATATGCTCTTATCTCAACATTTCTAATTATATCATGTACTTTTCACAATTTTTTATACAACCACCACCCCTTCGGAGGATGAAGGTCAAAGGGGCATTGGGAGATCCTTTAGGTTGGAAGCCCTCAATTGTTTCCCACATACTACGTAATGCTGTACACATGTATTGATTACCACCTGAAGTTATCACTTCCTTGAGAATTTTATTAAGATGAATTTGGTGCAATTTCAGCATTTTTTACCAAAAACTGAATTTGCTACGAATGCAGCAAATTTTTAAATAATATTTGAATAGTTACATAGCTTGATGCATTTCATGTAGGGTGCACAGATGTAGATCCTATCAAAATTGAAAACATTCATCTAAATGGCCACATTATAGCATCTACCAAATTTGTTTCATGTTTTCACCAAGAATATCATTGAATACCACCCGTAACTTGTGATCTGAAACAAAGTCATGACCTCTGGTCCGATTCAATTAGTTTTCTTTACTCAAGACACGAAAAAAGTGAAGGCGCATTCTGAATTCCTTAGTAAATGTCGTGTACTCTCATTTTTACTGATCTTTTGAAAAACTCATTACATAAGAGGGTTTCTACATGTCATCTATCTAAACAGGGTAATATTATTTATTTCGTGTGTGGAGAAATCTCTCTGATCTCTTAATGTCCCTTTAAATGAAAGGAGGTGTCCCGCAAGCATAAAAGTGTACATTATATGTTAGAAAAATAACTATCGAGCCCAACTTTTGTAATTATATAGAACAAAACACCACACTTATGACAAAAACAAATAAAAACCGCTATCTCTAAACGTGCACTTTTTAAAATTCGCGGCGATCGAAAGTCCCAGTGTCGATGATGTCATAGTTATACAATGCACATGCGCAAATTTGAGCACCGATACCCATGACGTCATCGACACCGGGACTTTCGATCGCCGCGAATTTTGAAACTTTGCATGTTGAGTGATGGCAGATTTTATTCATTTTTGTGACTAGTATGGTGTTTTGTTCTATATAATTACGTAATTTTGGCTTGATAATTATTTTTCTAACAAATAAATGCTCAATGTTGTGCTTGCGGGGCCCTTCCTTTAAATGAAACTTAATAAACAATGGGATATAGCTTATACAAAATATGTCCGTGAATTGAGTCATACGTTGTATCGGAATAATGCGGACTGCTGTTATTTTCAAATTACCAATCAGTGCTCTGAGCCTTGTAGCGATCATCCGCGCTACGGGCAATGAAGAAGTAACTGCCATCACGTCACTAAATTGTAATTACAACTGTACCATGGCTCATTGCAGTCATTGACTTTTCGGCTCATTACCCTTATTTCACTTGTTATGTGTCATTAAGATTGCTGCGTCCAATGACTATGTACTATAGTAACCTTTAAGAAAAAATCTTAAGTTCAGATTTACACACATGCAGAACAATTTTGGGCTGCATTTGACATTGACATTTCATGTACGATCTATTCACCTCTTCATTTCGTAAAATAAAAGACATAAAACGACGACGTCGGCGGCTAAGACGATAACGACGACAAATACCTGTAGATGATGATCACTTTTTCACATTACCATAACCCAAATTAGTGCAAACAATGTGACTTTTTAATTAAAAAATAACGTTGTACCTTTTGGTCAATAATTTCAAAACTAAATCTTGTTTTGTAACAGCAACAAAAAGTATCAAAAATGGGTTCTCTGACTCATTTCATTTCGAAAAATGCATACTTTCATATACATCACATTAGGGACCGTTCATTATTTATGGTGGAGGGGGGGGGGGGGGGGGGGGGTTGGGACAAATTCAAGTCTCGTAAGTTAAAATTACCTAACCCCCCCTACAGCTGAAACTGAAAATTACATGACCCCCCTGCTAACTAGTAGCTTTTTACACAACCACCAACCGCCCCCCCCCTCCCCGAAAAAAAATCAACTTGTCACATAGCCTACTTCCCAGACATTGGCAATATTGGCATTGGCATTATCTTGTTGACCAATACTGGGCCACTATTGGGTTCCCATTGGCAATATTGGCATTGGCACTCTCTTGGTCACCAATATTGGACCAATATTGGTTTTACATTGGCACTTTTCAATTGGCATCATGTTGGCAACCAATATTGGACCAATATTGGTTTTACATTGGCGCTCTTCAATTGGCATCATGTTGGCAACCAATATTGGACCAATATTGTCCAATATTGGTGACCAAGTAAGTGCCAATGGCATTGGCACGGTTGGCACTCTATTGGTCACCAATATTGGACCAATTTGGTTTTACATTGGCGCTCTTCAATTGGCATCATGTTGGCAACCAATATTGGACCAATATTGGTGACCAAGTGAGTGCCAATGGCATTGGCACGGTTGGCACTCTATTGGTCACCAATATTGGACCAATATTGGTTTAACATTGGCGCTCTTCAATTGGCATCATGTTGGCAACCAATATTGGACCAATATTGGTGACCAAGTGAGTGCCAATGGCATTGGCACGGTTGGCACTCTATTGGTCACCAATATTGGACCAATATTGGTTTTACATTGGCGCTCTTTAATTGGCATCATGTTGGCAACCAATATTGGTCCAATAATGGGCGCAATATACCAGGGGCGGGAAATGACACCATTGATTTGATATTTAAATTATGAAGTGGTCTAAAAAAGGCGGCCGCTGTTAAGAGTTATCACTTCCCGGCCTTTCGGCTAGGATCTTGTGCCTTGTCCTGTCCCTTAAAGATTTGTTCCCTTGCCTTTGGCCAAATTGGTCCTGGCCACGGGTTGGCCCGGGGTCCGCTCACTCCTCTTTGGGGGGGGGGGGGGGGGGGAAATAAAACAGTATAAAGATAGAATTCTTCCTACCTAACATTTCTCCAAGATCGCCCAATATTGGCTCAAGCTTGGTCCACATTGGCGAGTGCCAATATTGGGCCAAGCTTGGGCCAATGGTCAAATAATATTATGCCAATATTGTAAGCCAATATTGGGCCAATGAAAAATCAATATTGGGCCAATATTGTTATGTTATATTGGCCCAGTATTGCCCCAATATTGGCACTCATTGGCGAGTTCCAATATTGGGCCAAGCTTGGGCCAATGGCCAAATAATATTATGCCAATATTGTAAGCCAATATTGGGCCAATGAAAAATCAATATTGGGCCAATATTGGGCCAATATTGTTATGTTATCTGGAACATGGCCATAAGCATCGCTTGCGGCAGATCCAGGTGCTTTATAAATTACGATTATTATTATTGATTTTTAAGTTTGAACAGTAAGCGTAAATGTCAATAGTTTCAGTCCAAAATAATCTTCATTCAGGATGAGACATGGGTTGTTGGATTGCAATATCATCCAACATTATGTAGGTAATCTTTAATAATCATTGGTATGTTGGAAAGTTACGCGTTGCTTTTAATATCGAGTTATGTCCAAACAGATTATTTACATATGGGACCGCCACTGAATGCGTACAATGTAATCCCGATATGTTTCAATATGTCTTGATTTGTATCGTTACACATAAGGAGTTTGATGGTTGCTTTAAGGCACGGACGAATATATATATAATCCATCTTGTCTGCACTGATGGAAACCGTTGTATCAGCGACTTAATCATAAATGGATGTAAATCTCATCATGGTTTACGAAATGCTATTGACAACAGAACGGCAATTTTAATATTTTCATTCCACAAAGGACGTTATACACTTTTTCGCAATCACTATGATTAAAAATGGCGGTGAATAGTTTTCTGATGTAATTGCTTTGCCATTATTCAGATTAAACAATATCCGTGACATTTAATAAAATGGTGTGAATGCTTTCAAACAGTAACTTGTTAATATCAATGCACATCGGATCACCCGATAAATGTTTGCATAATGTCCAAACAGAGGTGCTGGAAAGTTAACGCTAAGTTGGAATAACGGTATTTTACCGTTAAATATTTTAATCACCCCTCGTTTCGACTCGCGAAACCTTATTGGTATTTTCTACCGGGAAGTTAACCTGCCCGTCAGACCAGTTTCTTTACATTGTAAAACATGTTAAAAAGTATATACTTCTGGGTCATGAGAACTTAGCGTTAATATTGTTCAGGTTGCTGTTTCTACTGATCAAGTTGACGGTAATTACCGTCACTAAACCGGCTTTTTGCATTAGAAAACTTAGCGTTGATTAACCTTATTTTACTGTTTATTTACCGTTAGGGTGAAAAGGCCGGTTGGTACCGTTACTTACCGTTAAGTTGCCCAGTAGAAACACGCTCCTAATCCGTAATGGAAATTGCAACGCATGAATTAAATCAGATGGCTGATGAGTTAGTAAGTGTCCCAGCAGAAAAAGTTAGACTAAAATTTGGAAACATCATATTTTGAGATTTTCCCAGTCATGGTCCAAAATTTACCCTCTTATAAGAAAAGTTCCCCGAGAGTAAATTGTTTTGTTGGTTATTTAATTCGTTCTTATAAACAGCTTATAGGTCCAATGTCCAGGTCCAACAAATATCGGGAAATGTTGTTTCTGATTTAATACCTCGCCGGTCGAGAGTATGATAAGGATTGGGGATGCTTCAAGTAATCAAAACCCAAATCAAAAATGAAAACTGTTTCAATGTTTTCGGTGTAGCATAGTTAGTTGTTAACCGATCTTCGGGAACAACGTCTCTCATTGGTATGGCACGCCCCGTTGGACTTCATTCATTGAAAAAACAAAATCTTCATTGAGAAAAAGAAATCTTCATTGAGAAAAAGAAATCTTCATTGAGAAAGAAAAAACTTCACCGAGAAAAAAACCCCTTCACCAAAAAAAATAACCTTTAACAGTTTCTACCCCTAGGACTCTTTCCACCCGGGACTCTTTCCACCCCGGGACTCTTTCCACCCCGGGACTCTTTCCAGAAATCGGAAGAAGATCGAACAGTTCGAAGCCCGTCACCCACCAAGTAGCGCAGGGTCTTCACTTTGGGTAGAGGGGGGGGGGGGGGGGGGGGGGGGGGTGGTGAGGCCCGT
Organism: Ophiura sarsii; assembly: GCA_035610835.1. NCBI lineage: Eukaryota > Metazoa > Echinodermata > Ophiuroidea > Amphilepidida > Ophiuridae > Ophiura > Ophiura sarsii. The sequence goes on along the minus strand of CM069450.1, from coordinate 67,015,302 downwards.
TTTCGGAGTGGGGGGGGGGGGGGCACAGGGAAGTTTTAATAGTAGGCCTAAGCAAGTTTTCCATAAAGTAGATACCTGTGATGTGCTATAACTAGAAATGAACGACGTTCCGGGAGGCATGTCGTTTGCTCTCCGAAACACCCATAGCCCCGCCCATAGCATGAAAGCGTTTGGTGGAGCGTTGACCAACACTAGCGTTGAGCACTGCTGAACGACAGATAGTTGGTACATTTTGTGTCAAGCTTGAGGAGTATGTTCATCGCCGTACATCCCGCAAACTTAAATAGCACCTTGGAAAATAATCAGCGTATTCGCCTGACGGAATACTTTAAGGACTAGCATCTTTATGTAATCTGCAAATCTGATCTGGTATAATCGCTGTTCCCGATTGCGAAGATAAATGCAATAAATTCAGCAATATGTAGTTTGTATCTATATAATATAATGTATATATTTCTTCCATCATACCAACTAGGAGCAACTAAAAGTAGATATCTAGCGCTGTTGTACTCCTTATACAAACACTAAAACATTATTAACTATAAATACATATAAGTACAGATATATAACTTAAATTGTATTAAGAAAACAAAATTGCATGTCATGGACTTTTGAGAACAATACCATCGAATCGTTATTATAATAATTATGATTGACGTGCAAAGTCCCGTGTTCACTATTCAATAACGAATTTGCCACTTTGAAAAGCCTGGACAATTTAGACAATCTGACGTCAATTGCTACAATGTATAAGAATATTATTAAGCCGCTTTGCTTGTTTTCAGGGAATATGTCAATATCCCACTGTGTATTTCAAGCAGAGGGAGTAATTATTTGATATGAAAACTGGACTCAAGGAAAATACATCAATTGTTCTATAGGTATTTTGCGACTGCTTTGCGCCTGGTGCATTTCGCGTAACACTTATTATGCCACTGAAATCGAAATACTTGTAGGTCATGTTATATGGACACTTCCGTAGTACCTGATGCGAGTCGGTGCATCGTGTATCGGTGAACGTTTGACAGTTATATTAAATCTGTATGTCAGTCGCTTATCCAAAATAGAGACTCCCAAACCAAAAATGACGAAAGGTTAATAAATGGCGAATGTCTTTTCCCGGATTAAAAAAAACTGGCCATTTAAGATGTTGATAAAAAACAAACAATGCCCGACCGACCGACCCGTAGAATAGTTGTATTCTTTTCGTCGCCTTACCATGCTTACCGATACTACTCATACTTTCGCATAAGGTCGCGTGCCACGAATTGGAAACCCGTATTTTGAGGAGGTGTGACATTTTTACACCGTTGATGATGTTTATGATATCACCGTTTCTATATTTCTCATCATAAAATAACCAATTTGGTGTCATTACAAAGCACAATGAATATTCTTTCCATACCATCCACAAAATAATGTCTTAATTATTTCAGTTTTAATTGGGAGCAAATAATTGATCAAGAGGAGGAACCGGAGGAGGAGGAGCCAATCTCTAGACAAGCTATGAAATACTTCATTCACTTCACTTATTGATAATCAATATACATGCTAGGTGGAATGTCAGAGAGATCGGGCTGATGTGCACCGTTGAGGAGTAAACAGGAGTGTTGGGGAGGAGGAGGAATCGCAGTGAGGAGCTAATCTCACAGACACGCAATGAAATACTTCATTCACATCACTCATTGACGATACATGCTAAATAGAATGTCAGATAGATTGGCTGTTGTGTACCGATTAGAAGTATACCGATTGATTTATTTATACTGATAACAATTCATACACTTGTGCACAATATCTTAAAATAAATTAACCACGTCATGGAGTGAAACAGTATAAATATTATGTACGTGTGGTATGTTTACTTTGCTATTTAACCAGACAAATGACAGCTTACAAATTACAAGGTATGCACGCTCTACTGCATGCATGCCGAGTGAGTTCAAAAAGCCCGCGTGTACATCTCGTGCTTTAACGTCCCAATCGATACTATACGGTGTGCATATTGCATGCGCGCAATCTTGAAATTTGTCCAGAATTTGTGACATCTTTATCAATTTTGAAAGATTAACGGCGCGTAGCGAGATGTGGGAAGGGGTGGGAGCTGAGTCCATCGGTGTCATTGTTAATAGTCTGTTGATCATTGTCGGACAAAAGTACTTACATTGCATCTTGTACAATTACTGAATACTAATTTATTTTACCATGCTCAAAACTTGTTATGGCAGTAAACTGAAGAAAATAGATTGTTTTCAAAAATAAGCGCTCCGTTGGATCGCATGTGCTTTATTTTGTAACACCCTGTATATGTTATTGGCCATATTAAATTTAGTATGTATATCCAGGCAACATCTCTAATTGTAACATGCTCATTTTATGTGTGTTTTATTTCATTTGGTATCATTGCATTGCTTTCATCAAAATAAAATCAAAAAGTGAAGAAACGCGTGGATTGAGTACTAGATCATACATGTGTATTTCGCTTGTTACACCCTGTATAACATGGTAATTATTGGTATATGTTTGTGTTTGGTGCAATATTATTACAAAACATAAATTTAACATTTATTATGACACTAATTTCTGATAACGGTTAACTTTATTTCAGAAATACGTTTTTACATACTTATAGTGTTACAAACTTTGACCACCCTGTATAAGGTATCCTTTATAACTAAAGACAAAAGTGGCAACATTTTTCTTTGTAATACTAGTGTATACTTTTGAATTATGCAGCTTAAAAAAATATAATTTTATCTTCAAGGTATGTAAATGACAAGTAATTTGTTTGTATTTTTAGTGTATTTCTTGATGTTTGCACCCTATATATTATCTATCCACCCTGTATAATGACCTTGATATTGTCATTGTGAGATTTGGAAATTTGTATGCATTCAGGAAATGTATACTTTCCTTATACTCCTATGTATAGTTTTAATGCTAAAAATGTTTTAAGCAAAATCCATGTGATTTTTCCATTTTTAGCATATGTCACACAAAGAGGTCCCAACTCAAGGCACACGACCATAAACAGTCTTACTGAGCCGGGATAATCGATGAATTAGGTTTTATTCGACCAGGACACGTTAAACCTGTTTAAAGCACGTACACCCCAACAGAAGCAAAAAATAACTCGATTTTGATATACTACGATTTGCGATGATATTCTGCCTTAATTTGATAAATTGCATCATTATAACAATCACTGGTAACACGTTATCTTCTAAGTTGTGTTCGTGGTAGTCTGAGCAAGACAATTCTCCATGGCTTTCACTATTTTATTTCTAAACTAAACTAAAAAAATGACAATTTCAACGAAAAATTTGCTTCGCTATTCTAATATCATTAAACATATGACGATTTTTTTCAGCTGAAATTTGAATAAATCGATTTTGCTCGCTGCACAGAGCCCATCTGTTAACTGGAGTTTCTGTTTCGCGGGTTTTCCTCGCCTGATTCCACAGTAACAATAGATATGCCATTCCTTTTGTGTGCGTCCCTCCCTGCGTGCTTTGCGAGCAGCAGCATTCAGTTTCCATTACTGATTCATAACCTCCGTTGTCTGCGTATGAAGTCGTTCTCTTCTTTCTTGGACATAAATTATTTTTTTATTATTTCTATTTCTACACGACCTGCGGTATTCATCTGAGCTGCGTTGGCTGGATTCACATGATTGCTAGGAAATAATCCTTAGCTTCTGTAAATGGTACTACAAATTCGGTGAGAAATTTTCATTTTGTCCGTTAATTTATGTAGTTTTGTTATTATACAGTCAATGGCGGTAGTCGTCTTTTCTAATCATCGGTACCCCCTCACTTTTTTCTTCTTCACATGTTTATACGCCTACATGCCTTAAACTCGTGAAATATAATATTAATACATTAATTATAAAAATATAAATATCATTCATGTCGGTTACTTACAATTTAGGGGCTTTTCGGACTACTGTAACAGCCCACGCATTTTACATCATGGCTGTTTGTGTCTAGTATCCTCGGGTTTCACGTTGTTATTATATTTATAATATTCATCTTTGGGTATCCATCCATAGCCCAGTTTTATTAGTAGACCTAGGCTTGACACCCGTGCGAATAAACTAGCTCATTCATCGATAATTTGCTCATTGAATTGGACAATCTCTTTCACTTGGTTGTTCGCCATTAATTATAATTCACGGTATATAATATAGTAGGAGGGAGTATATATTCTGGTTGGCCTATCTACCTATTATACGCCTAGTGTCTATGTGGCAGGGCTGTAAATAGTGTTGTTCACAACTTCAAGCGGTTTAAAATGGGGGCTTTTAATCTGAGACTAGCTTTTAATATTCAAATTTGCGTGATGTTCTACAACTTGTAGATACAATAGGCACCCGATTATTCTCAGTTTGGCGTCTTTCAATTCATTAAATCACACCTTCTTAATAACATAAAGGTCACGTGATACCGTGTTTTAATGATACACGTTCGATCTTTTGGTCATGGCTGGGAGATCACAGTGTATGGTTCTAGATGTTGGTCTCGCATGCCGCCGTCTGTCACGCTATTAAATGATATCTGCTCTCCATACATTTATTGTTTGTTTATTTGTTGGTTTTAAATGGATTGAGTCTCTGCACTTGATATCAATATCGATTAAGGCCTAATAATATTACGCCTCGTTACATCATAATTGTACGTGCTCGTGCGTTGTTACTGTTAATATGGGTTGGGGGGTGGGGGGGGGGGGGGGGGGGTAGGGTCAAAAAAATTCGCAGGGTCACAACATTTCGCAGGGTCACAACATTTCGCACGGTCACAAAATGTCTGACTGTTTTCCTCCCTTTTTCCTTTCTCTCTCTCTTTTCTTTCCCTTTCCCCCTTCTTTTCCTCTTTGCCCTTTCCCCCATTTTTCCTGGTGGGTAGGTTTGAATTTCCTGCTGAGCACCTTCAGGGGGGGGGGGGGGGGGGGGCACTGTGCCCCCCCCCCCCCGGCTGTTACGCCACTGATCATCAACCATTGTTTTTTGTAAAATTCAGAAATCTTATATTGATAAATTGAATTATTTAGAATTGATATCAAACAATTGTTATTGTAAATGTCAGAAATTTTCTATTGATAAATTGAATTATATCATCAACCAGTTGTTTTGTAAAATTCAGAAATCTTATATCGGAATTTGATCCCTAAGTGTGGCCGCGTCATAGCCCCGGGGTAGGAGCCCGGCGTCTCCATTTTGCCTCCTCCAATTTCATTTCCACCAATTTCTTATATCCGAATTTGATCCCTAGTGCGGCCGTGTCTTAGCCCCGGGGTAGGAGTTCGCTGGAATTACCAAGGTACTGCAACGCATTCTTTTATGATTTGGGCTGGTTAACATTTCAGCTAAAATTGTGATGCTTTCGAAACAACTTCTTGAAGAATCCGCATACGGACTTTCAAAGATAGCCTTCGAAGAAGCTCATCCTAAAAGAAAATTATATTCAATTGAGACTAAACGAGGTTCGTTTCTGCAATTGTTGGTTTCCTATACTACACTGACGTATCCACTCCAATCCACAAGACTTATCGTACGATGCATATACTCGTATATATGTTTCTTATTAAGTTTTGAATATTTCTAAGAGCCACGTAATTTCAAATTGAAATTTTCAATCTAATAAACGCCTCTCCCGAGAGCTCTTATCAAATAAATGATTCATGACGGAATGTTTTTAAAAGATGTAGGACGTTTAAACATGTATGTTTTTAACAAGCGTTTGAGAGCAGAACAAGACCGAGGGCACCATAATAGCCGATTTTTCGATCATGGTCTACATTTGTATTAAAGTGCAAAATGTCCTGATTGGCCAATCAGAGTTAAATTGTATGCATATTTTGAAACTTCTCAACACGGGCTTGAATATGGTATATAACATCAATGTGTCATTACTGGGGAACATTATGTAAATCGATCTCGAAGTTCAGAGCCAAACATCCCCCACCCCCTTTAACACAATGCATTTATTTTGTGAATGCTATATGCGCGTGCATTTCGTGTAACACTTTAAGTTATTATGCCACTGAAATAGGTCATGTTATATGGACACTTTCGTAGTACCTGATGCGAGTCGGTGCATCGTGTTTCTTACCCAAACTAGTAATGGATTATGTTACATGTCAGTGGTGCGGAAATGAAAATACATGTAAATTGATCGATGAACGTTTGATAGTTATATTAAACCTGTATGTCAGTACCATACTCAAAACAGAGACTCCAACACCAGGAATGGCTCCGGGGGGGGGGGGGGGGGGGGGGGGGGGGGGAGGTGCACTTATATGCAAAGGTTGATATCATGCTCACGTATGCCCTCTGAAATATTTCTCTCATGCGCTAAGACACCCTAAACAAGTATTTTACCATTTTTCCTACCCTAAACCAGTATTTAAAAATATAGCCACCCTAAACAAGTATTCAGTAATTGTTCATAATTTAAACAAGTATTTAAACATTTTGTTTGATATCATGCCCTACAGACCATCAACCCCGATATAACTCAACTTTGATCCCGGTTTTGATCAAGGGAAAAACACTGGCTTGGGATTTAAATTGTCAGGTTATCGAAAGGTTTTACATCCGGGTGATTACAATTTGTTTACTTTTTACAGATTGCTTTTTACGGGCGAGCAAAGCTGCACCATGCTTAGCTCAGGTGGTGGCGGTCCACTTGGTTTCCGACTTTACGAAAATGGGAGCCCATAAAACTTACACACCGGAGAAAAAAAGAAATCACACTTCGGGGATTTTTTGTTTTGATTTTCAGGATTTTTATGTTCCTTTTATATCTTGAAAAATTACCCTTAACACGTATATTGGAGTCTCTCAAGACATATCCTTTTACCCGATTGTTGCCGTTTTTGATACCCTAATTCACGGAAAGGCGATGTACGCGCGTACATCGCCTTTCCATGACAAACAACCCTGTTTACCCTCTTTTTTAACCGAGCATGATATCGTAAACAAGTGCCCCTCCCCACCCCCAGGGGAATGGCGCATCAAATGCTAATAAATGGCGAATGGCGTTACATTTTATATAGGTTCTGTTTGTATTATTTTGTATGACAGTCGCTCTTGGATTAAGAATGTCAGTAGTATCAGTGTAGATAACTCTAATAATAAGTGGTTAGTTTCTGTCATCATTGAAGAATTATGTACTGTATAAGAGAAGGCCTAGTTTAGAAAGATATTTATCATGCAAATAAGATTTCTATGAGGCTGCATTACATTTAAAGCACGATCTAATACCTTGACACTTAACAGTCGTGTTCATTTATGGAAAGCAGATATAAATATTCTCCGTCCTCTCATGTAATACTAATAAAGACACCGAGGATCATAACATTTTCTTATTTCTAGGTTCTGCTCTAAATTACATTAGAGTCGATGAGTTTCAAAAATTAGAGATTCAAATCTTATCTCATAATCTTAAACCTTTCTGGAGTATACTTATTTCTAGCAATTTGACTATTAGAATGTATTTTATGCTAGGTTTTTCTGACGAAATTCTCTCTGTAAGTAACGATTTTTCCTTACTGCCAATATGTTGATGTGTTTTGTAAGTCATATTTGGAACGTGCATAGGCTGCACGTACATCTGTAAATTGTTTGTATAGTAGTTTACTTTTATATTTTTGTTCATATTGTATTGTATGGACGCATTCGTCAAGTTGGCGGATGCCACATATTTTGAAAGTGTATGTCCTAATACATAATTTGATAAATAAATATTAGGCGAACTTTTTTTCAGATTTAAAAAACGTTCATTTCAAAATTAATTTGGATTGGAATGTTGAAAACTTTAAAAATGGATGAAAATTCACAATAATTGTCATTAAACTGTTGGTAAAAAACATCGTCCGGCCGACCTACCCGTAGAATGGTTGTTGTTTTTTCGTCGTCTCCTTTCCGAAACTACTAATACCCCTGAAAAGTGAAAACATAGATACGTCGTGCTGACGTTGGATCTTAATCGTGCATAAACGTCAGCTCAGATGTCAGCTGCTCAATGGCAGACGTACGTCGCAGGGACATTACTTGGGGGAACGGCGGCGGAACGTTGGATTGATGGCGTACGCTCGACGTATAGCTGACATTTATTAGGTCAAAAAGACGTCAGTAGACTGCGACTTGTTGACCACGTTTTGCCAACGTCGAGCTTACGTTTAAAGGACGTTTATATTATCCGACGTTGGGCCGACGGCACTCGCTTTCTATGTCCGGACTATCGATTAAGTAGGTTATTAGACATGTTTAAAGTACACTCTTAAATGACAAAAAATAACTCGATTTTGATATACCACGATTTGCGATGAAATTCTCCCCTGGTTCAATCACAGAACACATTTTTCTCAGAGGGGATAGACGCTGTGGTGAGCAAGGCAGTTCTCCTTTGTATTCAACATTGATAATAAATTCTACGGTATTTTAAATACCACGTTTTTCTATTCAATAACAAAATGGCGCTTTCAACGAAACTTGACAATCTAATAGGCCTATAATGTAAAGTGCGTTGTCGGAATATCCCAAATCTCACGAAAACTAGAATACTTATTGCCATTTCAATGTACTGTCACTTCGTTAAACAATCGTCCACCCATCCATAGTCATCGAAGAACTTATAGGTTTGGATGGAATCATGTTTATAGGAAGGTCAACTTAAATATTACTACATTTATTTCGGCAGCTTGAGACAAAGACTTATGGTGAATGCATAGCGCTCATTTTAATGCTGGTGTCCACGTAAACACACCCCCTCTGGTTTAGTGTGTAACCTTTTGCCGGCAGTATATTATATTTAAGTCTTAGTTATTTAATGTATGCCAGTTTGTCCGAGTATGTATATCACTTAATCTAGTTTACTTTCTTTTTAAAATACACAACTATATTTTGTGGTAATTTGCGTTATAGTGTGTTGTTTATCATCCTCAAACTGTAATTCTGGACACGAGACCACATCGATGAATAGAGTCCTGAGAATTCCCCAAATGTTGTGCCATAGATCTATACTATTTTAGTATTTTGAAATACGAGCGGACAAGTGCGTTGAAATTATTTCCTTTTTGCCTGTTATTCTAACATACTCCATACCTTTACTGCGTTTAGGGGTTTCCTAAGTACGTTAATTCCAGGGAGATTTATCTGCTGAGTACCATCTATCATGTTATATCAATCGCTTATGACACGTATGCAAACCACTTCAAAATGTTGCTTTAGTCGAGTTACAAATACCTGTGGAAAACTTCGTAACAAATATTTCACGTCTTATTCTTAATGTGGACACGGCAACCTCGAGAATGATATCATGAAGAATCGTGTAGAGGTATAGTAACGTACATAACATGTGATTGGTGTCAGAGACCCTATAACTATGGGACAAGTATCTCGGAGGCAAAGTCCCCCGTTTACTGTGCTTAAATTGAAGGATGATGATCTTAGAGGGGGCACACTATCATGGTCGTAGCAAACCAGAGGACCTAAGACGCGGTGGATTTCATCGGCTCAAAACATGATTTGTGGCACAGAAATAGTACATCAATGGTCAAAAAAAGCTGATTGTGATTTAGAGTAAAACTTATTTGCTTTGATGATAGCAGAATTTAGTTCTTATATGACACGAAACATTCAGAATTGGTTATTTGAAAGTAATTTGTACGTGGAACAAAATACGAATTTTAAATTGTGGATGGCTTCGTCTGACAGTGACAGAGGAGGGGCGTGGCGTTATTTGCATTTTATGAATATTGTAATTAGATCAGTTGGGAAAGACGCTGGATCGCGACGATCACATCGTGTGAGGTCAGGAATAGTCATGGATGAATATTCATTCACAACGAATGATTGACAGTTTACGCTTAACTTCCGGAGGACGAACTTATAGAGTGCGCTATACTGTGAACAAAATCTCAACAATGGCCAGATAGGGTGTTACATCACCCTGTTGGTGTACAAAGTATCGTTTTGCAATCGTAAGATGGACCTTATTAATTAGTGTGCTCGTCCGGTGGTACACAGCATCTCATATTAATGTCGTTTGCAGATATACTAAATTGTGAACAATACATAGAGACATTTAAATAGTTCATTTAAACGATGTAGGCCTATGTAGGGGAGAGCGGGGAGTGTTCGCCCCATTTTCATTTGTAATGGCCTAGAGACGTCAATTTTAAATATTGAATGGACCTATTAACATTACATGAAAAATTGATATCTCGGCTACATACGACCACAATTTCATTACCATAGGCCTTACTGTAAAGGATTGAGTTAAGGATAAAGACAGGTGTCAAAAATAGTGAACTTGCCCCGACCCCGGGGCAGGTTCGTCCATAGGCCGGAGCAAGTTCGCCATGGTCTCATAAGTAGGCTTCATAAAGTAGTATGTATCAAATAAATATACACATTTGTTATGCAATGTGATTTTCTTCCAAAATAACATTTAGAGAGTCCACAATTAAAGGGTGGGATCAATTTTACGAAATACACTCGTTCAGAAGTTTAAAATTATAATAAATACCACCTTTAAAAATATGATCTTCTAATTTTAGTGCTGCTCCATTCCAGATAGATATGTTCATAATTACAAAAAGCCTACGCGAGTTGAATTACAATTTTGAAATTATGCAAAATCTAAATCATGTAAATCCCCATTGGCGAACATGCCCCATCATAAAAAAGCGAATATGCCCCATAACACAATAAGTACATTGACCCTATATAACCACGCATGTCCTTCATACAATGACGGGTTTATAACTGCATCAAATCCATAACCTATCCCATACCTACCTAATGATGATCTACATGAAAATCTTCCGTACGAATATCTTTAGAAAATAAGCAATATCAAATATGGAAAAAAAAGCACTTTTGTGATGTAAAACTGAGTTTTTGATGATAATTAGACAAACATTATACGGAGATCAGCCATGCTAACATGGGAAGACTGCAACAAACAGCGAAACATTTTGTGTGTTCGTCAAATTCAACCAGTGGCCGCAATGACAAGAATCATGTGGTGGGCGAACCTGGCCCTAGGGTGTACACTCCTCGCTTTTCCCTACCCCAAATCCTTTTATCCGGGATCTTCTGATAGCAACAATGTTCATTATAAATCTCTAATCTATTGGGAAACAATTCCTTACATACGAGTATTATTAATACAACAGTGTATAATGGGGAAGTCATTATAAACGGGGAGTTACTGTGCACGCCCCCCCCCCGGACTCCCCAAACCTTCTTTTTCTTTTCCTCCTAAAACATATTAGGAACAACAATTATTTTGGTATGCTAAGGGGTTATTCCCGATGGCGTCAAGAATCGCCGCCAAAACAGGTCGAATTTCATAAAATGACATAAATCAATTAAAATGTATTAATATCAGTTAGGGGAATATGGGGCAACTGGACCGTGGGGCAAGTGGTCCGAAATGAAGGATTTTGTAATTGTATGGGCATACTGCTTTCTTTTGAACAATACGACTTTTGTTGATACTTTACATATATCTTTACCTTCTACAATCCAAAACAGTTGGAACTTCAGGGTATTTACACATGTGATTTTTCTCCATATCTTTGAAGCTAACTCCTTGAGTGACTGATTGAAAATTCACAGATAGTATGGGCGATATATGAAGATGGGTTTAGATCATGTTTAATGTACTTTATATGATTGACAGATATGCAACAGTAAATATATACATGCAGTACAGTCGTCTTAAGATACTAGGTGCATATTGCATTTGATGGGTGCTATATTGTAGTGTGCTTAGGGACTTTCCGAAATATGATTAAAACCATAGGTTGTGGTTTAAATGACCGTAAAATGACGCATATTGCTAATTTGGGACATTGGTGGTTTGGATTTCCGATCAATATTATCATTTAAAGAATGCTTCAACTTAAATCATTATCACGGGTATTCATTTGGTAGAGTTATTAGTTCATGAATTTGCAAATAACAAAGTACACCATTTCTTACTTATCTAAAAGACACTCGTCTACTTGTAGAACCCGAACGCCGTAATATTTGCGAATTCAAAGATACTCACTGGCTACAAAAATCTGTGTAATGGCTAAAAACAAAAATGCAGTTTTGCCTTTTTTTCTGAAATGTATTGGAGTTATTGATTATTATGACAAATGGTGGTATGTTTTAAAACATTTTGGCGTAAAATGTATTACGTCACAGGCGTGTTTTAATAACGTTTCATCTCGACAAAGTGCTACGTCATTTGTTGGGGTAAGTGGTCCGAAGGGGTGTGGGGCAACTGGACCGCCTGCAAAAACTTAATCAAAATTGTAAAATTCATTTTGAAAATGAGTTGTTAGTGTCAATAAAACATGACTCGGTATCGAAATGTGAATAGAATATGAAATAATTCACATTCTTTCAGGTTCTTAGACATTTTGGGGCATTTCGGGTCTAATACCACTATTTCTGATATTGAAGGATTACAATATGACATGAAATTGCTTTAGAATGGTTTAAAACCTCGGTATTATGAATTATATCTTTATCATATTTTGAATGGTGTCTGTAAAGGTATTTGCTATGACGAAATATCATGATTTGTGTATTTTATCCACTGCTTTTTGTGTATATCAACCGTTGGGTCATCATTGTCATATTGACTAACTTCCCCTGTAACATGAAAAGCTGGCTAAATATCAAGATGGTTTATTATAAGTACTAAATGATGATTATATGAAGTAAATAAAATCATTAAAGAAAGGGGTATATATAGACAAATGTATGGGGCGTCTGAATATCACAACCATGTAACCATTTAACTAGGTTCATACCGTTTTATCTATAATAAACGTGCAGTCGAAAATTGCGCTTGCTTTGTACACCATTAGTATTACTGCTTTTTACACGTTAACCACGAAAACTGTATAAAACATGGGTTTCATTTTTACACGTTAAATAATATGGAAATGAGTTTGTAAAGAAAATACTGCTTAGTTACCGTGTTGTCAATCAATGATGTATGTGTATTCTAACCGTTGGAACATATAGGACCAGTTGCCCCAACGATGGGGTAACTGGACCGTGCCAAGTTAAGTTTTTAGTTAGTGGTAATTGGCCTTTTGTTTGGATATTTTTTTAACATTGATTATATGTTATATGTAAACAGTTACATGGGTGATATTTTCATAGCAATTCCATAAATATTTACACGAGCTTTAAGCTTTTATATCATGAAATATGCTTAACCGGTCCAGTTGCCCCATCCTCCCCTACTTTGTATTCTTTCACAAAGCCATTGATAATTGAGGAATTCTACCGCTATTATATTCACCTCTTCCATTGTACAACTAATTAAGTTTATCATTGGATTAATGTTGCAATATTTTGCATACATCATTGTACACAAATTGTCAGATTCGAATTCGCCTAACACCAATAAATCTACTACATCAAACATATTTTAAAGTAATAAATATCAATTATATAGGGCTTAAGGGAAAGCGTTAACTAATGCCAAAATACAGCATCGTTTAACACTTGCATTCATATTGCGTATATTTTGAATGCTCTGCCCCTGGTTCATTTCGCGTAATAATATACGAGTATGCTCACACTGCATTCAAAATACCGTGTTATACAGACATTTCCGTTCAAGCTGATACGTGTAGGTAGCATCGTGTTTCTTATCAATACCAATAATGGAGTCTGTTACCCGTCATCGGAGCGGAAATGAAAATACGCGTGTATTGATCGGTAAACATTTGGGAGTGATATTAAACCTGTAGGTTAGTTGCTAACCCAAACAAAGCCCAAAATCGTCGAATCAAAAACTTCATATATTAAATGGTGATATAAAGGTTCTGTGTACACGTACTACAGTAACCGAAATTACTCATATTGTATAAATGACGACCAATTTCTATAACAATCGATTGAGGTGTAATTTTACTTATCCTACACAAACGAACGCTTGTAGATCCATAACAGTTACTTCGGCGTGCGCGGGAGTCGAACCGCCGCGAAATGAGACATAGATTGAGCGCCGATAACATACATGTATATGTTACACCGTGCTACTATTTAGTAAAACTATTGCGTATATTTATTAAAAATTGTATCATTAGCATCGGCCGAAAAATATATCATAAAGGCCATTATTATTATTAGCTATGACTATTTCTAATTTTTACCATTTCCCCTAAAAATCAAGGTATGATATTTCGAGCTGCACAGGTGACTAATTTAAAATTACCGGCATTGTTCATGAATATTGGTTTAAGGTTAGTGTCAACCCTTTTAATATGAGATTTATCAAGCGCTGTAACTTTTGAACTATTAATGGAATATATTTGAAAGTATACATTTTTGTAAATTAAATGAGTCACAGAATCCATTTTTGGTATCACTAAAAATGGAGCTTTTTAACACTAAAATAACCAAAAAAATCACTTTTTGGGCTCAAAGGTTTCGGTGAACATAACAAAATTATTTTTTGTTAAAAAATGCCGAAATTGCACACAAATCATCTAAAGACACTTTTCTAGGATCGGTGGTGTTTTTTTTAACAATTGTTAGTTTTGAAATTATTGACCAAAAAGTGCGAAAATGTGGATACAAACTCAAGGATACAAACACGTTGGCCACAACGGGGCTAGAACTCACAACCTTATGATTATGAATCCCACGCTGTTCCACAGACAGCACATGCTCTCTTGTTTCTAAATACTTTAAACATGTTATATTTTGTTTATAGCTTTTATAACAAATGATATATACTCATTGTCCATACAATTGTGATCTTCCTGAATTATACAATGACATGTGTATTGTATGTTATTTTAAACATCCCGTCAGTTTTTTGAACTAAAATGGTCCAGAAAAAAAGTTCCGGAAGCCACCTTGAATAATGAAACATTGAAACTCATACGCGCGAAGCATACAAAAATTGGCATTTCAAAAACTGACTTTTCAAAGTCTTTTCGTCTTTTCGCTATATACCGGCCACCACCCTCGAAGGAGAATGGGTTCACAACTTCTACTTTTCTGGAAGAATTTGACACATTTTTCTGTGATATCGCAGAATAACCTAGGAAAACCCCTAATTGTAGGTGATATTAATCTTCATGTCGATGAACAAGCCTGAAGTTTCTAAATATCTTGCTTTACTTTCGCAACACGATCTTTGTCAGGTTATTGAAAGACCGACGCTTAAGGCTGGACACACGCCTGATCATGTCATTTGTCACCCAATAGGTACGGCTCAGACCACCACATGATCGAATGCAGGATAAATAAATTAAAAGCCAAGACAGGAAATAAAGATCATCAAAACAAGAAACTTTAAAAATCTGGATTTAGAAGCGTTCAAAGCTGACTTATTACATAAACTCAGTGATTTAACTCTCCTATGTGACCCTCAAAAGCAGTCTGAACAATAACTTCAGGGTGCGTGGTATCCTGAATAAACACTGCCCTGAACAGACTCGTTCGCAGAAAGTCATTCGAAATCCTATGTGGTATGACGAGAAGGTTAGAGATGTCAAAAGGGAACGTCGTAGGCGCGAACGAAAATGGCGTGGGACTCTATCTGAACAAGATCATGATAGTTACATTGAGCAAAATAAAGTTTTTGGTAATCTGATTGTCTAGTCAAAAACTGAGAACTACAAAAAAACCTTTTGCTGATGCAGATTCAAAGACAATGTATCGTACAGTGAACACATTAGTGAGTCAGTTTCTGTAATTTTTAATATTGATTCTATTCTTAAAAAAAATAGATTTTTCTCATAGCTTGTGTATTGGTAGGCCTTTGGGCACTTACAACCAGGTGCTTTAAAAAAATTAAAATTTGACCTGTTGCCATGGTCACCCACCAAAAACCAATTTGGGCAATTTTGGACCATATTTGCCCTGAAATTTACTCAAAATTGTCTTTTGTCAAGAACTCACCATACCAAAACGGAATAATACTGGAACCTTACAATACAATCACCACAAAGGACAACTCTTTCCCTATTGACTGCATCATTTAAAGGTTAATATCTTACTCCTAAAGGTAAATGCTAAGTATTTAAAGGTTGCCTATTTTCAGTTTTGAAATAAAGACGATTTTTGACCAAATGTATTGCCTTAAAAATAACTCTGCCAGGGATGCCAAAAAATTGTCTTTGCTGGTGTGAGTAGTTAAATGTATTGCCCTTTAAAATCTGTTAAAAGTAGCTTATAAGATTATAAAATACGCAATAGGTATAGGACATATGGCCTAGATCTCAGACCAGATCTGTCACTACTTCACTCCCGTAAGACTATTGTTTTATTCTACAAGGCTATAAATGTATAAATCATATCACATTTTACCTACAAAAGCCGGGATAAGGTCCTCAAGTCCTGTTCCTGCACTAGAAGTTTCTGACCGATAAGCCGTCGTCCGCCATGGCTGGATGCAAAGTAACATAACCGATATGGTGCCGAACACAACAAGCAGTTTTTATGGTGCGCTAAGCTCAGGCCATCACACTTGTTTGCTACGAGATCAGCTTGAGTGCATATCGATGTACGCACATTAAATACTTCCCTGCACCAACACAATACCGAGTTATTGACCCTAGTTTAAGGTCCTAACAACAGTGAACATAGTCGCTACAGCTTCTTTTCATCAAAGTGCTTGACACTTTTGTCATGGACCGCATGGGATTTTCGCTCAACATTGTGCTGTTTTTTTACTACTGAGAGTGTACATCGCGCAGTAGTCTCCATCACATCCGCTTTCTGTCATGTAAAATGGAGTCTGGACACTACACTAAACTACAATGAATCTTACACTTTCATGGTGTCAAATCATGTTTCACCCAAATACGGGCATTTTTCTTCACTTCCAGAGTGTAAAACTCGGAATTCAATAGTAAACTATTTTATGTGTAAAAAGTTATTTTACGAAATCGATGTTTAGTTCAATATTGAGTTAAAAACTACGGATTTTTTTTAACCCAGCAAAATTTGACACTAATTTCTGAGGGTGTAGTAACATATTTGTAAGATTCATTATAGCCAATTGCAATTCTTACAGAAACCCTTCAACCAGGCTTAGGGGCAAGAACGATATACAGTCCTCAAGAAAGTAACTGACAAGGTAATAAATACTCACATACCGCTAAAAGGTTTCAACTTAAAGATATAAATTACAAAACGTTGGAACAATGTCTCCTCTCTAATGAGGGATGTTGTTCTCGAAGATGCTACACCGAAAAGAGTGAACCAGTTTTCATGTTTGACTTGGGTTTTGATCATTCATGATAGTGTGACAGGTATCATGGGTATGAGCTGCATAGATCAATTGAAGCATCCCTAATCTTTATCATACTCTCGACCGGTGAGGTATTAAATCAGAAAGAACATTGCCTGATATTTGTTGAAATATGGGCAATGGACCTATAAGCTGTTTGTAAGGACGTATTAAATAACCAACACAAAATGCACAACAATTTACTCTTGGGGAACCCTTTTATAAGAGTGTAACCCTTTTATAAGAGTGTAACTTTTGGACCATGACGGGGAAATCTCAAAATATGATGTTTCCAAATTTTAGACATAACTTTTGTCTGCTGGGACACTCACTAACTATCACCCATCTTTTTTAATTCTTGTGTTGCAATTTCCATAGATAATACCACCTCAATAAAGAGCACAATACAGTTCATTACGTATAAGAAACGTGCTTCTACTGGGCAACTTAACGGTAAGTAACCGTCATGACATAAATTGCCCGCTTAGGAGCGCTATTAATTCGGTCTAGTAAACCTATTGTTATCAATTACTACGAGAGGATTACCTGGTTGTATATTTAAATTCGAGCAGTACTTCTTGCTAACTGCATGGGTGAGTTTCCATTATGTTGCAAATTACATCCATGCTCAAGCGTTTAAACTACTCAATGGGCATTGCAAATACAGCCGGTTGGTTGCACACGAGAATTATGTCATTTATAGCAACCAGCTTTGATGATAGGCGAATATTTAAATTTGTTGCCGGTTTTTAGGGCAACAATTTATAGCGCTGCTAAGCGGGCCTTGTAGCGTAATGGGTACGAACCGGCCTTTTCAGTTTTCACCCTATAGCAAACAGTCAAATAAGGTTAATTAACGCTATTAGTTTTCTAATGCAAAAAGCAGGTTTGTCGACGGTAATTACGGCTAACTTGACCAGTACAAACAGCAACCTGAAAAATCTTAACGCTAATTTGTCATGACCAGGTGTGTACTTTTTAACATACCATAATAGGTCACCAATTCACTACCTACTCCGAATCCACCACACAGTGCAATATGAAGAGGTTAAGTGATAGAAGAGTGGACCACTGTCTTACCTTTGCACAGGGAATGGGTGACTTAGAACCAGTCAGAGAACCAGTCACCTATTAACCCCCTCTAGAATTTCAATCCATGGCAGAAATCTGAGGAATGCCAACTATCTATTTCAGCCCATGACCAAGACCAACCGCTTCAAGCAGAGCCCAATCCCTTACTTTGTGTCATTATTATATATTATATGCAATAAGTTGGCACAGCAATTCTCCTTTTCTCCACCACTAATTTGATTTTGTGCTAATTTGTTGCATTTCAAGCCTGCTTTCAGTTCCCTTAATTTTCATACTTGGAACTGTAGAGTAGTGAAATAATAATAAAATGTCACGATTGTGTGCCAATATTATGTATTTATAAATTTCACAAACCCGCCGGAGGGCTAGCTTTGCCTTTTTATAATTGGTATGTCTCTTTTTAAAATTTGCTATTAATTGTATACTATTAAAATGTAGGAATGTTTTAGTGTACATATTATATATATACATGTTCCATATTTAAATCAGGTTAATTTAAATGTTTTAATTAATGTTTTTTAATTTGTATGCAATTTTAATAAAATATTTCCTGTAATTTGGCCTTTTTGGCCACCATTGCGTAGATATATCTATCTATGTTTTACAAATGGTGTGGCGGGCAGGTAAACTTCCCGGTAGAACTTAACGATAGGTTTTCGCGAGTCTAAACGGGGGGGGGGGGGGGGGGGATTAAAATATTTAATAGTAAATACCGTTATTCCAACTTAGCGTTAACTCTTCAGCACTTTAAAAGTTATTGTTTGGCCATTTTGCAATCAAATATTGAAATCAGCACTAAACAGTTATCGGGTGCTGCGATATGCATTGGTATTAACAAACTAATGTTTGCAAGCATTCACAACATTATATTAAATGTCACGGATATTTTCAATCTGAATAATGGCTAAGCAATTTCATCAGAAAACTATTCACCGCGATTGTTAATCATGGTGATTGCGAAAAAGTGTATAACGTCCTTTGTGGAATGAAAATATTAAAATTGCTGTTCTGTTGTTAATAGCATTTCGTACACCATGATGCTGCTTTCGAGATGTGGTGTTGGAGGCGTATGCTTCGTATCTCTCGGACAACGAGAAGGACCAATGCTAGTATTATTGAAGAAATAGGGGTGTCTAAACAACTTCTTCATGCCATCAACACCCAAATACTGAGCTACTTCGGCCATATCTCACGTCGTAAGGGTAACAACCTAGAGAAGATGATCATGATTGAAGGGAAGCGTAAGAAAGGCAGACCTTGTTCCCGATGGATTGACCAAATAAAATTGATTACTGGACACCATCTCCGTGATGGTTACTCCTTTGCTGAAAATCGTTATTTGTGGCGTAGTATCTTTAAGGTCACGAGCTGTCAGTCATGACAGGACCGAACCAACCAACCAACACCATGATGAGAATAGCATCACTTTATGAATACGTCGCTGATACCCCGGTTTCCATTGGTTGCAGACAAGATGGAAGTATATTCGTCTGTGCTTTCTGTAACAATACAAATCAAGACATATTGAAAAAAATCAGGAATAGGGGAGAGCGGGGAGTGTTCGTTCAATTTTCATTTGAAATGGGCTAGAGACGTCAAGTTTAAAGATTGATTGAATTTATTGACAATAAATGAAGATTGATATCTTGGGTACATTCGACCACAATTTAGTGATGAGTAAAGGATAAAGACAGTATCTCAAAATGGTGCATTTGCCCCACCCCTGGGGCAGGTTCGTCCATAGGCCGGGGCAAGTCTGCCATGGTCTCATAATTAGGCTTCGTAAAATAGTAGTTATCAAATAGATATACACATGTTATGCAATGTGATTTTATTCTAATATACAAATTTGGGAATCCAAAATTTAAGGGTAGGGTCTTTTTTGCGGAATATACTGGTTTAGAATTTTAAAATGATAATAAATACCACATTATAAAATATAATCGTCTAATTTTAGTGCTACTCCATTCAAGATAGCTCTTTTTTATAATTACAAATAGGTTACAGGAGGAGAATTACAATTTTGAAACTATACATAATCTTAAACATATACATTCCTATAGGCGAACATGCCCTCTCATAAAATGGCGAATGTGCCTCATAGCACAATAAGAGCATTGACCCGATAACCATGCGTGTCCGGCGGGTTTATACCTGCTTCAAATCCATAACCAATCCTTTTTCTACCTAATGACGATTTACATTAAAATCTTCTGTACGAATATCTTTAGAAAAAGAAGAGAAAAAAAAAGAAAATGGAAGGAAATCCACCTTTTTGATGTAAAACTGGTTTTCAGATGATCATTTGATAAACATTATACGGAGATCTAACATGTTACCACGGGACGCTCGCAACAAACAGCGGAATATTGTGCGTGTTCGTCAAATTCAACAAGTGGCCGCAATGATGAGAATCACGTGGTGGGCGAACCTGCACCTAGGGTGTACACTCCCCGCTCTCCCTATATTATACGCATTCAGTGGCGGTCCAATAAGTCAATAATCTGTTTGGACTGAGACTATTGACGTTCGTTTCTGTTCAAATTTAAAAATAAAGAATTGACAATAATAAATGATAATAATAATCATAATTTTATAGAGCGCCTGTATCTGCAGCAAGCGATGCTCATTGCACTTTATCTACATAAATAAATAACATAAAAGACATATCCTAAAAATGCATACGAAATATACATAACAAAGATGAGGTCAAGTCAAGCAAATTCTTCCGATGTGTTGTCAAAATCAGAGGGATGGTGTCCTATACTCCACGGACGTATCCACTGTATACTCCACAAGACTTTTCTTTCGAACCATGCACTTAATTAGGGTGTTGGAGCGTTTAAAAATAAAATTCTAAGAGCTTCGAAATGTCAATCAAATAAACGCCTCTCCCGAGAGCTCTTATTTAATTTACTTAATCTTGGCGGATTCTTTATGAAAGATTTAAGATTTGAATGATTGTGTACTGTGTACTCTATGTTTGCTATTAAATTAAATTAAAAAAAACACGCGTATTTGGTATAGCTAAAACGTTGCATTGAAATAACCTTTGTAATTGATTCCAAGAATTGCTCAATTTAATGACGCCTCTGCGGAGCTTTTATTCAATATGAAACGTTATTGAATCTGTATATTCAATATTGAAGTACAGTAATAGAATAGTAAACTCAGTTTAATTGTTAGTTTATGTTAGCAATCAAAGTAACTGCGTGGTCTTTAGAGTATATTTGATCAGTATTTACTTAAGTAATACTTCTGAGGATTTTGTTTTAATATCAAAAGATATGTTGCGAAGACGTTTTAAGGTTTGGTTTTGTCTAAGAGGTTAGTTACGAAATGTTGGCCAACATTTGTGTAGACTGATATTATTTGATTCGCCAAAACAGTATGATATCATTATAGTTGCGCTATATAATTTCAGCATACACCATGCATACAAGTATGAAGATATAATTGAAATTTACTGTATACCACGTGGTCATGTACATTAGGTACCAGACAGTAAAAGGTTCATACAAGACAAACAGTAAATGTTATTGATCTAATCATTTTCATTCTTTCTTAAAACGATACCCAAAATTCATCATGGTTTTGAAAAATAAAGGATACCAACTTGGGTTCTTTTGCATATTTCAGATGCCTCGAGGACAAGAATGTAAATCGGGTGCCTCGGTCAAAAGGTTCACTCATGACAACCGATAAACGCGATTTCATTTTTTACACCAAATTACTAATGTTTTTCTTACCACGTTTGAAATGTTTCAAATTTCAACTTGGCCTTGAAATCAAGAAGGTTTACTTATTCTGTATATTATTTCTTCAATCCGCAAAATTGGCGAAGCAATTTCATCAGAACACTATTCACCGCCATTTTTAATCATAGTGATTGCCAGAGAAAAAAATCCATAACGTAATATAAAGATTGGAATTGCTGTTCTGTTAATAATATCAATTTTGTACACCAGGATAAGAATTACAACACGTTACGATGATTAATTCGCTGTTACAGGCTACCGTCGGTACATACAGACAACGGGACACTAGACAAGATGTACATGTAGGTCAGAGGTTGCTTCAATGTCATCACAACATGTGTAGAAAAGCACTGTGCACTGTGGTGATGTAGTCAGATTAAAACCTGATTTGCATTGAAATGTACAGAAACATCATGTTCCATTAGAGGATTTTACCATTGAGACTTTTCAACTTGTTTGGAATCATTGAATTGAGAAATAGAATTCCAAATCATATATTGATACAGATATGGAAAGTCCCAATTATTAGTTCCTCTAATGAACCATGATATTTCTGTATATTTCAATGGAAATCAGGTGTTGAATTATCTCAGTGCACAGTGCTGTTCTACTGCATGCTAGGATTACATTGAAGCAACCTCTGCATATAGGGATTCATCCGTGACTAAAGGCAACCATGGATGGTGAGTTGAAAAGGCATGGTCTTATAACAACGCATAGCTGACCCACTTACCCAAGTATTATTATAGATTACATACAGCATTTGGGGTGAGATTGCCTTCGTAAAAGCATATAGATAAAGTCGATTATCTATGGTAAAAGCCAGAAGATTATTTTGTATTGTAGTTTGCTCAAATTTAAAAATCGTGAATTGACAAATTTGGTTTCCTATACTACACTGACGTATCCAGTCTACTCCACAAGACTTATCGTATGAAGCATGTATATATTTCTTTATATTGAATATTTCTAAGAGGCATGTAATTTCAATATAATAAACGCCTCTTCTTGGAGCTCTTTATCTGATATACCTCAGTGATTCTTGACGGAGTGTTTTAACAAGATTTGAATTAATGTGTACTTGTGCTGTGTGTTTTCTAATAAAAATGAAAGGTAATAATAGAATAAACACCTAGCACATAAATTCCCTGACCAGGCGCTTTAAGGTTGGCTAATTCAAAATAGATAATCGGTACCAAAAATCTGAGATATACATTAAATGAGCTGATTTCTTCTCCGCAGTTTGATACCTCATTCAACAAAATCGAATGGATACTTTTAAAGTTATGGCGATTTGAATGACCGCGCATAACAACAGCAAAGTTGCACTAGGTATAGGAAATCATTGATTTCGTCGCTGTTCTGACATACCGGCACATGTGCCATTTTGGGCAAAATGAGTTAAGTTGCATTTTATGATCTACAAATGAAACTCTTTATTCTCCAAAAAAATTGAGACAAAAAGGTAATTAATTAATGAGATACCGCACTAATTAGTGTGATATGCCAGGGTTTTAACATAATACCGGCATGAAAACCTCATTTTGTATTCTGACATACCGGCACATCACAATATTCTGCCATAGACCACCGTGTAACTGCAGTTCTGACATACCGGCATATCACTGGCATATCACTGTAGGATGAATATGAAGGGTTTTTTCTTGTTTCTGACATACCGGCACATGACTTTATGACATAATTACTCCTAATTAATAATTGCAATTTGTTGTTGTAACATGCTCATAGCAAACATAAGTATATCTATTATTGTTCTTTGACAATGATAGTGACATTTGATTTTCTCAAAACGCTGTTTTTCGTGATGTGCCGGTATGTCAGAACAGCGACGATTTGTGTGTGATTACGCACTGAAAAAACTCACAGCTAATCAGCTAAGACTTTTATTCTTCACAGCTAGTCACACCCTTTGTCCCGCACATTGCGGTTATCACTCCAGACCCATTCATCTGTCTCGTTCAGATAGCACACAGTTATGACAGTAATCACACACAAATCAATGATTCCTATACCTAGTGCAACTTTTCTGTTGTTATTCGCGGTCATTGAAATCGCCATAACTGTAAAAGTTTCAATTCGATTTTGTTGAATGAGGTATCAAACTGCGGAGAAGAAATGTTTTGCTCATTTAATGTATATCTCAGATTTCTGGTACCGATTATATATTTTGAATTAGACAAAATCAAAGCACCTGGTCAGGGACTTTATGTGCTAGGTGTACATAGCTAAAACGTCAATTCAATGACATGACCACGTGGTATACAGTAAATTTCAATTATATCTTCATACTTGTATGCATGGTGTATGCTGAAATTATATAGCGCAACTATAATGATATCATACTGTTTTGGCGAATCAAATAATATCAGTCTACACAAATGTTGGCCAACATTTCGTAACTAACCTCTTAGACAAAACCAAACCTTAAAACGTCTTCGCAACATATCTTTTGATATTAAAACAAAATCCTCAGAAGTATTACTTAAGTAAATACTGATCAAATATACTCTAAAGACCACGCAGTTACTTTGATTGCTAACATAAACTAACAATTAAACTGAGTTTACTATTCTATTACTGTACTTCAATATTGAATATACAGATTCAATAACGTTTCATATTGAATAAAAGCTCCGCAGAGGCGTCATTAAATTGAGCAATTCTTGGAATCAATTACAAAGGTTATTTCAATGCAACGTTTTAGCTATACCAAATACGCGTGTTTTTTTAATTTAATTTAATAGCAAACATAGAGTACACAGTACACAATCATTCAAATCTTAAATCTTTTATAAAGAATCCGCCAAGATTAAGTAAATTAAATAAGAGCTCTCGGGAGAGGCGTTTATTTGATTGACATTTCGAAGCTCTTAGAATTTTATTTTTAAACGCTCCAACACCCTAATTAAGTGCATGGTTCGAAAGAAAAGTCTTGTGGAGTATACAGTGGATACGTCCGTGGAGTATAGGACACCATCCCTCTGATTTTGACAACACATCGGAAGAATTTGCTTGACTTGACCTCATCTTTGTTATGTATATTTCGTATGCATTTTTAGGATATGTCTTTTATGTTATTTATTTATGTAGATAAAGTGCAATGAGCATCGCTTGCTGCAGATACAGGCGCTCTATAAAATTATGATTATTATTATCATTTATTATTGTCAATTCTTTATTTTTAAATTTGAACAGAAACGAACGTCAATAGTCTCAGTCCAAACAGATTATTGACTTATTGGACCGCCACTGAATGCGTATAATATAGGGAGAGCGGGGAGTGTACACCCTAGGTGCAGGTTCGCCCACCACGTGATTCTCATCATTGCGGCCACTTGTTGAATTTGACGAACACGCACAATATTCCGCTGTTTGTTTCGAGCGTCCCGTGGTAACATGTTAGATCTCCGTATAATGTTTATCAAATGATCATCTGAAAACCAGTTTTACATCAAAAAGGTGGATTTCCTTCCATTTTCTTTTCTTTTCTCTTCTTTTTCTAAAGATATTCGTACAGAAGATTTTAATGTAAATCGTCATTAGGTAGAAAAAGGATTGGTTATGGATTTGAAGCAGGTATAAACCCGCCGGACACGCATGGTTATCGGGTCAATGCTCTTATTGTGCTATGAGGCACATTCGCCATTTTATGAGAGGGCATGTTCGCCTATAGGAATGTATATGTTTAAGATTATGTATAGTTTCAAAATTGTAATTCTCCTCCTGTAACCTATTTGTAATTATAAAAAAGAGCTATCTTGAATGGAGTAGCACTAAAATTAGACGATAATATTTTATAATGTGGTATTTATTATCATTTTAAAATTCTAAACCAGTATATTCCGCAAAAAAGACCCTACCCTTAAATTTTGGATTCCCAAATTTGTATATTAGAATAAAATCACATTGCATAACATGTGTATATCTATTTGATAACTACTACTTTACGAAGCCTAATTATGAGACCATGGCAGACTTGCCCCGGCCTATGGACGAACCTGCCCCAGGGGTGGGGCAAATGCACCATTTTGAGATACTGTCTTTATCCTTTACTCATCACTAAATTGTGGTCGAATGTACCCAAGATATCAATCTTCATTTATTGTCAATAAATTCAATCAATCTTTAAACTTGACGTCTCTAGCCCATTTCAAATGAAAATTGAACGAACACTCCCCGCTCTCCCCTATTCCTGATTTTTTTCAATATGTCTTGATTTGTATTGTTACAGAAAGCACAGACGAATATACTTCCATCTTGTCTGCAACCAATGGAAACCGGGGTATCAGCGACGTATTCATAAAGTGATGCTATTCTCATCATGGTGTTGGTTGGTTGGTTCGGTCCTGTCATGACTGACAGCTCGTGACCTTAAAGATACTACGCCACAAATAACGATTTTCAGCAAAGGAGTAACCATCACGGAGATGGTGTCCAGTAATCAATTTTATTTGGTCAATCCATCGGGAACAAGGTCTGCCTTTCTTACGCTTCCCTTCAATCATGATCATCTTCTCTAGGTTGTTACCCTTACGACGTGAGATATGGCCGAAGTAGCTCAGTATTTGGGTGTTGATGGCATGAAGAAGTTGTTTAGACACCCCTATTTCTTCAATAATACTAGCATTGGTCCTTCTCGTTGTCCGAGAGATACGAAGCATACGCCTCCAACACCACATCTCGAAAGCAGCATCATGGTGTACGAAATGCTATTAACAACAGAACAGCAATTTTAATATTTTCATTCCACAAAGGACGTTATACACTTTTTCGCAATCACCATGATTAACAATCGCGGTGAATAGTTTTCTGATGAAATTGCTTAGCCATTATTCAGATTGAAAATATCCGTGACATTTAATATAATGTTGTGAATGCTTGCAAACATTAGTTTGTTAATACCAATGCATATCGCAGCACCCGATAACTGTTTAGTGCTGATTTCAATATTTGATTGCAAAATGGCCAAACAATAACTTTTAAAGTGCTGAAGAGTTAACGCTAAGTTGGAATAACGGTATTTACTATTAAATATTTTAATCCCCCCCCCCCCCCCCCCCCCCGTTTAGACTCGCGAAAACCTATCGTTAAGTTCTACCGGGAAGTTTACCTGCCCGCCAGACCATTTGTAAAACATAGATAGATATATCTACGCAATGGTGGCCAAAAAGGCCAAATTACAGGAAATATTTTATTAAAATTGCATACAAATTAAAAAACATTAATTAAAACATTTAAATTAACCTGATTTAAATATGGAACATGTATATATATAATATGTACACTAAAACATTCCTACATTTTAATAGTATACAATTAATAGCAAATTTTAAAAAGAGACATACCAATTATAAAAAGGCAAAGCTAGCCCTCCGGCGGGTTTGTGAAATTTATAAATACATAATATTGGCACACAATCGTGACATTTTATTATTATTTCACTACTCTACAGTTCCAAGTATGAAAATTAAGGGAACTGAAAGCAGGCTTGAAATGCAACAAATTAGCACAAAATCAAATTAGTGGTGGAGAAAAGGAGAATTGCTGTGCCAACTTATTGCATATAATATATAATAATGACACAAAGTAAGGGATTGGGCTCTGCTTGAAGCGGTTGGTCTTGGTCATGGGCTGAAATAGATAGTTGGCATTCCTCAGATTTCTGCCATGGATTGAAAT
This sequence comes from Ophiura sarsii, assembly GCA_035610835.1. Classification (NCBI taxonomy): domain Eukaryota; kingdom Metazoa; phylum Echinodermata; class Ophiuroidea; order Amphilepidida; family Ophiuridae; genus Ophiura; species Ophiura sarsii. Next base: position 66,987,482 of record CM069450.1, on the reverse strand, counting down.
TCTAGAGGGGGTTAATAGGTGACTGGTTCTCTGACTGGTTCTAAGTCACCCATTCCCTGTGCAAAGGTAAGACAGTGGTCCACTCTTCTATCACTTAACCTCTTCATATTGCACTGTGTGGTGGATTCGGAGTAGGTAGTGAATTGGTGACCTATTATGGTATGTTAAAAAGTACACACCTGGTCATGACAAATTAGCGTTAAGATTTTTCAGGTTGCTGTTTGTACTGGTCAAGTTAGCCGTAATTACCGTCGACAAACCTGCTTTTTGCATTAGAAAACTAATAGCGTTAATTAACCTTATTTGACTGTTTGCTATAGGGTGAAAACTGAAAAGGCCGGTTCGTACCCATTACGCTACAAGGCCCGCTTAGCAGCGCTATAAATTGTTGCCCTAAAAACCGGCAACAAATTTAAATATTCGCCTATCATCAAAGCTGGTTGCTATAAATGACATAATTCTCGTGTGCAACCAACCGGCTGTATTTGCAATGCCCATTGAGTAGTTTAAACGCTTGAGCATGGATGTAATTTGCAACATAATGGAAACTCACCCATGCAGTTAGCAAGAAGTACTGCTCGAATTTAAATATACAACCAGGTAATCCTCTCGTAGTAATTGATAACAATAGGTTTACTAGACCGAATTAATAGCGCTCCTAAGCGGGCAATTTATGTCATGACGGTTACTTACCGTTAAGTTGCCCAGTAGAAGCACGTTTCTTATACGTAATGAACTGTATTGTGCTCTTTATTGAGGTGGTATTATCTATGGAAATTGCAACACAAGAATTAAAAAAGATGGGTGATAGTTAGTGAGTGTCCCAGCAGACAAAAGTTATGTCTAAAATTTGGAAACATCATATTTTGAGATTTCCCCGTCATGGTCCAAAAGTTACACTCTTATAAAAGGGTTACACTCTTATAAAAGGGTTCCCCAAGAGTAAATTGTTGTGCATTTTGTGTTGGTTATTTAATACGTCCTTACAAACAGCTTATAGGTCCATTGCCCATATTTCAACAAATATCAGGCAATGTTCTTTCTGATTTAATACCTCACCGGTCGAGAGTATGATAAAGATTATGGATGCTTCAATTGATCTATGCAGCTCATACCCATGATACCTGTCACACTATCATGAATGATCAAAACCCAAGTCAAACATGAAAACTGGTTCACTCTTTTCGGTGTAGCATAGTTAGCCGATCTTCGAGAACAACGTCCCTCATTAGAGAGGAGACATTGTTCCAACGTTTTGTAATTTATATCTTTAAGTTGAAACCTTTTAGCGGTATGTGAGTATTGATTACCTTGTCAGTTACTTTCTTGAGGACTGTATATCGTTCTTGCCCCTAAGCCTGGTTGAAGGGTTTCTGTAAGAATTGCAATTGGCTATAATGAATCTTACAAATATGTTACTACACCCTCAGAAATTAGTGTCAAATTTTGCTGGGTTAAAAAAAATCCGTAGTTTTTAACTCAATATTGAACTAAACATCGATTTCGTAAAATAACTTTTTACACATACAATAGTTTACTATTGAATTCCGAGTTTTACACTCTGGAAGTGAAGAAAAATGCCCGTATTTGGGTGAAACATGATTTGACACCATGAAAGTGTAAGATTCATCGTAGTTTAGTGTAGTGTCCAGACTCCATTTTACATGACAGAAAGCGGATGTGATGGAGACTACTGCGCGATGTACACTCTCAGTAGTAAAAAACAGCACAATGTTGAGCGAAAATCCCATGCGGTCCATGACAAAAGTGTCAAGCACTTTGATGAAAAGAAGCTGTAGCGACTATGTTCACTGTTGTTAGGACCTTAAACTAGGGTCAATAACTCGGTATTGTGTTGGTGCAGGGAAGTATTTAATGTGCGTACATCGATATGCACTCAAGCTGATCTCGTAGCAAACAAGTGTGATGGCCTGAGCTTAGCGCACCATAAAAACTGCTTGTTGTGTTCGGCACCATATCGGTTATGTTACTTTGCATCCAGCCATGGCGGACGACGGCTTATCGGTCAGAAACTTCTAGTGCAGGAACAGGACTTGAGGACCTTATCCCGGCTTTTGTAGGTAAAATGTGATATGATTTATACATTTATAGCCTTGTAGAATAAAACAATAGTCTTACGGGAGTGAAGTAGTGACAGATCTGGTCTGAGATCTAGGCCATATGTCCTATACCTATTGCGTATTTTATAATCTTATAAGCTACTTTTAACAGATTTTAAAGAGCAATACATTTAACTACTCACACCAGCAAAGACAATTTTTTGGCATCCCTGGCAGAGTTATTTTTAAGGCAATACATTTGGTCAAAAATCGTCTTTATTTCAAAACTGAAAATAGGCAACCTTTAAATACTTAGCATTTACCTTTAGGAGTAAGATATTAACCTTTAAATGATGCAGTCAATAGGGAAAGAGTTGTCCTTTGTGGTGATTGTATTGTAAGGTTCCAGTATTATTCCGTTTTGGTATGGTGAGTTCTTGACAAAAGACAATTTTGAGTAAATTTCAGGGCAAATATGGTCCAAAATTGCCCAAATTGGTTTTTGGTGGGTGACCATGGCAACAGGTCAAATTTTAATTTTTTCAAAGCACCTGGTTGTAAGTGCCCAAAGGCCTACCAATACACAAGCTATGAGAAAAATCTATTTTTTTAAAGAATAGAATCAATATTAAAAATTACAGAAACTGACTCACTAATGTGTTCACTGTACGATACATTGTCTTTGAATCTGCATCAGCAAAAGTTTTTTTTGTAGTTCTCAGTTTTTGACTAGACAATCAGATTACCAAAAACTTTATTTTGCTCAATGTAACTATCATGATCTTGTTCAGATAGAGTCCCACGCCATTTTCGTTCGCGCCTACGACGTTCCCTTTTGACATCTCTAACCTTCTCGTCATACCACATAGGATTTCGAATGACTTTCTGCGAACGAGTCTGTTCAGGGCAGTGTTTATTCAGGATACCACGCACCCTGAAGTTATTGTTCAGACTGCTTTTGAGGGTCACATAGGAGAGTTAAATCACTGAGTTTATGTAATAAGTCAGCTTTGAACGCTTCTAAATCCAGATTTTTAAAGTTTCTTGTTTTGATGATCTTTATTTCCTGTCTTGGCTTTTAATTTATTTATCCTGCATTCGATCATGTGGTGGTCTGAGCCGTACCTATTGGGTGACAAATGACATGATCAGGCGTGTGTCCAGCCTTAAGCGTCGGTCTTTCAATAACCTGACAAAGATCGTGTTGCGAAAGTAAAGCAAGATATTTAGAAACTTCAGGCTTGTTCATCGACATGAAGATTAATATCACCTACAATTAGGGGTTTTCCTAGGTTATTCTGCGATATCACAGAAAAATGTGTCAAATTCTTCCAGAAAAGTAGAAGTTGTGAACCCATTCTCCTTCGAGGGTGGTGGCCGGTATATAGCGAAAAGACGAAAAGACTTTGAAAAGTCAGTTTTTGAAATGCCAATTTTTTTATGCTTCGCGCGTATGAGTTTCAATGTTTCATTATTCAAGGTGGCTTCCGGAACTTTTTTTCTGGACCATTTTAGTTCAAAAACTGATTTGTTATTTATTTTTGCTCGCCTCGCGCACATTTTTTCTACAGGTTTCATCATTATAATGTTTTTTTAGTTACATTATGGCCAACATTCAAGTAATGGGCACTCAAAACATTGATGGATCCGCGCCTGTCCCCCCACCCCCAATCACAACTACCACGCTACGCCTCTGGCTGCAATGTATAAGAATATCACTAAGCTGCTTTGCTAGTTTTCGAATACAGTATGTCAATATCCCACTGTGTATTTCAAGCAGAGGGAGTAATTATTTGATACGAAATTTGGACTCAATGAAAAGTGTTAACAAAATACATCTATTGTTCAATAGGTATTTTGTGAATGCTATGCACCCGATGCTTTTCGCGAATCACTTATAATGCCACTGAAATCGAAATAGGTCATGTTATATGGACACTTCCGTAGTACCTGATGCGAGTCGGTGCATCGTGTTTCTTACCCAAACTAGTAATGGATTCTGTTACATGTCAGTGGAGCGGAAATGAAAATACATGTAAATTGATCGGTGAACGTTTGATAGTTATATTAAACCTGTATGTCAGTCGCTTATTCAAACTCCAAAACCAAAAATGACGAGAGGCGAATGGTTTTTTTCCGGATTTAAAAACTGGCCATTTCAAATGTTGATATACAACAAACAATGCCCGACCGACCGACTGAGCCGTAGAATAATTGTAATCTTTTCGTCGCCTTACCGATACTACTCATACTTTCTTATAAACAGTCGCTTTCTAAGATGGGACTATCGATGAAGACGGTTTTATTCGACCAGGACACGTTTAACCTGTTAACGCACACTCTAACGTGACCAAAAATAACTCGATTTGGATATACTACGCTTTGCGATGATATTCTGCCTTAATTTGATTAAATTGCATCATTTAACAATCACTGGTAACACATGTTCATGGTAGTCTGAGCAAGACAATTCTCCTTTGCATGCACTGTTTTATTCTAAACTAAATTAAAATATGACACTTTCAACGAAACATTCGCTTCGCGATTCTAATAATAATATACATGTACATTATCCATATACAATTGGGAACTCGACAAATTTTGTACGGAGATGTTTTCCCCTTTCTACACCTTCAATTGACATCGAATTTCAACCTTGTTACACTTGTCACATTTAGAACCCATTTGATAATATAGTTTGTTACAGAAATTATTAATATCAATAATTAATTGAACAGCAATTCAAATCGTTTTCATTCCCTAAAGGACGTTATGCACTTTTGTTCGCAATCACTATGATTACAAATGTTTGTTTGAATCGGATTAAAAAAACATCCGTGAAAATAAACCTTCTTCTTTTCAAGGCCAAGTTGAAATTTGAAACTTTTTAGACGTGGTAAGAAATAAACTGCGCCAATAATGTATATAAACACTTATAAATGGTCAGATTTATCGAAACCTGAAATAGTATGCAAAACAATAATTAATTAATTCGATTCACAGTTATCTTCTGCGCATTTTGACACCTATTTTGTTGCGCTACGATGCTGTTTGGCGGATTTATGGGCACTTGAATGGCTTAAGGTCGAATTCAAAAGTTGCAAAAGCCCCTATTTAAGCAAGAGCGTTGTACTGTGACGAATAAGATCAGCATTATTTTTTTAATTTTTGCCCGCCTTTTATAAATGATTCGTTTGTCGCGTGTTGGATAAATCGATTGCGATGAACATCAGCATTAATTGTCAATAACAAAACAAAAGGGTCAGAGATAGGAGGCATAAATCAATATTAATCAATCATTAATTGTCATGGTTAAGTAAACAGATCAAATTGGTGTCTTTTGTCTTGATTTTGTCTGTGTGTGATGCTTGTGTGAGTTCCCTTCTGTAATTGGGGTGAATAGGAGCTTTTGCAAATTTTGAATTCGACCTTAATACACCTATCAGTTGTAAGACGCACTATACGACCCCCGGGAGTGGTGCGTCACTTTACCGAGGTGCGTCAACTTCTCATGTACCATGACGCACCCTGTGTCTCAAAAAAGACGGACCATTGCCATCCAAATACGCACCCTCAGTCAACTATCAGCCCATTCGCACCCATGTAAAGTGACGGACCTTTACGCACCCTCCGTCATTTTTTTGACGGACCAAAGGCTGCCACTGACGTACCCTCCGTCAAGAATTATTGGTAAACGACGCACCCACGACGCACCTCTCCCGGGGGTCGTATAGTGCGTCTTACAACTGATAGGTGTATAAGCCACTCAAGTGCCCATAAATCCGCCAAACAACATCGTAGCGCAACAAAAGACGTGTCAAAATGCGCAGAAGATAACTGTAAATTGAATCAATTAAAAAAAAATTGCATACTATTTTAGGTTCCGATAAATCTGACTATTTGTAAGTGTTTAGATACTTTATTGGCGCAGTTTACATACTTATGAGTAACCGGGTGTAAAAAAAACGTAGTCAATCGCGTTGACCGGTTGTTATGAGTGAAACTTTTAACCGAGGCACCCGATGTAACATGTCTACGAGGTATCTGGAATATTTATAGGAACCCACATTTATATCCTTCATTTCTCGTTTGCGTTTGAATTACAGATTTGTTTGTACCTTTGTATTGTGTGAAAATGATTAGATCAATATTATACTGTTTTTCTTTTAATTCCTTTTACTGTGGTACCCCGTGTAGATGAGCACGAGGCACATTAAATATCAATTAACACTGCATACATTCCATTTTTACATTTGAATATCCCGCTAACACATGTTTGTGATTACTGTATGTACAGTGTGTTGTATGTCATTCAAAATTGAAACACGATACATAATGCATTAACGCGGGATGGAAAAGGTGTAATGCAGGTCCCAAATTCTGGACCGTATCGTTCGATACTATCATCAAACAAAATTGTTGATCACAGTGTTATGATCCGAGCGCTCGCAATCATTACAAAGGTTAAGCGTGTCCAGGCATGTAGTGCGTTCCATAACGGTCGCAGCTCGATTTGGGGTCTTGTTGATTACCTAATTACCTTGTTGATTTACTAATACGTCACATCTTCCGGTTTTACTGCGCCCTTACCATCGTGATTAACAATTTTTTGATTTGATTATAGTACAAAGTCAGTTTTCAAGTATCGGACTACTATAGTATACTGTTCCAGTATGTTTCAATTGTGTACCAGTATTTTTCAATACAGGGACAAATCACTACTAGCAGCAAATGTACCAGTACTGGCCGATACTGTAATATAAAAACGGGAAAGAGTGTACTTTAAGTCCCCGAATCTGGAGGGTACTGTATCGTCCAATTCTAGAACATCCAGTATCGTACGATCTGGTACAAAGTTAGTGTTCTAGTATCGGACGATACTGGCACCCATAAAATGTTCTAGTATTGGAACACCATCGAGCGATACTGGAACGTTTTTTATGTTCCAGTATCGGGCTATACTGGTACACATGCTACGTAGTGATCTGTCCCAATATTGAACTATACTGGAATACAATTATGTACGGTAAATTCGTACCAGTATCAAGCGATACTGGCTACATTTCTGTTCCAGCATTGAACGATATTGTATACCTGTATCTGGGATATTAAGTACACGTTTCCCCGTGGTGGTCTAAATAATACATTGCGCGTAAAATTTCAATCGCACCATAAACTAATCTCTGTTTTTGTACATATTATTTTTATTCCTCGTGCACAAACATGTAAATGGGATGCCCCAGTGCAAAGGTTTACCAGGACAAATGGTAAATTCTATAACTTATTTGTTCACACAAAGTTGTTGTTTTTCGCTCCATTAACAGAACAAACTAACGCGTGTTTTATTCCGGCACCCCATCATTAGAGTACGCCTTCTTGAGTTGTGCTGGTCAAATGCCGTGTTTATTCACAAACCATAAAAAGAACTTAAGTGCTATGAAGTAAAACACAGGATAACACCTCAGCACTTACCCGGGGCGGGGGTTGACGTATATTGACTATTAAAATATCGGCGGCAGTTACGACACTCTTTTGGGGCTTTTTATGCCTCTCGGCGATTATCTAATACCCTTTTTTATCACCTCTCCAAGACTCCTATTTAAAAAAAATCACATATAAAATAAAGGAAAACCTTATATTCAAATACAGTAGGCCTACTATCCAGTTGTTATACGATGTAAAAGAACCGAGTGACCTTTTAACAAAACGATGGTACCACGTCAAATGGTCTTTGTTTGTTATACAGCATGTTTAATATTTAAAAAAACCACATAAACAATAAGGGGCCATATCCAAACTCTCAGTGATTTTAAAGCATTTTTCTACCGATTTTACAACGGTATTCCAACGGTATTTCGTTCTATTGTTAAAAGCATCGGAAAAAGATCGGTGATTAACTAGAGCCTCCCTACTTATCTGGCGTTAACAATAGAACTATTGTAGTACTCTCGATGGCTCAATTAGTAAAGCAGACAGATGAAAGCGCGAGAAAGGTTGTGTTATTAAGCTGACTAGTGTTCACCCGACCCCCGTTGTGACGTAAAGAGCGACCCATTTGCGAGATTGTACACCTACCGGGTTTCTAGTACAAGTGCCAGGTTTTATCATGGCAGGTGATAGAGGCTAATCGCGACACTCCTCAAACCCCGACTCAAACGAGATATGTTTGTAGCCGCCTATTCATTGCTAGGCTTATTGTAATCCACTCGTTAACGTCATAAGAATAATCCTCCTTGAAGTGGCCTTTAAAGACTATTGTTCAGCCGTGGATGATTTTAGAGTAAGCAGTACAAGCAGGGAGGTGTCAATGACACCTCCCTGGTACAAGCATGGATAATGTTATCATTGAATACTAAACAAAATGGGAGCCATTAAACATACAACGTGTTATTGTTTTCTGGTATAGGCATAATGTGTGTAATCAAGTAGCATTATGAATCTTACTCCCCTAAATAGTGTCATTTTTCTGCGTTTTTAGACTATTTAAGAATGTTGCATACACTCTGAACGTGACCTAATAAATAATAAATAAATAATAAATATGAAGAAATTAAGTAATTAATGTAAATAAATAATATATAGATTAATAATTATATCAATAAAATAGTATATTAAGGCCTATTTATAATTAATTGATTGATAAATAATTAAATAAACATCAACAATTAAGAAAGTAAATACAAAATAAATAAATAACGTTAAAATTATGTCAATATAAATGAAAACCCCGAACGGACGTATAATGAGAGAACAATAATAAATATTATATTTCGGCATACTTAAAACCCTAACCGACCTCTACCCAGACTCGACCGCTCTAAGTATAGAGCACAAGGAATATAAACCGCCACAAAGATTCGAACGTACGGCCTGCTGATTGAGAGTCCTAATCTTTACCAACTGAGCTATTTCGATTTTCCTGAAATCCTCAGCGCTTTATACCCAAATATAGTTCTCATTCAACTATTCCCTAAATATACACGGTATGTTGAACCATATTACTTTTGTTTGTTATTGCGTTCACATAGCGCATAGTTGGCTCAGCGGTAGAGCATTGGACTAGTAAACCGGAGGTCGTGGGTTCGAATCCTATCACGTCTTGAAATTTTATTTTAATCGTTTATATACATTTTTTTTATTAGTTTTCGATATTGTTTATCATTTCGTATAATTATTCATTATTGTTCAATTATAGTTTATTTTGGAATGTGGAATTATTTACGATTTCATTTTAATTTTCCACTGACTGTTTAGTGTGCATGGCATCATGAAATGTGAATGAACCGCGGTATACCACCGAACTGTCCTACTCCTATGCAACAGGCCAATACAATAGAAACTCGTTGTGTGTTATTATCGATTGAGCTAAACTTGTTACAAATGCCAGCCGTTATGTAATACAAATCAATGTGCCTGTATTATTATTATTGAAATAATGTTTCGGTGGTGTAGGAAATAGGAAAATCGATTCAAGGACATGAGCCGACTGGCTTCTTATTTACATAACAATTGGCCTTTGCAGATTATGTTCATAGACTAGCTAGGGGCCATTCAATGTAGGCCTAGGAGTAGTAAACACAATTATATTTACAGGACATTCTTTATCGCAGTGAAATTGCAAAAGAAAAAAGTATCATTCAACATTCAATAAATATAGCGAACGATAAGCAATCCTGTCAATTTATAAAAACAAACAGTGTAATAACAAAACAGAAAAGAAAACCATCCCCATCCGCAGGATTCGCACCACTGACCTCATGATTGTGAAGCCGGCGCTTTGACGTTTGAGCTAATGAAGGCTATACATATACGTTTTGAAGAAAAACATTACATAGGGTTCAAAATACAAATATCTCTTAAATCGGAGGCTAAAATGCTTTATATTTCGATTGGTGTGCATTTTTAATATGGGTTATCGCCCAAAAGTTGATTATATGCTGAAGGAGATTGTAATTCTGATTTCATTATAATGCATAACACTATTTTTTGAAACGATTCTAGACATTTCTTTCGTAAATAAATTTCACCATTACGTTTGATCGATTAAAATTCGCGGCAAATACTGCGCCAAACAATAGATGAATAGAGTGAGAGTAAACAACATGCTACACTCGTGATGGAGCGGTAGCTTAATTCATATTTCTAGACGACCAGATACAATGATTGGCGGTGAACGTAAACATTTTACGATCGGATTTAAAAAGCTTATAGTATTTCTTAAAGAATATAACACAACCTCCCTCGCGCTTTCATCTGTCTGCTTCACTAATTGAGCCATCAAGAGTACTACAATAGTTCTATTGTTAACGCCAGATAAGTAGAGCGTCTCTAGTTAATCACCGATCTTTTCCCGATGCTTTTAACAATAGAACGAAATACCGTTGGAATATCGTTGTAAAATCGGTAGAAAAATGCTTTAAAATCACTGAGAGTTTGGATATGGACCCTAAGCCTTATCACCAATCGGAAAATAAATAAATTAAAAAAATCCATTGATGATCCTTTTCTGATGCATCGTGGGATCCAGAAAGGGGGGGAAAGTTGCACTTTTGCGATCCCACAATGCAACAGAAAAGGATAATCAATGGCTCTTTTTAGATTCGCGATAAACCTTATTCGCTCTGAAGTTAATATTGTCTTTCACTCTGCGATCATATCCTACAGAGTCTTTGACATCTCAATGTTCTCGATTTTCATTGCGCGTGTTTAAACAATACTAGAAAACTAGATATGAAATACCCGATACACATTGAAACCGTGACATTTTAGCATGCATTGCTTTGTTTTTTGTGCATTACGAGTGGTTTTATTCTTACAAACAAAATATTCCTCCCTATCAACGAGGGATTGTCACGTAAATGTGAAGACTATGTTAGGAAGTATGAGAATAACACACTAACATGACTATATACAATGATACAACGAGTCATACTTGGTTAGCAATTCAATGATTGTTCTACAATCATGTTCTCTCTTAATTACATTGAGATCCCATCGCGTTATCCGATAAATGAACAGTACACCTTAGCAGAAATTATTCAGAGCAACAACATGGTATTTTAAGTGTTTGAACCCAATGTGCGAATCGAATGGGTCAAAAAAGCATAATAAAAAAGATGCACAATCTGATCTTTCACGTCACTATTTTTTTTTTAAAACATCCCTTTTTTACTCATTACATTGTAACCAATAACCTTAACTAAATGTCATCATTTAGAAGATGTTCTTCGTAGAATTCATCAACTGTCTTTTATTTTACATTGTTTCCGTTTTTCTTGACTTTTTTAATGTTAGTATTTCCGTTTTAGTGAATTCTTGATTTTTCAATGTTAGTACTTCCGTTTTAGTGAACTCTTAAATTTTCAACGTTAGTACTTTCGTTTTAGTGAACTCTTGACTTTTAAATGTTAGTACTTCCGATTTAGTAAACTCCATCCCAGCTGCTGGAAAATGGCGAGATTATAATTTGTATTGCGTTATCAACATGATCAAAATGATCTGATCCAAGCCGCCTAACCAGTGTTTGGTAAAAAATGCCGAAATCACACCAAAATCATCTAAATACACTCCTCTTTTTTTTATCGCAAATTGTTTCATTTTAAGTGTTTCACCAAAACAGGTCGAAAATGCAAAACATTTTGGGATGATATTGAACGTACCGATAACCCTAAGGCCCCATATTACGTTATTGCTACGTTGTAATATTTTTGCAAGTTTTTCAAAAACGTTATGATACGATGTTATAAAAACGACATTGTGTGGATCTAGGCCCTAGCTCAACGTTATATAAACGTTCATGACAACGTTTGGTAAGTAAAACATTCCTATAATGGTATTGTCACTTTAGAAGGCATTGAAAGTATTCATACAATTAATGTGGAACGTTGTATGAAAGTGTTAAATTATTGTGTACTTTAAAACACGTTGTCCCAATGTTGCATTCCATGACCTTATAAAACTACAGCCTAACTTCACAGCAGCCTCGATGATCTTCCTGCATCGCATAGCATTTCGGCCTGAAATCATTTTAAACAAAGAACCACCGTACAACTTGCGACATTTTGCGCTCAATTCTCAGAGCCCTAGCGCAAGTAAATCTGGAGCGAGTACAGATTGAACAGCACCCATACAAGACTGACGGCCGAGTGCACCAATGACGGGTAACTTAATAGGGAGGTAAGCTACCTCCCTAGTAGTTATGCTGCAACTGTAGCGTAACTTACTAACGATGTAATTCTTAGAGCACAACTGGCGAATAACAACAGAATAGTAACTAGCGAGGTAAATATCCACATTAATCAGCATCGTCCCCTTACAAAATTAATTGGCGCATATGCGAAGTGTTAACCTATAGGTTACTGTAAAATACTGACGTGAGTGGTCCTCCGTAATATTTAAAATGTGTCGTCACTCGCTAGGTCATAGGTGAGTGTACATAATTAACATAAATAATCACGTTTAGTCGGCTTGCGTTCCGAACAAAAATGACGGTATTTTTTGGCCAAAAATTTCGAATTTGTTCAACGCTTTTTCAAAAATAAGGACTATCAAGACATTACAAACATATTTTGGGCGAGGGGCACACACTAATATTGCACCAAAAAGCACAATTTTAATGACAAACACAAGCACCCGATGCAAACAATTATATACAATTATAACACACCTCTTTACACTCATACTTCCGTGGCATGGATACCTTGTCCTTCGCCTGTTAACCGCAGGACCCCGGTTCGATTCCCAGACCACGCACGGCACGTTATACTTTTTTTTCTTTTTCTAGTTATACCCTTCCACTCACAATAATGTTGAAACTTCAGTTTTAATTTTTTTTTTAAATAATAAGTTTATTTATTTAGTCATTATTTAAGATCCTTGGACAATTATAGTACATTTTGGTCAAAATATGACCCAAAGTCGGTGCGATTAGTGTTTAAATGGGCAAAAGGAGTTGATCTAAATTTTGACTTTAAAAATCCCCAAATTGCATGAATGGATTTTCAAAATATAAAATATTTCAGCTTATGAGGGGTCACATTCCACTTCAAATATACATCCCCTGGGCATGCAAGCGAAATTGGTCTTTCAGCATCAGCGAATCATCCCCTCCAATGTTCACAACAAATTTACGCTACTGCTAGAATCGACTGACTTGTGGCATAAAATGTTATGCCCCAACTTAATCTTGGGTCCGGTCAGGTATAACATTTAGCCTAAATTACCCGCCAGTTACTAGCCTAGTAGCTTACCCGGCATTGGCGCTCTCAAAATTTTGGGTTACGCCTCAGTTACTAGCGAGGTAGCGCTATTCTTCAGCTACCCGTCATTGGTGCACTCGGCCGATAATATGTGTCCCAAACAACAAGTACCATTGATAAAAATGCTAATCGCTCCATTATTTTGATTTTGAAAGAAGTGTGGGGATCAGCCACGCTAAGAAATATGATGCTTGAATAGCTCCATATCTGATTCTAATTAATGATCCTTATGAACCTATAGGTAATATTCGTGAATCTTATGGACAAAGTACAGTGGAACAACTACTTGATATCGAAAACGTTGAGAGGAAATTAGAACGACATCGGAAACATCTCGTATTATTAGCTTCCTTTGCCATGACCTAAACCTCACTCCGTCCAGCCTCAAGTTACGATGCACAATCAACTCTAATATTAAAGCAAAGGGTATCATCAAACACGCAGAAAATGCCTCATCGGAGAGAATCGCGAGAGAAAGATTTAGATATTTTTAAATTATTCCTGCAGATTCGCCATTTAAAATAACAAATCACACAACATCTTGAGACCGTGAGAGAGACTACATACAATAACACAAAGGCGACTTGCATACGGGCATGACGGAAGTTGCAGAATTTGGCGGCCAAGACCGCGGAAAGAAAGGAGATCTCACAATCTAAATTCGATCTCTTGGGCACGCAATTGAAAAATGTGTGGTGAATCTTTCGCAATTTGAGTTGAATACAGACTAAACCAGTCGTCTTAGAAAATGGGCTACATTATCGCCAACTGATGTGCGCGCGGAGGAATTTATAATCTCGACAAACGTACCCTGCCGGATGCTTATGGCGTCCAACTTCGTGCCAAAGTAGCGAGTATTTTAAAGTCATCGAAATCACCGGAAAATAATGTCAAGAAGGTGAAAAAAGCGCTGAACAGCTTCTTAGGGATAAGGCTAAATAACAAACGTTGTTTTGAGAAGGAAATCATAATTCTTCCAACTGATAAAGGAAAAAACCCACATATGTGTTGTGTACAAGCTTATTGGCATTTTATCACGTCTAAAGAATGAAGAACAGATCACTGAAAGTAAGTACAATCTACTATATCGTACTGCTGAGAATGTTGCAAAAAACTCGCAACACCTTGCGCGCGGCGACCGAATTAGTCACTGAGGAGGGGACATACTGAATTCCCACGATGTTATCAGCATATTTACTAACACACCAATCGACTAAGTCTGAGAAATAGTTAACGACCGACCGGAGAAGGTATTTTTCTTCAAACGTTACAACAAACAGGAGGCCTGTGTTTGAGTAAACCAGCGATGATGTGTTAGAGCTGCTACATTTTATACTCACAAGACTGAGCGAACATTGGAAGGAAGCAGAAAAGGCAAAAATTGACGACCAAGCTTCAAGAGAGCAGAGAAAAAGCCATCTCTCAATACTAATGTCAATAAATATTGCCTTCTTTCACATTGGATAAATTGTTATAGGTATGGATATATTCAATTGTAATTGTTCTCTATCAACTTTAAGTAAACAATGTATCGATATTTTAAACAAACTGCCGTCGTTTTACAAAATGTTGATACAAATATGGTTCAAATGCAATACAGTTAAACAAATAACATGAATAAAGCGTATAGAAAATCATAACAACCAAAAGTAATTTGGAACAATGAGCACATTAGATACCATGGAAAGACGATTTACGTTAAGCTCACAACTATTTTGGTAAAGACGGGAAAATGTTAGATGTAGTAAATTTAAGAAATAAAATGCCACACAACGGCGGCTTATTAATGGAATATTCTAAAGATTGGAAATGCGTCAAAATCCTGATACAGAAGATAAGTGTATTTATTTAAGATGTACGGATAGAGTTGTTAACATAGATATGACAAAAGTAAAAACCTTTAAAAAAGAACTGATGAAAATAGTTTCTGCGATTCCAATATGCCAACATTTCTGGCAGAGAAAATATCCAAACTTTTCTTTTAATTGGAATAAAACATGGAATAATATTCCATCTATATACAACAAGAGAGGCAAGAGAGGGCAGACTGATATTACTTAATTCGATAATCACTAGTAATATCTACCCCACAAAAATCCTTCTGCGTAAAAATGAAAATAGAAAAAATTGATGTATGTGATATATGTAGGCCTACTCGTAATGAAAAGGATGTAGAACACTTTTCTTTTTCTGATACAACCGCTATGGTTAGAAGCAAATGCCATTATATCTTTAAAAGTATCAAAACGTGTAATTTTAACACATTCTGATGTTCTTTTTGGGTTTCAGCAATGAAAAGACAAAATACAGAGAGTTTATAACTAGCATAATTATGATAGCGAAATTGTCAATAAGTAAATTTATATATGGGAATCATAATTGAGATTCAGAAAATCAATTGAAATTTAACTAGCATCAATATACATTGATTGTGCGTATCAATGAGATGTGTGACTTGAAATCAAATCATATTTTGAAGCTAAGATAAGTAGTAGTAAAAATATGTAATAGGTATGTAATTTAAACTGAACATGTTTGATTTCATATATATGTATGTGATTGTGATAGGAAAGAGTGACGATTATGTAATCATGAAGAATTTATAACTGATAAAGGAATGGTGAATAATAAACTTAAAAGAAAACCAAAAAAAATAGCGAAAACGGAGCATGTTGTAGACTCTAGCTAAGTCATCGGATGGGACGAGGCAAATGTCATGGGCACGGAGCAAGGCAGATACAAAAGATAGATCAGAGGGGCTATCGATATCAGAAAGAGAGGGACCTCCACGATGAACTGAGACGAGGGGCAAGACTGCAAAAAGTGTCGTGAGTCGTCAAGATCACCACTACCTAGTGTTGACAAAATAAACAGACGTATCCGGACACATGAGTATCTCACACCGGATTAGTAAAATGAATCCAAATATGAATGAGAATACCCATAGCAAGGGTTATGCGCAATGAGTTAAATGTTGTCAAGTGATAAAGATAAAACAAATAACATAACTTGGTAGACAAGACAAATGTGTTATTTAAATATAAACCTTGAGACATTTCAACTATTCACACACATTTGATTATGTGAATGGCGAGCAAAATGTCACTTCTTCGGAGACTAGTTTCACTTTACACTTGCATGATTTGCATTTCTTTTTTAAATAGCTAAGCGAATTCTAGCTTTCCGAAGATTTAGGATATTCCGACCACGCACTTACATTCAATGCAATTAGCATGTATATTTAGATGGCGAAGCGAATGTATCGATAAAAGTGCCATATCTTTAATAGAATTAAGAAACGTGGCATTTAAAGTAATGACAAAATTATCCAATGGAGAATGCAAAAGGGATGTTTTCTTGCTCCGACTAGTGCATATATCGCCGGATAAATAAATGGATTGGCTGTGATGTCAACATGAGGTATACTATTGCATTATGTATGAACACCAGGAGAATGCCATGCTTCAAACAACGTTGACGCAAATCGACGCATTTCCGGTTATGTAAGACTTGATTTGATTAAAGTAAAGGTAGTTAGAGGGGCCTCGAGTAATTGTTTGGGTTAAATATTTGAATATTCAAGGGTGTGTTTTTCCGTCTTCATCTCGTACAGACGTTTTATGAAATTGTATTACTCTGAGTGTGATGTATTTTGTAAACGTGTTTATCCCCCGTGGGTAAGAATGTGCAAACCATTTCATTCGATTGGAATGTTGCTGCACATGATTTGAGAGAAAGCATTTATACTTGTATTGTGACGTGGTTTTAGGGAAAATACTCGCATGGCGGAGAGGGGATCAAAACACACAGAATGAATATAACGGATATAGCTTCCAAGTTATTTATATATACATTTTATTAATTCATCATCAATAGTTCACTTACTCATATTATAAACGAACACAGCATCCAGCATCCAGACTATCCTAAAGAAATGACATGACACGCATCAATCGTGAGCTTCTGTAATTCAGAGCTCACTAATCCTGTTGTGTGAATTGAAAACTATATGGCCTAAACTTATCATGAGGTGTTGTCAGCGTGGCACGATGACTTGAATTGGTCAGAGATATTGGCGCGTAGACTGAATGGGATTCAGAATACGGAAGTACGGTGTTGCCATTTCAAGTCAATCATGGCCTGAATTCTAGATATGAAAATACCTAATAGAATTAATAATATCAATATAAATTTAGCGTCACAACATACGCCCTTCCTAACAAAATTGACACCTGACAATTTAACTTAAAGAATGCTGGGTGAAATATTTATAAAAGAAACTGATATCTTTATCATATATAGAAACGAATTATTTATTTCGTCACAAAATTTAACATGTGCTTTATCCATGTTTCCGTCTGCCAAATTGACGGCATCTAATATCAGGTTGTATCATTTTAACTCTCAGAGAATGTTATTTTATTTTTAAACGACGCCAAACCTGTGGAAACCTGCGACCGTATTAACCCGGAATTCACGCGAAAAATTCCAAGTGATTACGCTCACACGGTAAAGAGGGATTTTTGAACAAACACGCATACGGGATATCCCTTAAATGGCCTAACACAAACACACACACTCATACATAATCCTCGGATTAACGTGTGCGTCTAAAGGTTTCATCAAAAGTTGAAGCGCAAAAGAATTGGAAAATTTCCTTCCAATTTCGATGTTTCATACGGAAACATATTTTTCTTATTTCAAAGAAATCACGTTTTTGTGACCCTTTAAAATTAAATAGTCATCAATGGTGACTATATATTATGTGTACACAACAAGACAATACAGGACAGACAAAACAAGACAAAGGTAGCACTACTGAAATATTTAGTAATTTACATTAAACTTTCTTTTGTTTGCGTCTATTCATGTGAGACTAATGTTGCCAGAAAACCTCACAACATATGCCTCTTCCGAAAAGATACAAATAAATATAACACTTATTTGATCATACTGCATTTCCGCATTTTTGCTCAACTATATAAATTCAAACTTTCTACATGAAGAATATCATTGTGTGCAATTCTTTGCAACAATCATTTCTATATACAAATTAACGAAAGTGAACACACACTTTCAGGCAATGTTGCCCAAATTACAAATTGCTCTCATTCAACAATTTTATCAAAATAACACATTTTGTGTCATAAGAATTGTAATACTCATATCATGACATATCTCAGCCTACGGACTATAAATTTTATTCATATACTTCCTCTGTGTTCTCTATACTTGTACACTTTTAATTTATTTGCTGTTTCAGACTCTGTTCCTGCAATGATTCTTGCCCGCTGGCTTTACATCTTGCCAGTAATTTTGACTGGGTTAGCTTTCAGAGATTCTAAAGCGGCCGCATTTAGGTTAGTCTCTGGTTCCCAAGTATTTCTTGAATTTGGGAAGCCCTGCCATTTTATCAAATACTCAAGACGTTTATTTTTAAAACGTCCCCTGAGAATACGCTCTATCACATATTCTGGAGTTTCATCTTGAATAGGAGGCAAACCTGGAATAATTGGAATCTGATTCTTGTCAGACTCGTGGGTAGCCAAAAGTTGTTCAAATATATCATCAGGACAATCGTCTAGAACTAATCCTGGAATTGGATCTCTATTTTCAGGATCCACAGGGGGAGTATCATTGCTTGGACGGACAAATCTATTATATGCAAATTTCATACGGTTAACATGTACAGTAGATGTTACCAATTTGTTGTTTTCAAGATTTCGCACCTTGAAATTTACAGGACCAGTCTGTTCGACTAGTAGAAAGGGTCCCGCCCAGAACTTTGAGAGTTTACGTGACAATCCTTGTTGCAATGCAGGTATATAAATCCAAACTGAATCACCAACTTGATATGGAACATCTTGCGCACGATCATCAAAACGCTCTTTCATTTTGGCTTGATTACGTTCAGCATGACGTTTTGAAATGTCCCTAAATACTTCGAGTTGTGATACCAGATTGTGAATGTGCTCACGAAGTGTCTTATCTGGATATTTGCATTGTGCTAGGAGTGTAACATCTATCGGAAGTCTTGCCTCCCTACCATACAACAAGAAGAAGGGACTAAATCCGACTGAATTTTCAGCGGGAGTTGTTCTATAGGCAAATTGTATAGCTGTTATGTACTTATCCCAATCGCTTTGGTATTCATTGACATAATGTGAAATGGTATCCAAAATTACTGCATTAAAACGTTCCTGAATTGCATTGCATTGTGGATGATATGAACTTGTATTCAGTTTGTGAGTGCGCATAATACGACAAACTTCCAATACAATCTTGGAGAGGAAATTTTGACCTCTGTCGCTCAACAAGGTTTGAGGACAACCATGTTCACAAATTACATAATCAAAGAATGCGCGAGCAATGGTTGACGCATCAGTAACTTTCAATGGTACCAAAATTGGCCATCTAGTACAATGATCTGAAAAACAGAGTACATAGCGATTACCTGAAGTGGTAATAGGTAAAGGACCTAAAATGTCAACACTTACTCGTTCGAAAGCGCCTGGCACTTTCATAGTTACCATTGGGGCTAGTACTTTATGTCTATGAGTTTTTCGTTGAGAGCAAGAAATACATGAACGGACCCAGTTGTCTACGTCACGATACATGCATTTCCAAAAGTAACGTTGACGGATTCTATTGTAGGTTCGCTGAAATCCAAAATGTGCGGCTAACACGTGATCATGACAGTTATTTAGAACTGTATCAATTAATTGCACGGGTATATACAAACGATGGACATTTCTTTCAGGCATGTGCCCTTTAGCAGGAGTATGCCAAATGTGATACAACAACCCTTCGTGTGCATAGTACTGATCAGCCTGTAAAACTACATTCCTAGCCTTAACAGCATTATCTGGCAATTCATCGTTTTCCAGATATTGCAACATTGATCCCGCAAATATGTCCGTCAACAAAACTTGTTTGAATTTGTCTAAGTTGAGCTCATTTGGAAAGTTTGGAATATTTGGCTTGACTGAATCTTTGTCATTCTCAACACGTTTCCCTTTTTGAAATCGAAGATTTCTAACCACGTTTACTGTAGGACGAGAGTTCACATCATTACTAGGATTTTGTATGATGTCGCTCACCATCTCGTCTAATCCCGACTTTACCCAGGCTACCTTATTAACTTCTACAGCATCAGTGACTTTGGAATGAGAATGATTGCAATCAGTACAAATATCCATTCTGTCATAATCTATTCTACTTAATGCATCAGCGTTACCATTATGGCGTCCACGAATGTGAATTACATCAAACTTATATGACTGCAGTTTAAGTGCCCATCGCGCTAATCGACTTCCGGTATTTTTGTTAATACCAAAGAGCCATTTCAAAGCGCAATGATCAGTTACAACAGTGAATTTGATACTATGTTGCAAATATGGAGCATATTTCTTGATTCCCTCGACAACTGCCAAAGCTTCAATTTCTGTAACAGTGTAATTTCTTTCCGCATCATGTAATGCTCTTCCACCATAGGATATCACACGTTCCTTGCCATCCTGCTTTTGGGCCAAAATAAAACCTAAACCAGTACGACTAGCATCGGTTTGCAATATGAATTCTGTGCCATCGAAATTTGGATATGCTAGAATTGGTGGCTCTAACAATTTTCGTTTGAGCGTTTTGAATGCTTCTTGACAACTTTGATCCCAAACAAAAGATACATCTTTTCTAGTTAAATTGGTTAGTGGTTCAGCAATTTTGCAAAAGTCCTTTATGAACTTTCGATAATATCCCACAAATCCAAGAAAAGATTTGACTTCGGTTACTTTGGCAGGAGTTGGATAATCTTGGACAATTTTCAATTTTGCTGGATCTGTTGCTACACCATCTTTGTTCACTACGTGACCTAAATATTTGACCTCAGTTTGACCAAAAGTACATTTCTTAGGTTGTAATTTTAGACCAGCTGCGCGCAACCTATCGAAAACTTGCCTTAAATGGTCCATGTGTTCGGAGAAAGAACTACTGAATATAATTATGTCATCTAAGTAACAGAGAACGAATTTCCAATTCAAACCTCTCAAAACTTCTTGCATAGCTCGTTGGAAAGTGGCTGGAGCGTTATGTAAACCAAATGGCATTCTTTGGAATTCATATAGGCCATCTTGAGTGATGAATGCAGTTTTAGATTTGGAACTTTCTTCCAAGCCTATTTGCCAATATCCAGCCGCAAGATCAAGGGTTGTAATGAAATTTGGTTTAGCTGCACCTAAACTATCTAAAGCATCGTTTATGTTAGGTAACGGAAAGTTATCGCGTGCGCAAATCTTATTCAAGGCTCTAAAATCAATTGCAAATCTATAAGTATTTGGGTCACCAGCTTTAGGTGTCATGCATACTGGAAAGGACCAAGGACTTGCTGACTCCTTTATAATGTCTTGTTCTAACATTTCGTGGACTTGTCTACGTACTTCGGCTTGAATGTGAGGAGCTTGCCTATACGGTCTAGATCTAATAGGAGGGTGATCACCAGTGTTAATAGCATGTTTAACACGGGAGTAATTACCAGTAGGACCCCCTTTTACTTGAAATATATCAATATATTCAGTGAGTAAACCATTGATTTCAGATGCTTCAGTATCTGACATGTGATCAGTATTTAAATTCACTTTTGAAAGGACTTCCTTTACTGAATCTTGTTTACTGTTTACATCGCTAGCTACCGCGGATGCTTGCCTTATATTAACATTGTTAACATTGTTTTTCTCAAGATCGGGGAAGGAGTGAATCCTATGCGGGTCAACGAGAGAAAAAATGCCCAATTTAGTACGAGGGTACAAAGTTATTGGTTCATCAGTAGTATTCATAACTAATAAATGAATACAGTTATTCTGTACACTAGAAGCAGTATTCGCGATCAATACACCTAATGCAGAGACACGCCTGCCTCCATGAGAGAGACCAATTGTATTGAATGGCAATTTATTTGACAGTCTTGCGCACACAACAGACTGAGTGTGAGCAGGAATTTCCTGTTTCTCAATGACAAGTATTTTACTCTCCTTAGCAAGTCTTAGTGTACGAGATTCACAATCTATTCTTGCGCAGTGCCTGTTTAAAAACTGAGACCCAAGTATGATACGTGTACTTAAGTTACGAGCAATATTCATAGGTACAGGAAATTGTTGGCCATTGACAGATATGGACAAAACTATGAATCCAGTAATTTCCAAACTACTACCATTTGCTGCGCGTGCTTCAGCTACACGTGATTTTTCTATAGAAAAACGCAAATTGGAAAGATTAGCATGAAACCAATCGTGATCAATAATGTTGACAGAAGCACCTGTATCAATCAAACATTGAACAGGGTTACCATTAACAAATGCTGCTATGGTATTCAACGTAGACAAATTAATCTCAATATGCGCTTGTGAAAAACTGGAATTCGATTTTTGTCCAAATGTCTGTCTGTTCAAATCAAGAGGTACACGGTTTGCATTGCCATTTCGGTATACACCTCTTACATGTTCAAATCTTTGAAACCTTAACCCATCTACATGTCGTGGAACATGTTTCTTTTTCTGTCTAGCAGATGGGTTTATTAGTTTAAAGGATTCCTATTTACGTCAAATTTGGCATAGCATTTTCTCCACCCATGTCCCACACGACCACACCTATTGCATACTAATTTTCTGTACGATCTATAGGGGGCCTGTGACTGCCTTGGTTGATTCCAAGTTTGACTAGGTTGATGCCTAGGTTGAGAGGAACTACTTATACTATCTGAATTGTAAGTACGATCTAACGGGGAAGAAAAAGAGACATGTTTGTCGTGTTCTAATTTCTCTATTCTGGTGGCTATATTAGACACGACTCCCGTCAGTGTGTCCAGAACAGAATTAATGCTATTTACCTGGGGCTCAGTATTTTGTGATTGTGCGGGTGCGAATAGCGAGTCATTTGCCGTTTGCTGTACTGAAATTCCCAATCTCGCGGCGTCTAGTGCTTGTTTAAATGATTCAGGTTCTTTTGAAAACACAAACGCTCTGACAGAAGGCAAAAGACCACGAACAAAAATAGATAATTTTTCTGCTTCAGATTTACCAACCTGCTTGCACCATCTTATTATTTCACAAGCATAGTCGTCAAGTGTTTCTGATGTCAATTGCTTACGCGACAACAGCTTAGATTCGACGCTCCATTTCCAAGATGAACCTTCGAAATTACTTTTAAGTAAATCTTTAATCTTGGCTATGGTATTCTTATCTGCATCAGGAATTGAATCCAAATAGACGCGAGCATTTCCATAAACTTAAACTTTGCCCGGATTCTCCACCAGATATTGTGACGTGGTTTTAGGGAAAATACTCGCATGGCGGAGAGGGGATCAAAACACACAGAATGAATATAACGGATATAGCTTCCAAGTTATTTATATATACATTTTATTAATTCATCATCAATAGTTCACTTACTCATATTATAAACGAACACAGCATCCAGCATCCAGACTATCCTAAAGAAATGACATGACACGCATCAATCGTGAGCTTCTGTAATTCAGAGCTCACTAATCCTGTTGTGTGAATTGAAAACTATATGGCCTAAACTTATCATGAGGTGTTGTCAGCGTGGCACGATGACTTGAATTGGTCAGAGATATTGGCGCGTAGACTGAATGGGATTCAGAATACGGAAGTACGGTGTTGCCATTTCAAGTCAATCATGGCCTGAATTCTAGATATGAAAATACCTAATAGAATTAATAATATCAATATAAATTTAGCGTCACAACACTTGTATGGTGTAAACTAAAAAAATATATCGCACATCAAAAATGATATCATACATAATACGTATTAGGCCTACACCGTTATGGGAAAATTAAATAATACCAGTATACACAGATAACAAACCTTACACAAGTCTTCCCAACATACCCTTTAATATAATTTTTTTAATTTTCGAAATACCGTACAAATTCGTATTGAAGCATGCAATCAGGTATATGCCTAATCGAAGCCAATTTGTAAGATTCGGGATTCATAATATGCGCGCCCATTTGCGAATTTGAAAGCTTCTTAGGGAAAGGTCAATAATCCTTGCAATATACAGAATAGTGGTGACCACGTTTAACATTTGTACTCTGCTCAATCATATACTATAGCTATTTTTATGACAAGCTCACACGCCAGGAGGCTCGATTAATTGAACAGGAGACTCTGGTACATAACATTGCCGATTCGAATCTTATCAGAAGAAATTTGTTTGTTCTTTTAGGAAATTTATTTTTATTTAACTTTTAATTGAACAGGATTTATCTTTGTTTAGTTTTTTATGCAATTTTCCATCTGGTTTATTGCATTTTTTTCTTCATAATTCTCTTTACAAAAATCAATCGGCTTACAGATCCGGCCACAACACGGAGACGGCTCTATTGAGAGTCAAGACTCAAAAGTGATATTCCTCATGCGATTGTCGATCATCGTGCCGTTTTCTTGGTGTTGTTGGACCTGTCGGCTTTATTTGACACCAGTGGAATACCCAGATTTTGGAAACTCGGGTGGGGGAGGGGGGTCGGGGGGGGGGGGGGGGGGCACGGTACAGTTGTAACCGAAGGAAGGTATGATGTACCGACCAAAAAATCGTAAAAGTTACCCAATTTTTTTCTCGTCAGCAGCTGAAATCTTGATGAGTTGATGGGGGGGGGGGGGGGGGGGGGGGGGGTGGTAGCAATAACCTCAAAAACGGCTGAAAAGAAATCGCATGATAGAAATCGGAAGCTCAAGTTTACCGACAGGGATAATTCAGGTGGGCACCGGACCCCCTGGACCCCCCTGGGTACGCCACTGTTCGACACCATAGTTCATGGTGTTCTCTATCAAATGTATTTGGGTTCAAAGGTAATGATGTTCTTAACTGGTTTCAATCGAACCATCATAAACAAACAAAAATGTTCACATGTTATACTCACCCAATTCGGGACCCAATTGCGCTGACATCATCAGGCATTATAATGGTATTAATTTTCAATTTTATGCGGACGACACCCAACTGTATCTTTCGATCCTCGTATACCGGGTGAGGCTGAACGTGCCCTATCTCATTTAAGTGAGTGTATTGATGAAGTCAGGAATTGGATGTCACAAAATATGCTATGTCTGAATAATGATAAAACTTGATTTTTCATTGCCGCAAGTTCCCAATACTTAAACTCACTCTAGCTGGCATGTTACTTCGTGTTAGTGACATGCATATCAAGTCTAGTCCTCATGTTCGCAATCTCGTTGTTGAATTTGATAGTTCTCTGAAAATGTCCCCGCATGTGTCCATGTTGTGTCGCAGTTTGAATTTCCATTTAAGGAATTTATCAGGTGTTTGGATGTTCATTGATGAAAACACATGTCACCATGCAGTTTGGGCTCTCATTACATCTCGCCTTGATTATTAAAACTCTCTTTTATTTGGTACTGCCGCAAAAGAAATTAAACGTCTTCAGCGTCTTCAGAATCGCGCTGCCAAACTTATTTTCAAAGCCTTTAAAATATGATCATGCTTCTCCATACTTGCAAGAATTACACTGGCTTCCTGTGATGGAACAGATTGAATTCAAAATTTTGTTTTTTGTTTTTAAATGTTTCACTCACTGTGCTCCACCATACATTGAGGCACTTCTTTTCACTTATATGCCTGGCAGGAGTGGCTTCGCTCGAACTCTGACACTAGATTTCTTAGTATTCCTATAAAACACGCCTTGTTTCCGCAAATAAAGGTTTCTCTGCCGCCGCTCCTATGCTCTGGAACAAGCTCCCACATAATACCCGTCGTGCTTCTTCTGTTACCCAGTTCAGAAAAGTATTAAAAACACATCTTGTCTTGCGTAATTTGTAATCTGTTTGGTTGTTCTTCTCATTAACTTGTTTTAAATATGTTTGTATTTTAAAAATTATTTTGTGTATGTATTTTTACCTTTTACCGTGTATGTATTTAATTCTGTATGTATTTTATTCTGTAAAGCGCTGTGGTACCTCATTGTGTAAGAGCGCTATATAAATACCTTGTATAATAATAATAATAATAATAATAATAATAACTTACTTATCTTTCATATCATCTTTCGTATATTTTTTATTTTTGTGAGGGGGATGACAGATTCGTCCTGATCCATCAGTTGAAGGGTTTAATCAAAAATGTATCTGAAACTATACGTGCAGGCATGTAACTAGCGTGTTTGAATAGCCGGTTAAAATAGGGATTTTGTATTGTATTATTGTAGACATTGGCGTAGCTAGGTTATTGATATGGGGGGGGGTGCGAGAAATGAAATGAACCGACAAGATTGTTATGAGTAAAGATATGCGCGCGTAGCGCGGGAATTTTTGTGACTTTACACCTATTTTTGGCACGATTGAGATACATTTTGGCTCTAAACAAGCTTGTTTCAACGACTATTGCATTTTGGGGTCCGATATGGACCCCATATGTATGAGGTCCGATAGATTAAAGTGATTATCTCCTATCCTCTGAGCAAAATATAGATTGATAACATGAACATAAAACGATTTAAACCAGGAAAGTTGAGAGAAGCTTCTCTCACCTTTCCTGATTAAACAGACATATGACAAAAAGACATACACAAAATCACAAACACAAACATCAGCACCAAACAGTATAAAAGACAAATTCAAAAAGGTTTTGACCATTACGTACAATTTGGTTTAATTCATTGACAAAAATGTCGGTCAGGTTGTGTTGGAAAATGATTCTATGCGGAATCGAACCTCAACCGGCTATATTCTACAGTCCTGCGCTTAACCAACTGAGCTATCGAAGCATGGAAAGCATAGCATCTTATCTAAGTGATATGATCGGTCTGAACAAGATTGTTGTATCATGTTGCAATCAGTCTCTTTTATCCGAAACTATTATATTGACACATCCCTAAAAATATACAGGCGCCCTCTTGTGATTTGATGAGTTGTTCTGAACCCTCACAAACCGGCTTCGTTAATATCAACTACCAATTGGCCAGAAGAAATAAGCAAGATGGCTACCAACCAAATTGATTACAATATGGTCAAAAATAGCTGATTGGACCTTATCTAGTACATTTTCGCTAACTATCCGTATCCAACTTTCTAAACAGATAAGTTAGTGATTTCATGTGGATAATTATGTTGGGCTTCAAAACCCTACCTTATTATTGAAATATCCAAAAGCATCATCAAGCAATCCCAATCACCACCAAGTATGCATAGGTAGTTGTATAAATCCATCAATGACCTTATTAATCAGATATCCTTTATATTACTAACTTAATTGATTGGGGTCATTACGATATCACTCGCGGTCTGTAGATGATCACCTGGGTTAATTAAATGATCACTCGGGATCATTAACTGATCCTTTTGGATCATTAAATGGTTATTTAAGTTCATAGAATGATCACCTGGGGTAAGTAAGCGAACGTCTGGGTCATTATATGATTGCTTGGGGTCATTATGCTATCACCTAGGGTCATTAAATTATCAAATGGTATAATGAAATGATCACTCAGGATCACATTGGGTCATTGAACAGTCACTTTGTATCAATGGTCACCAACGGTTATCAAATTATCACTTGGATCGAGTCAATAAATATTCACTTGGGGTCATAAATTCATCCCCTGCTGTTATTAGATGACAGTTTGGGCGGCTTGAGTAATCACATGGTGGATTGGGGCCATAACATATCACTTGGTGTCATTAATGAATACTCAAGAGTCATTACACGGTCCATTTGAGTCATTACACGATCAATTTGAGTCATTACACGATCCATTTGAGTCATTACACGATCCATATGGTCAATTGGGATCATTGAATGATCACCTGTGATTATTAAGCGACTATCCGGGTCATTAAATGATTGCTTGGTGTCATTAACCTATCACCTAGGGTCATTAAATGATCACCCGGGGTAATGAAATGATCACTCAGGATCACATAGAGCCATTAAACAATCCCTTTGTGTCAATGGTCACTTAGATTTATTACAATATCACTTGGATCGAGTCAATAAATAGTCATGTAGGGTGTGTGTTAGATGACGACTCCGGTCATTAAATGGTGAGATGGCGTCATTAAATGATCACTCAGGGTTATTCAATGATTCACTTTTTCGGCGACCATCTTTCACATTTTAAAATATTAAAAATATTACGTTTTATTATAGAAATATAATGGTTTCATTATGGTTTCATTAGCTTTTGCGGTATAGGTATTACATGGTATTACATAGTATTTTTATAATGCAAAATACCTGTTTTAGGTCATTTAACATCAGTTCTAACCATCTGGCGGCCATTTTAAAATGCGATAAATTTTCAAAACATTCACAGAGGTATATATATATGATGCAATATACGCTGTTATACGCTATTTTTTACAATTAGGGCGGCCATTTTGGCGGCCATCTTGATTTAATATATTTTAACAATGCAAAAGTACTGGATATGAGTTACTACATACATACCATTGTTAAAAAGTACTGGATATGAGTTACTACATACATACCATTGTTAAAAAGTCTACTTTTATCATACATTTATGAAATTTGACCCTTTTGGCGGCCATTTTAGACGCCATTTTGAATAACCCCTTAGCATACTAACATTAATTTTGGTAACACCATGAATATGCTTTAGGACCATGAAAAGAGGTTCAAAAAGTAGGTTTGGGGAGTCCTGGGAGTGCACAGAAGACACTCCCTTAAATACACCTCTCAGTCACTATAACGATTCTACACCTTTATGTGAAATAACCATGGAATACCCCTTTAATGTTGAATTTTACCATACTTCATAAAAACATCATAAAACTATCTATAAATGTCATAGACCATGTCAAACTAGTTTGCTGATTTATTCAAGCATCGCATGACAGATTAAGCAAATACAACTACAAAACTGAGAAAAGTGCCCTTTTGTACTCCCTTATGCTTTTATTTTCTTTATATTTAAGCAGTATAAGTACGGATTATTCCTTAAATAAACATTAACCCTAACCAGTAAAGCTAGTTTTTTGTGCGTATCGGGGGGAGGGGGGAAAAAGTGCTATTTTTTTGACCCGAAAAATCACCCAGCACCCCCCGGGATTCGATCGCGGGACCATCCGCACCCAAGTCTGTCCCTCTACCAACTGAGCTAACTCCCTAGCGGCTATGCGGCCACAAACTCCGTGGCCACATATGCCTGCGGTAGGTGACGTCATCGCGGCAATGCAGCAGCACGTGCCTGGAGATAGTTTCTGGCAGTGAGATTTAGTGAGATTCAGTGGGGTTAGGGTTATTGCACATCAAAAATTGACATTTATTAACCCTAACCAGTAAAGCCAGTTTTTTGTGCGTATCGGGGGGAGGGGGGAAAAAGTGCTATTTTTTTTACCCGAAAAATCACCCAGCACCCCCCGGGATTCGATCGCGGGACCATCCGCACCCAAGTCTGTCCCTCTACCAACTGAGCTAACTCCCTAGCGGCTATGCGGGCACAAACTCCGTGGCCACATATGCCTGCGGTAGGTGACGTCATCGCGGCAATGCAGCAGCACGTGCCTGGAGATAGTTTCTGGCAGTGAGATTCAGTGGGGTTAGGGTTAAATCAGGTCAAACTGATTACTGGTGGATAGTACATTGTTCAAAGATATGAATTGCACCAAAAAACACAAAAATAAGATTTTTGCCCAAAAAAGGTATTTTTATGCTGAAAAAGGCCTAAAAATCGATTTCTGTTTTTGTCACCCCCCTTCATTGGAAACCTTACTATCTAAGCACTCAATTAAGCCTAGATGTAGAGCTGTAACAAAAAAACGGCATTTTTTTAAAGCTCATTTATTGCCTTTGGATGGTCTACTGTAGGTCTTTAGTACTTGTTCCACATCATTAGATTGGTGCAGTACATCCCTTGTTTAACCAACGGACTCAGGCGCGTACGCGGGGGGGGGGGGGGGGGGGGGGCTTTATTAATCATTACACGCTTCAATTACACTTTCACAGTAAATCCGTGGAACAAATTTGTTTTTGACCCATACTGGCTTACCACAGCAAATTTGAAGCCAATCGAAGGTGTAGAAAGTGGAAGACATCTCCGTACAAGATTTGTCGAGTTCGCAATTGTATATGGATAATGTATATTAGAATAGCGAAGCGAATGTTTCGTTGAAAGTGTCATATTTTAGTTAAATTTAGAAATAAAATAGTGAAAGCCATGAAGAATTGTCTTGCTCAGACTACCACGAACACACCTTAGAAGATAACGTGTTACCAGTGATTGTTATAATGATGCAAATCAAATTAAGGCAGAATATCATCGCAAATCGTAGTATATTAAAATCGAGTTTTTTTTGGTCCTGTTAGAGTGTACGTGCTTTAAACAGGTTCAACGTGTCCTGGTCGAATAAAACCTAATTCATCGATAGTCCCGGCTTAGATTAGCGACTGTTTATGAGTAGTATCGGTAAGCATGGTAAGGCGACGAAAAGAATACAGCTATTCTACGGGCCGGTCGGTCGGGCATTGTTTGTTTTTTATCAACATCTTAAATGGCCAGTTTTTTAAAATCCGGGAAAAGACATTCGCCATTTATTAACCTTTCGTCATTTTTGGTTTAGGAGTCTCTATTTTGGATAAGCGACTGACATACAGATTTAATATAACTGTCAAACGTTCACCGATCAATTTATATGTATTTTTATTTCCGCTCCAATGACATGTAACAGAATTCATTACTAGTTTACAGTACTAGTTTGGGTTAGATACACGATGCACCGACTCGTATCAGGTACTACGGAAGTGTCCATATAACATGACCTACAGGTATTTCGATTTCATTGGCATAATAAGTGTTACGCGAAATGCACCAGGCGCAAAGCATTCACAAAATACCTATTGAACAATTGATGTATTTTCCTTGAGTCCAGTTTTCCTATCAAATAATTACTCCCTCTGCTTGAAATACACAGTGGGATATTGACATACCGTATTCCGCGAAAACAAGCAAAGCAGTTTAATGATATTCTTATACATTGTAGCAATTGACGTCAGATTGTGTAAATTGTCCAGGCTTTTCCAAGTGGCAAACTCGTTATTGAATAGTGAACACGGGACTTTGCACATCAATCATAATTATTATAATTATAATTATAATTCGATGGTATTGTTCTCAAAAGTCCATGACATGCAATTTTGTTTTCTTAATACAATTTAAGTTATATATCTGTACTCAAATGTATTTATAGTTAATAATGTTTTAGTGTTTGTATAAGGAGTACAACAGCGCTAGATATCTACTTTAGTTGCTCCTAGTTGGTATGATGAAAGAAATATATATAGATACAAACTACATATTGCTGAATTTATTGCATTTATCTTCGCAATCTTCGAAAATATTGAAACAGTTTTCATTTTTGATTTGGGTTTTGATTAATTGAAGCATCCCTAATCATACTCTCGACCGGTGAGGTATTTTAAAAATCAGAAACAACATTTCCCGATATTTGTTGGACTTGGACATTGGACCTATAAGCTGTTTTTAAGAACGTATTAAATAACCAACAAAAAACAATTTACTCTTGGGGAACTCTTCTTATAAGAGGGTAAATTTTGGACCATGACTGGGAAAATCTCAAAATATGATGTTTCCAAATGTTAGTCTAACTTTTTTCTGCTGGGACACTTACTAACTCATCAGCCATCTGATTTAATTCATGTGTTGCAATTTCCATTACGGATTAGGAGCGTGTTTCTACTGGGCAACTTAACGGTAAGTAACGGTACCAACCGGCCTTTTCACCCTAACGGTAAATAAACAGTAAAATAAGGTTAATCAACGCTAAGTTTTCTAATGCAAAAAGTCGGTTTAGTATCAATTACCGCTAACTTGACCAGTAGAAACAGCAACCTGAAAAATCTTAACGCTAAGTTCTCATGACCCGGAAGTATGTACTTTTTAACATGTTTTACAATGTAAAGAACCTGGTCTTCCGGGCAGGTAAACTTTCCGGAAGAACTTACCGATAAGTTTTCGCGAGTCGAAACGGGGGTGATTAAAATATTTAACGGTAAAATACCGTTATTCCACTTAGCGTTAACTTTCCAGCACTTTAAAAAAGTTATTGTTTGGCCATTATGCAAACATTTATCGGGTGCTCCGATGTGCATTGATATTAACAAGTGACTGTTTAAAAGCATTCACACCATTTTATTAAATGTCACGGATATTGTTTAATCTGAATAATGGCAAAGCAATTACATCAGAAAACTATTCACCGCCATTTTTAATCATAGTGATTGCGAAAAAGTGTATAACGTCCTTTGTGGAATGAAAATATTAAAGTTGCCGTTCTGTTGTTAATAGCATTTCGTAAACCATGATGAGATTTACATCCCTTTATGATTAAGTCGCTGATACCCGGTTTCCATCAGTGCAGACAAGATGGATTATATATTCGTCCGTGCCTTAAAGCAACCATTAGACTCCTTATGTGTAACGATACAAATCAAGACATATTGAAACATATCGGGATTACATTGTACGCATCCGCATTCAGTGGCGGTCCCATAAATAATCTGTTTGGACATAACTCGATATTAAAAGCAACGCGTAACTTCCCAACATACCAATGATTATAAAAGATTACCTACATAATGTTGGATGATATTGCAATCCAACAACCCATGTCTCATCCTGAATGAAGATTATTTTGGACTGAAACTATTGACATTTTCGCTTCTGTTCAAATTTAAAAATCAATAATAATAATCGTAATTTATAAAGCGTCTGGATCTGCCGCAAGCGATGCTTATGGCCCTGGTCACAGGTCACTAATAGGTATATCAAATAAGGTGGGGCCGTTTCAAAAAATCCTTAAAATTGTGATACGTGTCTCTATTTTAAATAGAAGTTGTCAAAAAAACATAACATTTTTGGTATCATATTAAAGACAATTTATCCAGCTACCAAATAAAAAAGGATTAAAGCCACATGTTTAGCAACAGTGAAGTTATCAATCTAAACGTCGAGTGAGTCAAGGGTGGGGCCAGTGGATGTGGCGCCGGTGGATGTGGCGCCCATAGGTTTCTACACAAAATAGCGGAAAACTAGAACTTTTGAAATTGATGCCATTTTAGAAGTATACATAGGAAAGTTGTCAAACTTCTCATATGTGTTAATAACATGTCCCTGCTACTATGAATAATAATATTGAATTGTTATCTATACATTCTCTACTAGAATATGATGTTCAATTCAGGGAGTGTTTTAATGTAAAAAATACACAGTTTTAGTCATTTTATTAATTAAACAATGGCCAAATCGCAGTCTCTCTATTTCATTTGTGTGACTCTTCGGTCATTTTCTACCCTGGGTAGTAAAACATTTAACTAAAAAAGCCTGAAGTGTTTCTTCACAGAATTGTTCATAGATTTATGAAACAATTGCTATTTAGACCTATTTTGGACCACCCTGTATTTAAAATGAAAGGAACTTTAACGATATTCATGTTATTCATTTTGATAACCATTTTCTTTTAAATTAAATAGTCCATGCTAACTTAATTTCATAGAATATTATATACAAACCTTCATTTTATGCATTATTTCATCATAATTTTAGACACACTGTACTTTCCCTGTGTACATTTTGGACAAGTGATTCTTAGGAAATTTGGTAGCACCTTCTGCGGTTGTTCTGATTCTGGTGACTATCTTCAGTTAAACCCTAATTGTACAAACTATCAAAATATTTTGTGAGGAGCAAAAACGATCAATTTTTTTATGTTCCACCCTATACACATTTTACACACCCTGTATAATTTGATTCTTTTTTGCAAAAATGAAAAACCTTGAATCATAAGCTTTCCAACAATATATTGTTTGTGGGTCATTAAGTATGTAAAACTTATGTCCCGTTTAATCAGAATTGGTGCATTTCTCAACATTATTAGAAGTGAAACATTTTTTGAACCAGTTTGTGACTCTGACCCCATGTGTTTTGAACTCGCCACCCTTCCCGTTGCATGTCCAGATGTTTACATTTTACACCATCTGGGATTAGAATTAGCATATCGCAATAACTACTTGTTCTACCCCATAAAAAGTCTATATTCTCTGAACGGTAATCTCACAAGGAATCCAAATATGCTATTGGAATTTGCATAGGACCTAATAGTAGGCATAGCACACATAATATTCAAATGATTGAGACATGTACAACATTGGATTCAAATGAAAGATTGCAATGAAAGATTTATTTTCCAAAAAGAATTATGACAATCGGTCAATGCATTCTTGTAGTACGGTGTTTTGAGACACTCGGAAAATGGCCGAAAACCTGCCAAAACAGTAACAATGCCCACAAATATAATTTATCAGGATTTAGAGAGCTCAATTTGTTAATAATGTAACATTCAAAACACCATTTACACATATTTCTTTAACAATTGAATATCTATATACCATGTTAAATTAAAAAATATGGTAAAATTATATTGCATTAAGCTAAAATAATAAATGTTATAAATCCAGATGTGAATAGTGTATTGCAATCAAACTGGTATTATGGATACCCAATCTTTTAAACTATAATTTAGTTTCATAAGCTCATTAAATATGCAAATTAGCTAATTATCTATTCAAGTCATTGATATGCAAATGAGCAATGTCCGACAATTTTTTTTTCCCATCATAAGAGTGATCGGTAATAGATAAATAACATGTATACCCAATTTGATTGACAAATATTGATGGATTTAGAAATTAAACAAGCTTTTCCATTTCTTAAATACCCATATTTAAATTCTCAGTCTTTTCCTCACACGAGGCACTCAAAGGATGCAAAAACTGAGCATATCACTAAATTGATTGAAGTGTTTAGTACAATATCTCAGGTTAGGTTTATTTAAATCGGCCCAATATATTCAAGTTCAGAGCCAATTTCAAAAATTGGTAAAAACAGTCATAACTAAAAAACCTGATGATAAGTATTTATACCTGGATCAAGGTTATATAGTCCAAGGTCATGACTACCATATATGGCAAGCTCACTGCCCTACAGGGAGTGCCTTATGTGAGGATAATTAATTTTATATAGGGATGTTTTTCAAAGTGGAGCTGCATACATTATATGAAAAGATTGTTTTGCATAAGGGCTTACAGACCACTCCTACATGTTACTCATTTTGCATGATTAATTAATCCAAATATTGTATGGCTGTCTTCATGACTTGGATTAGTGTAGCCATGCACGCCAATTGAGGCAACAATACAAACCACATTCCACATCGTGAATAGCCATCCATTCAATAATGCAAAATGAGTAACAGGTAGAAGTGGATGTAGGCCTTTATGCAACACAGCTCTTCATATGTTGTTGTTCACTGGTGTAATGCTCCCAGTGGCAGACTCTGTGTGTATGCATTGTGCTATGCCTACTAATAGTAACATGTTGTGATTAAGAATGTCAAAAGAATATCGATTTTTTTCTTCATATGTTGATTAAAGCTCAATATTTTTTTATTCCTATCCCAATCATTATTTTACCGGGCATATTAGTTCCTCATGCAATTTACCCATCAAAACATAATGGTTGTCAAGGGTAACTTGTTGAAATATACTATATCGGGAAGTGAATTAGCACAAACGTTTACATTTCATATTTATTAGAGTTTACACATTTTTTTTTTTGGCTATTCACCCTATAGTTGTTATAGTCATGTACTGTATGTAAAACCGATGAATTAGGGCAAGTTCACTATGTAGCGAATAGGGAAAAAGCAAAGGACAATGCAATCGATTCGTGATTACAATTGTTACGTAATAGTTGACATGTTTGTTAAAACAGAAACTTATAGAATATAAAACAATCTATAAAATGAGAGCAAAATCATGTTGGTACCATACAGAGCTGAGGAGTTATTGTAAATTGAACGTAGAATTGGGAATATTTTCTATATTCATTGTACACAGCGCCACCGCAACTGCCGCTACCGCCACCGCCGCCACCCCTGACTTTCAAAATATAATCAATCATATCTCAGCCAAACAGTAATAGAAATACCTGATTTATTAACACAATGTAGCTAGATAAATAGGCTTTCAAATGACACCTAAACCATAGCTCTACCACATTTAGTTGTTGAGTTAATAGAGAGAGATGGATGACCCGTCACCAAAAATGCAACACCGCCACTCTTCGAATTGTCAATCAAATAAACGCCTCTCCCTCGCTCTTATTTAATTTACTTAATCTTGGCGGATTCTTTTTAAAAGATGTAAGATTTGAATGGTTATGTGTACTGTGTAATGTATGTTTGCTATCAAATGAAATAATAAAACACATCGGTATTCGGTATAGCTAAAACGTTGCATTGAAATAACCTTTGTGAATGATTCCAAGAATTGCCCAATTTAATGACGCCTCCGCGGAGTTTTTTAAGTTTGATTCAATACAACTGTTATTGGATCTGTATTATATATTGAAGTACAATACTAGAATAGTATTCTCAGATTAATTGTTAATGTATTAGCAATCAAAGTCACTGCTTGGTCGGTCTTTGGAGTATATTTTATCAGTATTTTCTCAAGTAATACTTCTGTGGATTTTAGTATGTTGCGAAGACGTTTTAAGGTTTGGTTTTGTCTAAGAGGTTAGTTGCGAAATGTTGGCAAACATTTGTGTAGACTGATATTATTTCATTCGCCAAAACAGTATGATATCATTATAGTTATGCAAGATATTTTCAGCATACACCATACGAGTATGACGATTTAATTGAAATTGACTGTACCTCGTGGTAATGTACATAAGGTACCACACGGTACTAGTAAAGGGTTCATAAAAGATAAACAGTAAATGTTATTGACCTATCATTTTCATTCTTCCTTAAAACAGTACCCAAAATTCATCATGGTTTTGAGAAATGAAGGATATTAACTTGAGTTCTTTTGCATATTTCAGATGCCTCGTGGACAAGAATGTAAATCGGGTGCCTCGGTAAAAAGGTTCACTCATGACAACGGACATACGCGATTTCATTTTTTCCCCATTACAGTCTTTTACTCATTCTGTATATTAAACGTCACTGATGTTCTTCAATCCGAAAAATTGGCGAAGCAATTTCATCAGAATACTATTCACCGCCATTTTTAATCATAGTAATTGCCAGAGAAAAAATCCATAACGTAATATAAATATTAGAATTGCTGTTCTGTTAATAATATCAATTTTGAATACACCGGGATGAGAATTACAACACGTTAAGATGATTAATTCGCTGTTACAGGCTACTGTAGGTACATACAGACGACGGGACATTAGACAAGATGAACATACACTAGCAACCAAGTATTAGTACACCTTGCAAGCTGCAAATTGAGAGAAAACATTGGGATTCTATTGAACTACTGTGTTAGCTTTTTGGTATTCTAGGGTTATAAGATTAATGGAAAGTTCTGAAAAGTTTGTTACAATAAATGTGGGAAGATATTTCTACTTAAGACATTAGTATTCAAAAGGAAAACATTTGTAACAATATTTCAATGATAAAGGTTTTTTGCATTGATACATGTATGTTTAGTTAATTTGAGTCAAATAGCTCGACAAAAATGCTTAAGTCATGATGAAATGATAGCTTTGTGTAGTGGGCGGTGCTAGGAACAAGTACAGAAAATTTGGTTGGTTTCCATTTAAAATATGAAAGTAAAGGTGTCAAAATGAAACTAGATTTCCCTCCAAAATATCTTATTATGAAGATGAATGAAGAGATCAGGTGTCAGAATGTGTGAGAGATTAAAGACTTGTGACAATATTGGGATAAGTTTTACTTGAGTGAATCCATTGACAAACAATTAAGAACGGTTTTTGAAAGGAATTCAAAATTGTCAGACTACCCACAACAGGATTACATTGGCTATAATGAGGTTGATGAATTATTCATGAGCTATTGCCAATGGGACATTTTTATGGGGATTTGAAGGCACATGTTTTCTTCAATTTCATGGAATTGAATTAGCAGATGTTGTAGGAAAAATGAATTTATTAATGAAAAGAGATTCAACAACACATTTTTTCAACTCGTAAGGAAATATTGCACTCCAAATTGAATATAGGGGATGATTTTGACACCATAACCAAGTGTCCTAATACCTTTGGTTGCTAGTGTAGAGGTGAGAGGTTGCTTCAATGTAATCCCAACATGCAGTAGAACAGCACTGTGCACTGTGATGGTGGAGACAGTTTAAAACCTGATTTGCATTGAAATGTACAGAAACATCATGGTCCATTAGAGGATTTTATCATTGAGACTTTTCAACTTGTTTGGTATCATTGCATTGAGAATACAGATATATTGATACAGATATGAAAAGTCCCAATTACTAGTTCCTTTAATGGACCATGATATTTCTGTATATTTCAATGGAAATCAGGTGTTGAATTATCTCAGTGCACAGTGCTTTTCTACTGGATGCTGGGATAACATTGAAGCCACCTCTGCATATAGGTATTCATCCGTCACCATAGAATTGGGAATATTTTCTATATTCATTGTACACAGCGCCACCGCAACTGCCGCTACCGCCACCGCCGCCACCCCTGACTTTCGAAATATAATCAATCATATCTCAGCTAAACAGTAATAGAAATACCTGATTTATTAACACAATGTAGCTAGATAAATAGGCTTTCAAATGACACCTAAACCATAGCTCTACCACATTTAGTTGTTGAGTTAATAGAGAGAGATGGATGACCCGTCACCAAAAATGCAACACCGCCACTCTTCGAATTGTCAATCAAATAAACGCCTCTCCCTCGCTCTTATTTAATTTACTTAATCTTGGCGGATTCTTTTTAAAAGATGTAAGATTTGAATGGTTATGTGTACTGTGTAATGTATGTTTGCTATCAAATGAAATAATAAAACACATCGGTATTCGGTATAGCTAAAACGTTGCATTGAAATAACCTTTGTGAATGATTCCAAGAATTGCCCAATTTAATGACGCCTCCGCGGAGTTTTTTAAGTTTGATTCAATACAACTGTTATTGGATCTGTATTATATATTGAAGTACAATACTAGAATAGTATTCTCAGATTAATTGTTAATGTATTAGCAATCAAAGTCACTGCTTGGTCGGTCTTTGGAGTATATTTTATCAGTATTTTCTCAAGTAATACTTCTGTGGATTTTAGTATGTTGCGAAGACGTTTTAAGGTTTGGTTTTGTCTAAGAGGTTAGTTGCGAAATGTTGGCAAACATTTGTGTAGACTGATATTATTTCATTCGCCAAAACAGTATGATATCATTATAGTTATGCAAGATATTTTCAGCATACACCATACGAGTATGACGATTTAATTGAAATTGACTGTACCTCGTGGTAATGTACATAAGGTACCACACGGTACTAGTAAAGGGTTCATAAAAGATAAACAGTAAATGTTATTGACCTATCATTTTCATTCTTCCTTAAAACAGTACCCAAAATTCATCATGGTTTTGAGAAATGAAGGATATTAACTTGAGTTCTTTTGCATATTTCAGATGCCTCGTGGACAAGAATGTAAATCGGGTGCCTCGGTAAAAAGGTTCACTCATGACAACGGACATACGCGATTTCATTTTTTCCCCATTACAGTCTTTTACTCATTCTGTATATTAAACGTCACTGATGTTCTTCAATCCGAAAAATTGGCGAAGCAATTTCATCAGAATACTATTCACCGCCATTTTTAATCATAGTAATTGCCAGAGAAAAAATCCATAACGTAATATAAATATTAGAATTGCTGTTCTGTTAATAATATCAATTTTGAATACACCGGGATGAGAATTACAACACGTTAAGATGATTAATTCGCTGTTACAGGCTACTGTAGGTACATACAGACGACGGGACATTAGACAAGATGAACATACACTAGCAACCAAGTATTAGTACACCTTGCAAGCTGCAAATTGAGAGAAAACATTGGGATTCTATTGAACTACTGTGTTAGCTTTTTGGTATTCTAGGGTTATAAGATTAATGGAAAGTTCTGAAAAGTTTGTTACAATAAATGTGGGAAGATATTTCTACTTAAGACATTAGTATTCAAAAGGAAAACATTTGTAACAATATTTCAATGATAAAGGTTTTTTGCATTGATACATGTATGTTTAGTTAATTTGAGTCAAATAGCTCGACAAAAATGCTTAAGTCATGATGAAATGATAGCTTTGTGTAGTGGGCGGTGCTAGGAACAAGTACAGAAAATTTGGTTGGTTTCCATTTAAAATATGAAAGTAAAGGTGTCAAAATGAAACTAGATTTCCCTCCAAAATATCTTATTATGAAGATGAATGAAGAGATCAGGTGTCAGAATGTGTGAGAGATTAAAGACTTGTGACAATATTGGGATAAGTTTTACTTGAGTGAATCCATTGACAAACAATTAAGAACGGTTTTTGAAAGGAATTCAAAATTGTCAGACTACCCACAACAGGATTACATTGGCTATAATGAGGTTGATGAATTATTCATGAGCTATTGCCAATGGGACATTTTTATGGGGATTTGAAGGCACATGTTTTCTTCAATTTCATGGAATTGAATTAGCAGATGTTGTAGGAAAAATGAATTTATTAATGAAAAGAGATTCAACAACACATTTTTTCAACTCGTAAGGAAATATTGCACTCCAAATTGAATATAGGGGATGATTTTGACACCATAACCAAGTGTCCTAATACCTTTGGTTGCTAGTGTAGAGGTGAGAGGTTGCTTCAATGTAATCCCAACATGCAGTAGAACAGCACTGTGCACTGTGATGGTGGAGACAGTTTAAAACCTGATTTGCATTGAAATGTACAGAAACATCATGGTCCATTAGAGGATTTTATCATTGAGACTTTTCAACTTGTTTGGTATCATTGCATTGAGAATACAGATATATTGATACAGATATGAAAAGTCCCAATTACTAGTTCCTTTAATGGACCATGATATTTCTGTATATTTCAATGGAAATCAGGTGTTGAATTATCTCAGTGCACAGTGCTTTTCTACTGGATGCTGGGATAACATTGAAGCCACCTCTGCATATAGGTATTCATCCGTCACCATAGAATTGGGAATATTTTCTATATTCATTGTACACAGCGCCACCGCAACTGCCGCTACCGCCACCGCCGCCACCCCTGACTTTCGAAATATAATCAATCATATCTCAGCTAAACAGTAATAGAAATACCTGATTTATTAACACAATGTAGCTAGATAAATAGGCTTTCAAATGACACCTAAACCATAGCTCTACCACATTTAGTTGTTGAGTTAATAGAGAGAGATGGATGACCCGTCACCAAAAATGCAACACCGCCACTCTTCGAATTGTCAATCAAATAAACGCCTCTCCCTCGCTCTTATTTAATTTACTTAATCTTGGCGGATTCTTTTTAAAAGATGTAAGATTTGAATGGTTATGTGTACTGTGTAATGTATGTTTGCTATCAAATGAAATAATAAAACACATCGGTATTCGGTATAGCTAAAACGTTGCATTGAAATAACCTTTGTGAATGATTCCAAGAATTGCCCAATTTAATGACGCCTCCGCGGAGTTTTTTAAGTTTGATTCAATACAACTGTTATTGGATCTGTATTATATATTGAAGTACAATACTAGAATAGTATTCTCAGATTAATTGTTAATGTATTAGCAATCAAAGTCACTGCTTGGTCGGTCTTTGGAGTATATTTTATTAGTATTTTCTCAAGTAATACTTCTGTGGATTTTAGTATGTTGCGAAGACGTTTTAAGGTTTGGTTTTGTCTAAGAGGTTAGTTGCGAAATGTTGGCAAACATTTGTGTAGACTGATATTATTTCATTCGCCAAAACAGTATGATATCATTATAGTTATGCAAGATATTTTCAGCATACACCATACGAGTATGACGATTTAATTGAAATTGACTGTACCTCGTGGTAATGTACATAAGGTACCACACGGTACTAGTAAAGGGTTCATAAAAGATAAACAGTAAATGTTATTGACCTATCATTTTCATTCTTCCTTAAAACAGTACCCAAAATTCATCATGGTTTTGAGAAATGAAGGATATTAACTTGAGTTCTTTTGCATATTTCAGATGCCTCGTGGACAAGAATGTAAATCGGGTGCCTCGGTAAAAAGGTTCACTCATGACAACGGACATACGCGATTTCATTTTTTCCCCATTACAGTCTTTTACTCATTCTGTATATTAAACGTCACTGATGTTCTTCAATCCGAAAAATTGGCGAAGCAATTTCATCAGAATACTATTCACCGCCATTTTTAATCATAGTAATTGCCAGAGAAAAAATCCATAACGTAATATAAATATTAGAATTGCTGTTCTGTTAATAATATCAATTTTGAATACACCGGGATGAGAATTACAACACGTTAAGATGATTAATTCGCTGTTACAGGCTACTGTAGGTACATACAGACGACGGGACATTAGACAAGATGAACATACACTAGCAACCAAGTATTAGTACACCTTGCAAGCTGCAAATTGAGAGAAAACACTGGGATTCTATTGAACTACTGTGTTAGCTTTTTGGTATTCTAGGGTTATAAGATTAATGGAAAGTTCTGAAAAGTTTGTTACAATAAATGTGGGAAGATATTTCTACTTAAGACATTAGTATTCAAAAGGAAAACATTTGTAACAATATTTCAATGATAAAGTTTTTTTGCATTGATACATGTATGTTTAGTTAATTTGAGTCAAATAGCTCGACAAAAATGCTTAAGTCATGATGAAATGATAGCTTTGTGTAGTGGGCGGTGCTAGGAACAAGTACAGAAAATTTGGTTGGTTTCCATTTAAAATATGAAAGTAAAGGTGTCAAAATGAAACTAGATTTCCCTCCAAAATATCTTATTATGAAGATGAATGAAGAGATCAGGTGTCAGAATGTGTGAGAGATTAAAGACTTGTGACAATATTGGGATAAGTTTTACTTGAGTGAATCCATTGACAAACAATTAAGAACGGTTTTTGAAAGGAATTCAAAATTGTCAGACTACCCACAACAGGATTACATTGGCTATAATGAGGTTGATGAATTATTCATGAGCTATTGCCAATGGGACATTTTTATGGGGATTTGAAGGCACATGTTTTCTTCAATTTCATGGAATTGAATTAGCAGATGTTGTAGGAAAAATGAATTTATTAATGAAAAGAGATTCAACAACACATTTTTTCAACTCGTAAGGAAATATTGCACTCCAAATTGAATATAGGGGATGATTTTGACACCATAACCAAGTGTCCTAATACCTTTGGTTGCTAGTGTAGAGGTGAGAGGTTGCTTCAATGTAATCCCAACATGCAGTAGAACAGCACTGTACACTGTGATGGTGGAGACAGTTTAAAACCTGATTTGCATTGAAATGTACAGAAACATCATGGTCCATTAGAGGATTTTATCATTGAGACTTTTCAACTTGTTTGGTATCATTGCATTGAGAATACAGATATATTGATACAGATATGAAAAGTCCCAATTACTAGTTCCTTTAATGGACCATGATATTTCTGTATATTTCAATGGAAATAAGGTGTTGAATTATCTCAGTGCACAGTGCTTTTCTACTGGATGCTGGGATAACATTGAAGCCACCTCTGCATATAGGTATTCATCCGTCACCATAACAACCATGGATGGTGAGTTGAAAAGGCATGGTCTTATAACAACGCATAGCTGCCCCACTTATCCAAGTATTATAATACTAGATTACCTACAGGATTTGGGGTGAGATTGCATTCGTATTAGCCAGGAGAATATTTTATATTGAGACTAAACGAGGGTAGTTTCTGTAGTTTGCTCAAATTTAAAAATCGGGAATAGACAAATTTGGTTTCATACATGTATACTCCACTGACGTATCCAGTCCACTCCACAAGACGAGTCAGTTTGTGTAATTTGTTAGTATTGATTCTATCCTTCAAAAAATAGATTTTTCTGATAGCTTGTGTATTGGTAGGCCCTTGGGCATTTACAACCAGGGTGACTTTCAAAAAATAAAAAATCGACCTGTTGCCATGGTAACAACCAAAAACCAATTTGGGCCATTTTGGACCATATTTGCCCTGAAATTACAATACAATCACGTCAAAGGACAACTCTTTCCCTACTGACTGCATCATGTAAAGGTAAATATCTTACTCTTAAAGGTAAATGATAAGTATTTAAAGGTTGTCTATTATCAGTTTTGAAAAAAAAAGGCGATTTTTGACCAAATGTTTTGCCTTAAAAATAATTCTGCAAGGGGTGCCAGAAATTTGTCTTTGCTGGTGTGAGTAGTTAATTGAATTGCCATTTTAAA
Organism: Ophiura sarsii; assembly: GCA_035610835.1. Taxonomy (NCBI): domain Eukaryota; kingdom Metazoa; phylum Echinodermata; class Ophiuroidea; order Amphilepidida; family Ophiuridae; genus Ophiura; species Ophiura sarsii. The sequence continues at coordinate 66,942,795 of CM069450.1, read as the reverse complement.
TCTGTAAAATATAACTTGGACAAATGATATTCCAAAGTACAGTGTTGCCAGGAACAACAGCCTTTTTGAAATCTGAGAATTTTGACTGGATAAGCCTTTTCAACCCTATTTGTTATAAAAGCATTTGTTTTTTCAATGATATTCAATCAAAACATATTCTAATAACTCTGTTATATTATTGTGGTTGATTGCAAAGGGTAATCTGTAATACAAATTTGACCTGATACCACGGTAACAACCCAACAACAATTTTGGCAATTTTGGACTAAATAGGGAAATTTACTCAAAATTAGCGCGGATGTTTTTAAAGGGTAATATTACGGTTTTAAACTCCGCGAATCTCGTCACTAGAGTGGTCGTGTGTTACTGTATACAGGTTATTTTTGTTGTGGCTCTAATGGATTACAATAGATATCGACCGATTACCTCAAAATTACGTGTATTTTTAATACTACACGATCTGAACGTCAGCTTGCAGCGGGCACGTTTGAGTGATTATTAAAGGCATACAGTTGGTGCATGAGTGTAGTTAAACGCGCTTTAAACTACCCCATACTCATGTTTCAAGTTAGACACTTTTTAGTGAGTTAGACGCGTATTTAAGTTAAACAAATGTTCAAGAATTACGTCTAAAGAGTATCTGAATAATACAACATTTCCTAAGATTTTAACCGATGACGAACAAGGAAAATGTGAAGGTTTATTGACGCATAATGAATGTAAAGAAGTAGTAGATCAACTAAGACCAAGTAAAAGTCCAGGTTGCGATGGTATTCCAGCAAAGTTTTATAAAGTGTTCTGGAATTGCATAAGTACCTTAGTGATTAACGCATTAAATTGCTGCTTCGAAAAAGGTCACATGTCACCCACTCAAAGAAGAGCAATTATCAGTTTAATTTACAAAAAAAGGCGACAAACTGCAATTAAAAAACTGGCGCCCAATAAGTCTGTTGAACACTGACTACAAAATCATGTCAGTGGTATTGGCAAATCGTTTGAAGAAAGTTATAAGTAAAATCATACATACAGATCAAACTGGTTACATAAAAGGTAGATATATAGGTACAAATATAAGATTAATTGATGATGTTATAAATTTATGTATAAATGAGAATAAATCGGCTGCGATTTTGTTTGTAGATTTCGAAAAAGCTTTCGACACCGTCGAATGGAACTTTATAGTTCAAACATTACAGAAGTTTAATTTTGGACCATCGTTTATCAATTGGATTACAGTAATGTATAATAATATTGAGAGTTCTGTTTTAAATCTTGGTTGGAAATCAAAGTTCTTTAGATTGAGCAGAGGTTTGCGTCAGGGCTGCCCGTTATCTGCACTCTTGTTTGTTGTAGTCTCCGAAGTCTTAGCTTTGAACATAGGACAGGATAAAACTATCTCAGGTATTGTCATTGATGACAATGACGAAGAAAAATGTGAAGCTCGTATTAGCCAATTTGCTGACGATACAACTCTTTTCTGCTCAACGAAAGAATCTCTTGATAGCATGTTGAAAATCATTAATACATTTGGATATTTTGCAGGACCAAAAATTAATGTGGAAAAAACTCAAGGTTTAGCATTTGGTCACTTTGTGAAACATAACTCTGTAAAATGGCCAACTGAAAATGTTAAGTCTCTTGGAGTTTATTTTGGACACAATATGATAGAATGTTACAAGAGCATTTGGCAAGAGAAAAAAGATCGACTAATTCGAATCTTGAACTCATGGTATAGAAGAAAGCTAACGCTGTATGGTAAAGCAACTATTATAAAATGTCTTGGTATATCCAATCTAACATTTTTAATGTCTTGTCTACCCGTTCCTGAAAATTTCATGAATGAAGTGAACTCAATTATTTTCAATTTCTTATGGAATAAAAAACCGGAGAAAATAAAGAGAAAGACTCTCATTCGAAATTACAATATGGGAGGAATAAAAATGTGTGATTTTAAATCTCAGTGTATAGCTTTGAAATGTATATGGTTAAAACGTTATATGTATGATAATGATAGTAAATGGAAATGCCTTTTTAAACGCTATTTAAATGCTCATGGTCCAAACTTTTTAATCTTAAATATGAATTTTGTGGAAGCAAAGAATGCCCCATCGTTAATTGGTCTACCAAAATTTTATTCAGATCTGGTAAAAGCATGGCATAATCTAGATAATGATTATAGAAACTTACCAATCAACGACTCATTAAGGGTCAAAAGTCATATTATATGGGGAAATGACCTGATCATGCACAATGGCAAGACCATGTATTTCAAACACTGGATTGATAGTGATATAATATATATCAATGATCTTATAAATAATGATGGTATCATTTCCACTACATATGTACTTGACAAGCTTAAAAAATAAGCACAACTGGATTGCAGAGCTTTTTATTATTTTCAAATCAATTCCAAAGAATTGGTTGGCTTTATTAAACGCCAACAATATGCCTATTGAAATAAGTACTCGTTTAAGAACCTCGTGTATATATGTAAATAAAAAACGTGTAAATATAATGTATTGGCAATCAAGGTATATTTACGTTCATGTAGTTAAAAAGTTTACAGTCGTGCCAATAATTCAGAAAAGATGGGCACAGGAACTGTCTACGTCACCAAAATGGGACGATATTTGGACTATGAAAACTATTTTAGAAAAAGAGAGAAAATTGACAGAGTTCAATTACAAATTATTATATAGAATCATCGCTACCAAAGCTAACTTATATATATAAATGGAATAAGGCGAACGCACCTAATTGTTTTGAGTGCAACACATCAGATGATTATCTACATTCATTTATTGCCTGTCCTTTGTCAAAAAGCTTTTGGGTTCATTTTAAAAGATTTATTATTTCTAACAATATTCCATGTCCAGAGATATCGTTAAAAATCATTGTGCTTGGTTATAAACCAGATAATCAAAATGTATTGAATGTAATGCTAAATAGAATGCTTAGTCTGGCGTCGTTCACTCTATATATATAGATCCAGACATATCAAGATCACTGATAATAAAAACGTTGATGCATTTAAATGGTTTCTATACGAATTAAAATGGAGAATTAGTATCTTGAGACACAGTGAAAATGTGTGGCATAAGATTGGCAAAAGCCTACATAGCACAGAGTAAATAGTAGGTTCTGATATTCTTCTTGTAAAACACATGTACATAAAACAGCCCATATTATATATTGCTTTGTTTGTCAACTCAACTGCGAAGGTCATGTGCCATTGATGATCATTAGCCATCTATCTTCATGCAAATGGTAATTGTTGGTACATGCTGTTCGCTGGTAGAGTCATGTTTTTTTTTCTTCTTCATATTTGTAACTTATTGATACCAGTATGTTTGATATATTATTATTATGTTATATAACTATGTATAGAATATAGAAAGAAAAAAAGAAAAAAAAGAAAGAAAAGAATTACGTCTAGTTAAAAGATGTGTCTAAAGTCAAAGTTAGACGCGTAATTGGTTGATTAATTGATTGATTGACTGACAATAGTTTATTATTATTTATTTATTTATCTATTTGATTTTAATTATTATTATCCTTATCTTATAATTATTTATTTATTTGTTTGTTTTATTTATTTATTACCAATTTCAATCCTCATTTATTTAATTATTTATTCAATGGCTAGTCTAACCAGAAACGGTTGTCAATACATATTTGATAATTATATAATTAAAACTCATCTATTAATTGTTATATTTATTTATTTATTTATCGAATGATTTATTTAAAAACCGATTTATTTGTTGTTTTAGCATCTATTATAAATGACACTGGCCCTTCAAAAACGGAATACGCTTAGAGCCTACAGATACTCAAGCATATTAATTCGTAATCTCAAACAGCAAGAACCACAATAAATAATTAAATTGTACTAAACAGATAAGTATTGCGCAGGTAATTGGAAAATGTTGACGTTTTTACAACATTCACTAACTAGCATTTAATCCCATCATCACTTTATTGTAAGATGAGCAATCCGAAGGTATACAAGGGGAAAAAAGATGCCCAGCCGAGGGATTAATCCACGGTCCTTCTGCACTCAACGCGAATGCTCTACCGCTAGGCTATTCGATAACTATGCTGGTTCCCTGCATCAATGGGCTCCACACAACTTATCCATAGATGCAGGTACGCGCCGATTTCCACTAAAATATGATATGCTGGCATAAAAGTCATGCATATTCATGATTGACAACAAAATAATCCACAAATAAATTCGATCAATTATAACAAATTTGCTGATTGGCACAAACTACACGTGTATCTGCACTAACCACAGCGCCGGACTTCACACGCACATGCACGCATGTTCCCCATCGCATCGTAGCTATGACAGCGCGACAATGCATTCAGCATTCGATGCGGTATCTCAGCTACAGTGTGTTGATCGTTATTTACCTTAGGCCTATGCCATAACAGAGCGACAATGCAATGTGTTGAACTTACGGTTACGGCCGGCAATTGAGAAGCCTGTACCTGCACCTATGGATAAGTTGGGCCGGGGATCCATGGTGCAGCATAACCAGCATAACCGATAACCTGAAGCAAGAATTATTACTTTAGCTCCCCGTTCAATATCCTGTACAAAGCAACAACCCGATATCCTAATGCATAGGACGGTATACCTACTGGCCTCAAGGCACATGTACATGTACGTACGCACACACAATGTGGCGACATCACTTATCTTAGATTTCCACCATCTGGTGGGCTCCTTGACAATCGAAATGGTTCTAATGTTAATCAAAACTGTCTCGGATCTGTCGTATTAGTACCCCGGTATTGACGAGGTTCTTTGTCTAGTGAAAAGAAGGAAGAAACGATGGCATTTCTTGTCGAAATCTTGACTGCTCTCGGAAAAGACGGAAGATTGGATAATATGAACAGTCCCGTGGCCAAGCATGCGCAAACCGAGAAAAACTTACCAGTGCTGCTTAAAAAGTACTAATTCGCCTAAACGGCTTCATTAATCACCAATCATTTAGTTAGTTACGATCACCTAATGGGTGTTGTAATTTTTCTTGTGTGACACCCTGTATTGCCTCGACAACTGAATGTATGGCATGCCCAAAGCTTTCATGAAATACAAAACCTGAGATCTAATGATTCTGCTACGACAGATGCCTATAAACATTTCTTTCAACTTCATGCATTCATACTACTTGATGTATCTCAAAATGTGGAAAGAGCTTCATTCAAATTTCTCACATTACATAAGCGTATAGTTTGCTGGTAAGTACTTCATTCACGCATGCATTTATTACTATGGACAGTTTAATATGGATGATCACGTATTTCCTCCTATAGAAGAATTTAAACACGGGCTTGGGTTTCAACTTTATATACATTTGTAAACAATACTATGAAACAGGATATGATCTTCAGTATCATTCATCTCACTCACTGCATTGATTATGTTGCTTGCAATTTATTTGCGTGCGGTTTGGATTTGCACACCATACATGCAAGTGCCATCAATACGGAGGGATTCTCACGTAATTTGGTTCTTGAGATAACTTGAGAACTTACAAGATGACTATAGTACAAGACCTGAGAACTTACGAAGACGATAGGGACTTTAACATAAACTGTTGTGGTATAGGCCTATATATTCGTCCAAAGAACCAAAAAACAAGTTTGTTTCCAGTAGTGCGCGCGCATTTCACTGAGACGCTTGATTGTTGGGCATTTAATATTTGTATAGAAAAACGGAAACAATTATTGATCTGGCGCCATCTTTTGTCGAAATTGTGTCCAACATGTTTTAAGATGGCGATTGGCCACATACGACAAACACGAAAGTGAAAATCCGCGGCGAAAATCACAATTTAGCGATCATAAGAGTAATAAAAATGCACAGATTTGACTAAATAAAACAATTTCAAGTGAATCTCACCTATGAATTGGAGCCAAAAAAACAAAAACAAAAAACGCATTTTGCATTTGACTTTTCAGGCTTGCTACTGGAATCAAACTTGTAAAATGTTACAGAATGTCAATGTACGTATAGAACACCAACACTATTGTGTACAATTTTACCTAACCCATATTTTGTAAAACAAACCAAACTATTATGTCATCATCATCATCCGTCGGCTGCAGAGCATGCGACTACAAGATTTCTCCATGCACGACGATCAGTAGCAAGTGCGGCAATCTGTTTTTCTTGGATTGCACCTTCTTTGTCCCCGAGTAATTGTCTTACATATGTAAGGTATGAAGTGCGCGGTCGACCTGGTCTCCTTTTGCCATGCAGTCAATAGTTAGGTCACCCAAGCCCTATATGAAAGCTATGAAGATTGTTAAACGGGGTCAGTAGTCACAGACATGCACAAACACAATAGTCGAACGACCTTGCTATTGTCAAAACTCCACACAGAGGACTGCAGTGCAAATCTGTACGATGTTCGCCATGTAATGTCTATGGCGCCTAATGGCGGATTTCATTCCGTGGTATGAAGCTATGAAGTTTCCGTGGTCTTCGCTATCTCCAAGCAGATAGAGCAATACGTACACGGAATTTTGTGTAGACGAGGGTTCATTTCATAATTTGGTGAGGTTTAGAATGAGTTAGGATTCCTGTAATTTCGAAGACCACAGATTTTCAAAACGTGAATTTTCCAACATTTTACGACATAAATGTGGTCACAAAACGTGTTTAATACTATACATTTTACCAATCTGCAGATGTTATTGACCCTCCTCTAAAATTCTACCTGATTTTTAGCACGTTTCTCAGTTTTTGAGATGCCCAAATAGACCATTTTCCGAAGCTATATCTAGCAAATATTGCAGTCACTGATACTCCATTGTTTTCTTGCGTATAACAAAATATGACCTGCAGCGTGACCTCTCTACTGACTGCATGTGTTGGTAGGTATAGAGCATATCTTTTTGCAGGCTCTTCCTCTGGCAGCCGGAGGATGTGACCAAGGAATCTCAACTGCCGTAGCCTTACCAAATGAATAAGTGGCTCAGTGCTGGTCATGGCGTAAACGCTGGTGTTTGGGATGTGGTCAATCCGCCTAATATTCAGCATAATTCGGTAGCAGGAGGTGGCAAAGGCATTGATTTTATTGTCCATGTCTTGAGAGATCACCCACGACTCGCAGCCATAGCACAGAATAGTAATGCAGGTGGTGTTAAACAACTTCACTTTAGTTGAGATGGGTATTTTGGGACTCTTCCACAGGCGTTCCAGCTTCCAAAAAGCACACCAAGCCAGTGACTTTCTTCTTTTAAGGTCGCTTGAACCAGATGCCATCATAGAGCCAAGATGTCTGAAATCTGACACATGTTTGATGGGATCACCGTAGACTTGAAGTGTTGGATGGGGGTTGCAGTTAATAGTCATGTACTCTGTCTTGGGTGTGCTAATGATGAGGCCGAGGTCGGCTGCTGCCGCCGCTGTTCTGGCTAGCTGGGCCTGTGCCCGCGGAATTGAGGATTCCAACAAAGCAATGTCATCATCGAAATCCAAGTCATTTAGCGACTTGGCCAGGTGACGACTGGAGCGACGAGGATGCGTTAAGACTCCCGAATCTAGCTCTGATGTGGCCTTCTTCAGTAGGTAGTCGACCAATATAACAAATAGAAAAGGAGCCAAAACATCTCCCTGCAAAACTCCTGTGGAGACATCAAATGGGTCTGAAATGTTGCCATCTACCATTACAGCGCTTCTAGAGTTGTTGTGTAGCACACTTATAGCATTGACTACAGCTTCTGGAATTCCATAATGTCGCAGAACTGAGAACATCACCTTTCTGTTGATGGAATCAAAGGCTTTCTTGAAATCGATAAATGTTACCGCAAGCGGGAGCTGATAGTCTTGGAAACCTTCCATGATCCTTCTGAGTATGTGAATTTGTTGGGCACAACTTCTCCCTGGTCGAAATCCTGCCTGTTCGTTCCTCAGGATGGAGTCAACTTGGTCACGGATCCTATTTAGAAGGATCCTGTTGTATACTTTAGCAGCAATCGAAAGGAGGGAAATTCCCCGGTCATGAGGCTAAGGTCTCCCTTCTTGGGCAAAGGAACAATAACACTGGTGGTCCATTGGCTAGGTGGTATGAGAGTCGTGTAAACTTATGCACAGAAATTATGGATTACATCTGCCATTACATCGCCGCCACTCTGGAGTGCTTCTGAGGTGATCGCACAGTCAAGACCTGCTGCCTTGTTGTTTTTCATCTGGCGTATGGCTTTCAGAGTCTCCTCGTGTGTAGGTGGATGATCTTGGATTGGCAAGTCATGATCAGCAGGCTTGGGCAGATCAGATGGTGTTTGACCATTGTCATTGTTGAGCAGAAAGTATTCCTTCCATTCTGCAAGCAGATCTTTGTCACTCGTAGGGGACGTACCATCTCTTTTCTTGACCTTGATGCTCGGCTTTTGATCTTTCCCTGAGAGATCATGGATAATTTTCCATGTGGTGGTGTAGTCACCTTTCATATCTGCCAATCGGAGTTCTTCCATTTGCGTGTTCAGCATTGCTAATTTGTCAGTTTTATACGACTCGTTCAGACGGGTATTAAGCCTCCTCCATCTTTCTCTGGACTGTCGAGATTTGGATATTAGATACCTTCTTGTAGCCTTATCCCTCTCTGTCTTTATTTGCTTGGTTCTGTCTGCCACCCAACTTGGCATCCCACATGGTTTGCATTCACCAACAACCTTCTCTGCCACTTCTGATACAGCATTTTCAAACAAATCGTACCTCTCTGTTATTGGTATTGACAAGTTGTTGCACTGGAGGGCTTCAAATCTGTTTGACAATTCAAGTTGAAACTGTTCTCTTGTAGCAGCATCCTGTAATTGCTTCCAGTTGAACTTTGGCCGCTTACATGGTTTCCCTTTGGTAGTTCTTAGACTACAGGCCAGTTTGATGCTGACAATCCGGTGATCGGAGTCTAATTCCACTGAATTGTATGCCCTGCAGTTACGTAGGGAGTTTGTCCACTTGCTGTTGATAAGAATGTGGTCTAATTGGTGTGTTGAACCTGCTGGATGCATCCATGTCCAGAGACGGGATCTAGGTTGAGGAAATCTCAATTGTGAGGGACGAAGTTTGAATTCCTCACACATATCCACCAGTCTATCACCGTTGTTGTTAGTTATATCATAAAAGCAGTGACGTCCAATAACTTCAGGGTGTGTTGAATGGCTGTCTAGTCCAACTCTAGCATTGAAATCTCCGACAACTAAGTGTTTGTTGTGAGTTTTCACCTATTCCAAGTGATCGTTGTAGAAATCCTTCTTGTCTTCAGAGGAAGCACACTCAGTTGGAGCATAGATTGATGTCACAGTAAGTTGTGGGTTTCCATGGAATGTAGCTGAGATAATTCTCTTGGTGATGGATTTTACGCTTTGTAAGCATTTGTAGATATGCTTTGACATCATTATACCAACACCTCCTTGTCTCTGATCTGTGGCTGAGCTATATACTAGCACCCAGTTCTTGTCATCAGACCATAACTCTTCGGTGGGGTTTGTTGTAATAAGACGATGTTCTTGAATGCCAATGATGTCAGTAGTTTTCGTAATCAAATTTGTGCCAAATTATTTTGGCCCGGTTTGGCAAGCTATACGAGTGATTAGCCCTGATTAGCCTTGGTCCGGGTGCACTATTTAATCCATAGTTGGGAACTATTTAACCCATAGTTTGGAACTATTTAACCCATAGTTTGGAACTATTTAACCCATAGTTGGAAACTATATAACCCATAGATGGGAAGCTATTTAACCAATAGTTGGGACTATTTTATACCATAGCTGGTGAGACAGTGATCAGTAGCACCATGGAAGTAACAGTTACTTCCATGGTAGTACCCAGAGCTACTCCAATAGCCAGAGGCTTACTGGTTAGCACTAGCCGCGAAGCTCGGCTATCCAGGTGGCACGGGACTGACATGCGCTACATTTGTAATGCATCTCAGTCATCTAGGACGTGGAGTTGGGTAGCTGCAGGGAAGCGTATAAAGACAAGAGGGCTGATGGAATGCCTCTTGGATCTACAACCTTAATAACAGTAAAAGCAAAGCATGAAGATGCATAGAAGAAGCATGCAGGTTAGAAAAAGGATAGGAATAAGAGGGAATTATAAAATAGAAAGGAAGATTGCAGCCACGCTACTACAGCCAATTTACCACCCAATTATTATGTAATAATTTACATATCTGCAAAGTAAAAATGTTACACAATTGCTATGTTATTCTTTTACTGAGTCGGTTTGGTAAATTTTCAAATTTGAAGGTATTAGGAAGAAGTTTGTTTTCCCCCTTTTTTAATTTGATGTCCTCGCTTTGATTTGTACTCAAAATGGCCACGGCGTGAATAGAGTCTATACAGAAGAGTTTCTGTAATTTTGTCTGTGCGCCAGTCTCGCTTATGACACATCCCATTCCTAGTCCGAGGTTGTTCAGACTCGCTCCCGTACGATCAGCAGCTCTGTAATCTTCGTTAGTGAGGAACGACACTACGCTACAACTAGCTATCCAATTCCCAGTTGTGTCAGTCCAGTAAGCTTAACATCAAGTGAGCAAGCGCTGCTGCAGGAACTGAAGTCAGTGCTAAATTGATAGCAGGCGTTGTACAAAAATTAACAGTCAAAACACAAATTAGAAAAGGGGAAAACAAACTTGTTCCTTACCTTCAAATTTGGAAATACATTACCGCACAGCGGGAACTTATTTCTTAAATTACCGAAGAGCTCTGCTACTAACCAAACCGACGCCATTTTGCATTACGGGGTCTTCTTAATACGTCGGCGAAGTAATAATAATGACGAAGTTCGGTAATGTCTTCGATTTTTTTACATGAAGTGCGATGTAAACTTGCGCTTTTTACAAATTGAAATGTATTTCGAAGTTACAATTTACAACATGCGATGTAATAATGACACAACATGTTAAACTTATGCTATTTACATTCTAAACTGTATCATACAAACTTACAAAATGGGTTAGTAAGATTAATGTTTATTCCATTTTACATTACGCTTTTTTACATAATGTGCAAAATACTTCTGTGTGTGTAACCCTCACACAGCGACCCGGAAGTACTCTCGCGTAGCGATACGTCTTCGAAGTTAGAGTTGACCTCGATATAGCAGGATGTGAATGGACTCTTTCCATGATTATAATCACACAAATCAATCACATTTGCCATAAAATAATAAAATAAACAGGCATGTGATGCAAATAATATATATAATATTATCTGTGAACTTTATGACATGTTGAATTTTCGGTGCACATTTTTGCCATCACACAGACCTGAATTTAAACAAAAAACCTTGATGAAACCCACTTCAAACTCACAGTAAATTATTCCATTTTGAAGAATTGGGCACACATTTGATACACGGTTTTCTAATAATATTCATAGTTTTCTGTAACTTAAAATATTATGAAATAATTTAGCCTGGTCAAGCGAATGGTTAAAATATAGTTGGCCGAATCTGGTCCCGGGGTAAACCAAACTCACGCAAATATCAGTTTCCAAATGACCTGTCAAATTCATTTTGTAACGTCGATTGGTTGTTACTGATTACTAGTGTTCAATCAACTGCAGGCCCTTGCATGAAATAGATGGGAAATTTAATAAAAAGAACATCATTATTTTAAATTGTTTAAGGGTATGTCAGTGTTTGTTGATGTAAAATAAATAAATAAACAGAAAGGGGACCTTTTTTTTGCAGAGAGGGTAGTGAACTTTAAAGGTGTGTGCGTGGTGTGGGGATGGGGGGGGGGGGGGGGGGGGCGGGGTAGGTAGATCACTGACCCCCGTGACCACCCGCTGCCCCGTCTAGTGCTTGGCTGCCTCGTACTCCCGGCCCTAACTCTACACACAAATTGGTAACAAATGCGTGTTCTTCATTTCTCAAAGGATTTGTCATCATTTTAACACCTTTCAAAATCGATGACAAAATTGAGTTGAAAAATACCCCATATTTTTTGTTTTCAATTACTAGAATTTAAGAATTTAGTTAAACACCCTTTTTCAATGACACTTTATACATACATAAAATAAAAACGGTTGCTCCCAACATTACCAGGAGTGTATGGTCCTGCGTTGTAGCTGCAGCGTACCCAAACCATGCCAAATGGTGGATTTGGGTTGTGTTTCTGATCTAATAATTGGAGCAGAACGATTCCAAAACATGAACATTTTTCGGATTTCGTAAATACCTTTTTTCCAAATTTCGCGGCGGATACTGAATCCTAAATACCCCCTATTTTCATGATTTTGCGGTCCTTTATGACACTCTTAAATACTATACCCCCTTTTCTTGATATTTAGAACACGCATGTATACCAACTTTTGTGTTGAGTTGGGGGGGGGGGGGGGGGGGGCGGGCTCGTACTAGGACTGGCGATCACTGAATCAGAACTCAGGAGCGTCGTAACCAGACATTGTCATTTGCAGGGTGGGGAGATCAAACTGGAATGGCGGCATCAAACCTTTTAGGGAGGAAGGTATCAAATGAAGGGGGAATCGGGGTGGGGGGTAAAATGCGCAGGTATATTTTGACTTTTAATGTAAAAATTGCCTAAATTTGTTGTAATTTTTGACCATTTGCAAAATGGTCAAATTTGGTACCATATTATTATGAAAATTACGAACAAAACTACCTCGCCATCATGGCTGCCAACTAACCCTACCTCAACGTATTCATGGAAAAAACTTCTCGTAAGGTTGACATAGGTTTTAGCGCAAGGTTGACATCCTGAAATCGATCTTTGTATGGGTTAGAAATCGGCAAGGTCACTCATTGAAAGCGATACCTGCGTGCTGACTGTTTAGCTCAAATCTGACCGTATCAGAAGGCTCTCGATTGCCGATTTTCGCTCAAGATCCGGTTATCATTATCTGACACACTGTAAGCCTGTCATAATATCAACCATGGACCACATTCTTTGACGAAAAAGTGATAATATTCTTACGCCTTCGGAATTCTTGCCATAAACCATTCGTTTAAGATATACGGTATGTCATTTTCCCTAAGACGGAGGAATTAAAATTAAGTAAATTGAAACACAATATCCTAAAACTACCTGTAAATCTCCACAATT